>QZML01044458.1:70093-84101 GCA_016801275.1 Hystrix brachyura | reverse complement strand
TTTTTTTTGCGGTGCCAGGGATCGAACTCAGGCCCTTGTGCTTACAAGGCAAGCACTCTAATCACTGAGCTAAATCCCCAGCCCCACATAATCTTATTTCACACAGTCCTTGCAGAAGCCTTGTACAGTTAATACTGTGGTTCCTGTTTCAAGGCTGAGGCGGCACAGAGAAGTCATGTTGCTCGACAAGGTCTCCCTTGATAGAACAAGAGGCTAAGCTAGTGATCCTGGCAGGCTGGCATATCCACTGTCCTCCCCGGTGCTTCATTCGGATGTCATGAGCTGGCACAGGGCAGATGTTGGCAAACCATAGCCTGGCCCCATGCAGCCACTTGTGTTTGAAATGGTTTTCTTGGAACGCAGCCGTGGTCTTTCCCCACATCTTGGCTGTGGTGTCTCTGGCTCTGCTGTGCAGGGATGCGCGGTTGCACAGGTTCCACACTGCGGCCTGTGGAGCCCAAGATTCTCACTCTCTGGTTCTCTGCAGGAAATATGTGCTGATGCCTGGTGCAGGCCATGCCCAGGATGAGGCCTCTGTATGTGACGCTTGATGGCCACTAAATTCAGAACTGTCTCATGTTTGGGTCTTTGATTGTGACTGGATGGACTGAGAGATGAAGAATTTTTTTCGTTCTCTTTTGGTGATTTCTTACTCTCCTTGTCATTTTCAGGAGCTTTGGGCTCAGGATCTAAACAAAGTCCGAGAGCGGATGACAAAGTTTATTGATGACACCATGAGGGAGACAGCTGAGCCCTTCTTGTTTGTGGATGAGGTGAGTGCTGGGTTCAAGTCCTGACAGTGAAACTTTTCACTCAAGTCTTTGTCTTCTGAGGTTTATTTTCAGCTCCTCCTTTGAAGGGCATTGCTGTCAGACGTCCTGGAGGGACTCTGTCAGGGGTGGTTTTTCCAGGCCTTGGAATGTCCCTGGTCAGCCTTTCCTTGTGTTTTGACCATGTTTCTAGAGTGGGGTTACCACTAGATTTCACCACTAGTGGGGTGTCTACCACCAGAGAGAGGAGGCTTTCCACACAGAAAATGCAAAGGTTCCTGGGTACGAGAGGGTGGTGGAAATGGCTGCCCTGGACCTTGGGTGGGCATCAGGGGAGCAGGATGGAGAGGAGTGGGGACCCCTGGGCCTTGGGAGGCTGCTCCCAGGCTGCAGGACATAGCCCCAGGTCGTGCGGGCTGCTCATTCTTGACAAAGGGGCTGGAAGTTGAGTTGGGCAATTTCCAGCCCTCTGGTGCTGTGCTCTGGGCAGCACTGTTTCCTAAACCGGGTGGTGGATCCCCAGATGCTGTTTGTTAGACCTGAGTCTTCTGTACAGGAAGCAGGTACCTTGCGGTAGAGAGATTTTAGATAAACAGAAGGAAGGAAAGCATTGTTCCGGTCCCTGCACCCCAAGTCAGTGCAGCCTGCTGTGGCCTGAGCCGCCCTGGCTTCCTGGGTCACTGAGGCTGGCGAGCACCTGTGGGCTTCTGATGCTGCCCCTTCCTGTGTGACTCAGGGCGGACATCGTGGCTGTCACCACCTCCATCTCATCTGTGACTCTTTCAGTTCCTCACATACCTGTTTTCCCGAGAAAACAGCATCTGGGATGGGAAGCACGATGTGGTGGACATGCAGGACATGAACAACCCCTTGTCCCATTACTGGATCTCCTCCTCACACAACACGTGAGTGTCGCCCCGAGCCTCAGTGGGGAGTGGCCCTGGGATCACAGCAGCCGGCACCCGCAGTGTGGCTGGCAGGCCTGCCGTGAAGGGCGTACTGTGAGCCTGCGCACCTCACACTGGAGGATACAGGAGCTTCCGGAAGGGGCAGGGGACACAGCTTCCTCTCCCAGGAAGTGGTGGAATAAAAGTCCTCTGTCTGTGGCCCTGAAAAGAAAGTCAGCCTGCCTGCTTCTTCAGAGGTGGGCATCTCACAGGGGCCATGGCAGAGCAGCGTGCACAGCCGTGGAACTGATGCTTACGGTGGGTCTCTAGGGGTACAGCGGTGAACAAGGCTGTACTGACTGTCCGCCATGAGCAGGGGCTGGTGGCCAGAGAACGGAGTGAGGTGGGGAGGAGCCACTGTCAGCTTTTAAACTGGGGAGCCCCACTCTCAAATTGAGCTCTTTAGATTATGACTGTGATTACATAAAAGAGGGCAGACTGGACTGGAGAAAAGACCTTGCACTCAGGTTCCGATGTTTAGTCTGCCTTAGAGGGTGAGGGAGGGGTCCTTGGCACACAGGCCATGGGGGTGCTTTCCCAGCGTCCTTGCGGGGGGGGGCAGGTTGGGAGAAGGCCCGTGGACCCATCATCCTTGGGTATTTGGGCAGGTAGAATCGGTTTCAGGGGCAGATTGATCTCATGGTTCTCTCTTCCTCACCATGTCCACTGTTTTGAGAGTTTGTGTCTTAAAATAATAGATTCTGCTCATCCTAGAAGATGCTTAAGGGACACGACATTTATAAAGGGGACAATGGGAGGAGGCAAGTGCAGATATATACATATATTTTATGGCAGTTTTGGTACACATGGATCCTGGCATAGTAAATCCCACTTGTGGTTGTTGGGGACCTGTTATGGCTTATATTTAGATGTCCCCCCAAAGCCTCGTGTGCTCATAGGTGGGGCTTTTTGGAGGTGGCTACATCTAGTCTGTGTCAATGTGGATTAAGAGTGCAATGCTGGAATTAAAGGTGTATGGTACTGAATTAGTCCCCTGATCGGAGTTAGCATAGTTCTGAGTGGCACCACCCAAAAGGCAGGTAGCCTGGATGGAATATAAAGGGAGAGAAAGAAGGCGGGCTTGCTGCTGCTTGCTGCTTCTGCTGCTGCTTGCTGCCTTCTGCGCCATGAGCTGTTTCTCCTCTGCAATGTCCCTCTGCCATGCCACCCTGCCTTGGAGCCAGCCGACTAAGGACTGAAACCTCTACAAACTGTGAGCTAAATAAACTTTTCCTCTAACTTGTGGGTGTCAGGTGTTTTGTCCCAGCAATGAGAAAAGTAACTAAGACAGTGCCTGTCTTTGCCAGCTTCACGCCCTGATAGCGTGATTCAAGCCCATCTCTGCTCGTGCCCAGCACTGCGTGGGGGGGGGCAGTGGTGGGCTCATTCCTTTATCATCTGCTTCTTCTCGCTCCTGACAGGCTTTGGCCAAGTTCTGCTAGAAAGAGCTCACTGTCCCCAGCCTACACCTGGGCTGCCAGGCGGTCATTGCCCACATCCTGCAGGCAGCCCATGACCAGTGTGGCCGTGAGGCTGCAGTATCTGACCCAGTTCACAGCCTGGGGTGTTTCTGGGCAGGAGGAGCTCAGGACCTTAGGGCCGAGGCTGTGAAGCTCCCCAGGGTTGCCCCGAGGTACAGGGCTACCTCCCTGACACAGCCACCTGGCCTGTTTCCTTCAGGTACCTCACGGGTGACCAGCTGCGCAGCGAGTCGTCCACAGAAGCATATATCCGCTGCCTGCGCATGGGCTGCCGCTGCATTGAGTGTGAGTAGCTTTGGCCCGGAAGGGACAATGCAGCAAGTGGAGCCATGGGGCTCTGGAACTGCTTGGTGCTGTTTTGTTAAAAAAAAAAAAGGCCTGGATATTGGGCGTGGGCAGGGCAGGACAGGTCGAGGGAGACTGGGTGCTGGTAGCATCTGGACTGAGGGATGTGGCCAGAGACTCTCCACTGGAGACAGCTGTCCCTAGACGAGGAGAGGCATCTTGAGCCCGGTGGGGCAGGAGCTGTGGGCAGCTGGGGTAGCTGGGGCAGCTGGGGCTGCTGCATCGTCCTCAGCCCTCCCTCTGCTTTCAGAGGAAGGTAAATAAATGCTGTCTGGGTTTAGCACTGATTCCCAGGGGGCCAGATTCTGTGTATCGCCTGCAGTGGGGGATCTGTGACCAACGGTGAACAGGACAACCAGGTGGTGTCTGGGGCAGGGCCACGGCGAGAACCTTGTTTCCATCCTCCTGTCTCATCCCCTCCTCAGTTCTTTCTCATCCAGCTTCACTCTGTCACCAAAGGGTCCTGGGGGTGTATTAGTCAGCTTCCTGTTACTATAACACAGCTGCACTACTCACTTATAATGATGAAAGACTTACTTTGGCTCAGAGTTCTGCATCTGGGAGCCCAGCCCTTTGGGCCTCTGATGTGGCTTTCACGGAGGGAGAACAAGGCAGAGCAAACTTGCTGGGAGCAGAAGGGAAAGAGAGAAGGGAGAGCTGGGGTCCCCCAGTCCCCTTGAAGGACATGTGGTGACCCCAGTGACCTAAAGACCTCTCACAAGGCCCCACCTCCTGCATCTGGGAGCCCAGCCCTTTGGGCCTCTGATGTGGCTTTCACGGAGGGAGAACAAGGCAGAGCAAACTTGCTGGGAGCAGAAGGGAAAGAGAGAAGGGAGAGCTGGGGTCCCCCAGTCCCCTTGAAGGACATGTGGTGACCCCAGTGACCTAAAGACCTCTCACAAGGCCCCACTCCCGAGAGTGCCATCCCAGGGACCAGGCCTTTGACACAGGGCCTTCGGGGAATCCGATTGTAGCAGTGTATCTGGCTGAAAAGAGGCACAAATGAGGCATGCAGGACCCAGCAATTTCAGAAATGCTCCTCATAGTATCAGAGTTTAGCAGCAATTACTCTGTGTACTCTCCCTAGTCTGTGCTCTCACTCCTCAGGAAAAAGAAAATGTGCAAACTTGAAGTGAGAACCTGTCGGCTCCTGTTTCCTCTGGGGGTTGAAAATGTCCAGATTGTTCTTCACCATCTATTTCTGTTTGAATATTTTACCCCAAACTTTTAAAATATTTCTCATTCCTCTGTGTAACTTCACTGGCAACAAAGACAAGCCAAGGTTTGAACAGCTGAAGTCATAAAGTAAAACGCATTATGAGTATCTGATTACCAAAGCAGTGCCGGATCTTGTTTCTGTTGGAGAAATGTGCTGCGCTGTGTTAAGTGCACAGGTAACTGTGTGTGCACAGGGAGACCCATGTGTTCATGGTAGCCGCTGAGTCTGAGTCCTGGTACTGAGCTGGGGAAGCTGGGGCGGACCCACCTACTGGGGCTGAGGCTGCCACTTTTCCCCTAGTGGACTGCTGGGACGGGCCCGACGGCAAGCCCATCATCTACCATGGCTGGACGCGGACCACCAAGATCAAGTTTGATGACGTTGTGCAAGCCATCAGAGACCATGCCTTTGTTACCTCAAGGTCAGCTGACTGATTTGCAGGTGTTTTGTTCTTAAGGGGAGAGCAGCTAGGATTGGACAGACAGACAAATAGAGAGACATTACCAGCACACCTCCCCCAAACAGTAGAGCCCTGGGCTCCATCTTAGCCAAAGTCATTGCCAAGGGCTGGCAAGGGGCTCTCTGTGGCCTCTGTGGAGTGACGGTGGCCTTTTAAGTACTCCTGATGGCACCCAGCAGAACGGTTCAGGTGTGTCTGAATCCAGCTGCATAATGACCAGTGCTGTTGTGAAGTCTAACCGAGATGACTTGCGCCGAGTGCTCAGCCCCGCTCCTGGTAGATGGCAAGCGGGAGCCGAGTCCTGGGGCACATGCCCCTCGCTGGACAGGCGGACCACCCCAGCCCCGGGCTGTGCCACAGTTCAGGCGTTTGTGGGTTAGGAGGCCCTGGGGACAGCGCCTGCCCGACCCCAGCCAGCCTGCTCTGCCCCTGCAGCTTCCCCGTGATCCTGTCCATTGAGGAGCACTGCAGCGTGGAGCAGCAGCGGCACATGGCTAGGGTCTTCAAGGACGTACTCGGCGACCTGCTGCTGACCAAGCCCACGGAGGCCAGTGCTGACCAGCTGCCCTCACCCAGCCAGCTTCGAGAGAAGATCATCATCAAGGTGGGGTGCTGGGGCTGCTGTCGTCCCAAGGGAGCCCCGCATCCGGCACCAGTCCTGCTTCCTCACTGAACCTTTCAGTGCCTCTGTGTTCGCACCAGTCTCTGGGGGAACAGTAGAAGGTGTGATCAAAAGATAGTGTATAGTGAACCTTTAAATTTAAAAAAATTACAGTGAAAGATTCGCTGGGATTGGTCCCCCTCAGAATACCCCTGCTCACTCTGAACACATTTATCTCATCATTCTTGCCACTTTCTAAAACACTTTTGGAAGTTCTCTTTTGTGAGTATCTGTACAAGATATCATCAAAAATATGATGACTGCCACTGCCAAGTACCATCCAACAGAAAGACAGGCTCGTGAAAACAAGACAGTGTCCTCATCACCAAGGTCTGGCACCGCGCCACTTCTGACTCTTCCCAAAAGTCGAAATGACCCTGAAAGTTAAGGGTTTTGAATCAGTTCAGGACATTAAGGCAGCCACAACAGCACAACTAATGGTGTGAAAGGGGACTTGCAGAACTACTTCAGAAAGTGGTCAGAATGATGGGATGAGTGTGTGTAAAGTAGGGCGAAGTGTTTTTGGGGGGTTAATGGCGTTTACTGTAATAATTTTGTTAAATTTAAGCATTCACCATATTTCTTGATCACATTACGTCTAGAACCCACCTTGTCAGCTTGCTGGGAACTGGACATGAACAGCTGTGGACATGATGCTCAGCACTGTTCCGTGCCATTTGTGGCAGGGTCACTGGAACTACTAAATCACAACTGTTTGTTTATTTCAGGCAAATCTTCAGCACACACCTTGCTGCTTTGTCTTCAGCAGCTCTAAGGTAAACATTTTGAATTGATTCAGGACATCAGGGCAGCCACAACAGAACAACTAAAGATAGTCAAGAAAGGACTTCTAGAACTGCTTTAGAAAGTGGCAAGAACGAGGCTAAGTGTGTTTGATGTGTGTGTGGGGTATTTCGAGGAGCGTTAATGGCAACGTGTCTTTACTGTAATACTTTTGTTAAATTTAAACACTCACTGTATTTTTGGATCACACCATGTATAGAGCCTACCTCATCAGCTTTCTGGGAGTGCGCCGTGAAGGGGACGTGCATGTGGTGCTTCGCACTACAATCTGCCATCTGTGGCAGGGGCTCCAGAAGTGCTAACTCATGGCTGTTCATTTATTTAGGTCAACCTTCCCTGTACCCTGCGCTGAGTTGGCCTCATGTAGGAGTTGGCTGTTTGAGGGTGGCCCAGGCACTGTGCTGTCCTCCGTGGCTCCCAGGCTAGCGTGGGAGGTAGACAGTTCCAGAAGAAGACCATAGGCAGCCATGCTGTGGGGGAGATACTTGTTTGTATCAGAGCCCAGGGAAGCGAAGGGAACACTGGGAATTTGTATGACCAGGGCAAAGAGACCAGATACACAGTGGCTCACAGCAGGTCTGAGTTTATTTCTTCCTCCCAGGAAGGCGAATGTTCAGGAGTTTGAGCCCTGGTCCATGAGGTGACTCAGGGCCTCGGGGTCCTCGGGGTCCTCAGGTCCTGCTGTACCATCTCCCAAGGCAGAGGTTTCAGCTGGGGCCCCACAGACACCAGAGGACCCGGGGTTAGAATTCGGCAGCGAGGGCATGTAAACTTCAGTGAGAAAAGGCTTGCATCTTATCATCATTCAGCTGTGTGAAACTTAACATTTCTTTCATTACAAGTGTTGGCAGCAAGCCATGAGGGCCCTTGTCAGCAGAAGTCGGGCATATTTTCCTATCACATTTACAGTTGCAGATATCTCACAGTAACACTGTGCTCGTCAGTACTTGGGAATGATGGAAGTTATTCGATCTGCCTCCGAGTCTTATTTAAGATGTTAATGAGAAGCGTGTCGATTAGCATATTGCAATTATTTTAGTATCTTAATAATTGTATTTCAGCAGAATTGACTTTCCCCATCATCGTATGCAGCGCTGACTTTCTGGGAAGGGAGCTGTAGTGTTCCCCAGATTTCACGGCACAGAAATGGTGAGGACGGTCTGCTCTAGAGCGCTGTCCTTTTCTGGGGTGAAGCTGGGGCTCGGACATCTCTGAGTTCCAGCTGGCAGGAAGGGGTTCCCGGGGTGTCTAGGGCCAATCATTTCCGGTAAGCAAGTGGACCACTGGCCGTTCATGTCCCTTCCATGTGTGCGCAGGGAGAACTCCGTCACAGGACGTGCCGTGGAGTCTGACGTATCGATCCGTAGCCTTTCGGGAAAGGCCCGCGTGGCTTCAGTGGCCAGCTGGCAGGCTGGTAGGGAAGGATGAACATTCTGCACAGGTGTGTCTTAGTCACCTCTGCACCTGTCGGGGCTGCTGTAACAAAATACCGTTGGCCTGGTGGTTTACCCACAGTGAACTGATTTCTCACCGCTCTGGAGGCTGGAACATTCAAGGTCCAGGGCTCTAGGAGGGCCCTTTTCTGGACTATAGACTGCCACCTTCTCGTTGTGTCCCCATGTGGTGGAAGGGGCGATGGGCTCTCTGGGGCCTCTTTGCAGAGGGCACTGACCCACTCTCGAGGTCTGCACCCCCAATCTACTCACCTCCCTGAAGGCCCCACCCCTACTACCATCACCCTGGGGAGGAGACTGCGACGTGATTTTGAGGGGACACAATCACGCCAAGTACAGCACCGGACAGAGGAGGGAACGCACTTCCAGTTTGGGGTAAATAGCATACAGGAGGCTGTGGTGATGACAACATGTGGCCTATGTCCTGTATTGTCACTGGGCCGCTAGGAGCCACTGGGCAAACTGCTGCAGTCCAGGAGGTCGCGGTCTCCTGGGGAAACGTCACCAGAGAGAAACAGCAGACAGTGGGAAGGGCTTTGACCAAGCCCGCAGAGGAAGGGTTGCTGGTGCCTGGTGGGTGAGGGCACAGTGTGGCCGGAGAGTTTGGGCAAGGTGCCAGCTCTTGGGACAGGTGCTGTCTCAGACAGGACATGTGGGGTCTGTTGTACCCTTTGCACTTATTTTTCATACCTGATTGATGGGATCCAACGGAGGCCGTCACATCTCTTCACAAGAGGTTACTGAGCCTCAGATTGCTACTTGGCTCTGAGTGCAAGCCCAGGTCCGACTCCCAGTCCCGAACCCTTCCCCAGGGTTCCAGGACCCCAGCTCGTAAGTGCTTGCTCTGGTGGGTGTCAGCTCTCACCTGGGTGGTGGTTGTCATCAGTGCCGTGGTTGTGTAGGTGAGGCGGGTGAGGTTCAAAAATGGTGGCTGCCTGCCCCGGGTCACAGCTCAGGTGGCAGAGCAGGGCTATGTACCGAACCCCATGAGTCTGCTGCTCCCCTGCCCAGCGTGCTCCCTCGGGCCCCTACATACTTACTGAGCACTCACTGTCTCCTAGGCACTGCCCTACCACAGCCACTCATCAGGGGAGAAGCAAAGTCCCTGCCTTCCTGGGGCTCATACTGTAGCACAGAAGATGGCAGACAGACAGATAGGTGAAGCAGGGCTGGGCCAGAGTGCCACAGTGGGAAGGGGAGTTCCCCTGAGGTGGCGGCCCAGGTGCAGAGCAGAATGAAGTGAGAGAGGAGCCAGGCAGATGAAGGGATGGTGCGAAGTACAGATGGATGTTACAGGCTGGCTGATGTGTGGGTGTTCTCACTGGCTTGAAGACCCTGAAACTTGGGTTTCAAGAGAGGCCATGTGAATTTTTTTCTTAGCACAAGAAGCTGGGCCCCCGAGGTGATGTGGATGTGAATGTGGAAGACAAGAAAGATGAACACAAGCAACAGGGCGAACTATACATGTGGGACTCCATTGACCAGGTGCGTCCGGGTCCCTCCCCACACCTGCTGTGGATGCTGACCTCCCAGGCCCTTCGTAGACCCTGCCACAGGCGCCCGAGAACATCCTGGTGGACACCCACAGAGCCAGGCAAATTTGTCTTCATAATTAACCTTTCTCTTTTGCACTCTTAACGTTTTACTTTGAGATAATTTTATATGCACTATAATATGCATTTACACACACACTAAATAGTACAGGAAATTCCTGTACATCCTTCACCCTGATTCCCCAAAAAGGAACATCCTACCTAACCACACTGTAATTACCATCAGGAAATCAGCAGTGGTACAGTCCGCTTAGCTGATTTACAGACTTTCTTTCTGTTTTACCACTTTGTCTGCTAATGGCATTTTCCCTGCGCAGAATGCCACAGGCTTTTAGTTGTCCCAACTCCCTAGTGACTGCCAATGTGGTAGTGCTCCACCAGAAATCTTAGTTTTTGGTAAGAGAAGGGCATTTGAAGTTCTAATGCCCGTCTGCATATCCCTTAGCCTAACCTCTTAATCCATTTGAATATATTTTTACATGACTATTTGTACATCCTAGATAAATATATGCAAAAATGGTTAACATTTAAGTAAATAATTAAGTCATAATTAAATGTTTCAGAAAAAGTCTCTGATCCCACTGGCCCCTTGAAAAATCAAGACGGTCTTAAAAAAGCAGACAAGGGCTGGGGATTGAGCTCAGTGGCTAGAGTACTTTCCTAGCAAGTGCAAGGGCCTGAGTTCGATCCCCAGCACCCAAACAAAACAAAAAGACGAATAGGAAAAGACAGTTAAGAGGGTGCCCCAAATTCTTCATAAAGGGCCACAAATTAAATATCCAGTGGAAATTCAGGATTAAGTCATATCTGCTCTTAGACACAATGACAAAAGCCAGAATTGAATGTTTTTAAAAAGGAATGTCTCAAGGAGGTACAAAGTCTACGAAATCACCCTGACACGCATGAAGTGAGAAAGGGGAAACCCCATTGCCTGTTGCCCTGCAGATCCCTCAGCCCCAGACTTAAGGGGGCTGAGACTTTGGGGGAGGCTCATCCCAGCTTTGCTTCCTAGAAGTGGACTCGGCACTACTGTGCCATTGCTGATGCTAAGCTGTCCTTCAGTGATGACATTGAGCAGACTGTGGAGGAAGACTTGTCCCAGGTAAGTGGAGAACAGCTGCTCTTGCCTTGCTGAGCCGGGTGGGTCCTTGGGGTCCCAGGGACCTCCCATTTGGCTTCTCCTATCCTGAGGCTGGCTGGAATGGAGATCTTCAGGTGTAATAGCTACCTCTTTGGGCATCAGGGACTGGCTGGCTCTCTTCTGATTGGCTGGGTGCTCCTGGTGCCTAATGACTAAGATTCAAGACTCTTTCCTACAGGGCTTGATTGGCCTTAGATTGTGGCTGGTACAGCCTTGGGAGGACACGGTCATGTAGGTGGTCTCTCCAGCCCTATCGCCTGCCCTGGGCCCTGGTTTCCTGCCCTCTCCCCTCCAGTCACTGGCCATCTTCAGTACTGCAGCATGGTCCTCTGAATTTCTATATGCTAGAATTAGGGTCTCCATTGGGGACTCCTGGCCCCACGGAATTAGGAAGTCTCAAGACTCTAGGAGGCCCCCACAACAGTTAGGAGAATGTGGCAGGTGGGGGAGGCAGTGGGAGCTCTCAGAAGCCCCCTTTCTCTGTGTGGCCCAGGACATTCCACCCACGGAGCTGCATTTGGGGGAGAAATGGTTCCACAAGAAGATGGAGAAGAGAACGAATGCAGAGAAGCTGCTGCAGGAGTACTGTGCAGAGGCGGGTGCCAAGGATGGCACCTTCCTGGTGCGGGAGAGCGAGAGCCACCCTGATGCCTACACTCTGTCCTTCTGGTAACACCTTCCTGTCCCAGAGATGGCCAGGGGGTGGCCGGTGGCAGGCAGGGTGGTGTCCACCTGGCTGCACCCTGCCTAGGCCCTGATGATGGCCCTGTCCTGCAGGCGGTCAGGCCGTGTACAGCACTGTCTGATCCGCTCCACTGTGGAGAATGGGGCCATGAAGTACTATCTGACCGACAACCTCAAGTTCAGCAGCATCTATGACCTCATCCAGCACTACCGCGAGTCGCACCTGCGTTGTGCTGAGTTCGAGCTGCGGCTCACCGATCCGGTGCCGAACCCTAACCCACACGAGTCCAAGCCGTATGTCCCCTGGGATGGGCAGGAGGCACACACCCATGTAGTCATGTCCCCTGGTCCCTGATCTGGCTTAGGTCTCCCAGATGGCCCAGTGCCAGATTTTTGCTGGTCATTAGCTTTGCCTGCTTTTCTTTTCCTTTCTCCTCTCCTTTCCTCCCTCCCTCCCTTCCAGCTTTGTGCTCACAGCTGTGAGGTCCACCCTTTGATTTTCAGAGTTTAGTTTTGGCCCTGTGATATCTAGCCCAAGCCCCTTCCTGTTCATTTGACAGAGAATAAGGAAAAGAAAATGAAGGCAAGGGCATTCCCTTCATTTCTTTATGCAGTACAGTGAGTATAAAGTTACACTTTGCAGAAAGTCAGTATACTGTAGAAATGAAATAATTTTTAAGCAGATTGCTAAAATTTGTATTTTGAAGGAAGCCAGATGATTTGTAGCAATTCTATTGCTTAGATTTCCTATTTATTTTTATATGGATTGCTGAGAATGTGCTATTTTACATCTTGAGAAATAACTAAAAAACAACAAAAATGTCTCCTAAACTTGTCTGCATTCACAATGATTTCTCCAGAGTTGAGAATAGGCCCCTGTGGAGGTAGCGTGTGAGGCACTGATAGCACAGGTAGATGAAGATAAGTGGATTTATTCTCTGTGCTCTGCCCAGACCCAGTTGGTCTTCTAGTGTTTTTTTAGAAACCACTGTCTCTGGAGGTATCCACAGCCCGGCAGGTCCACAGTGTGACTTCCATGGCTGTTTCCAGGGTCAAATCCAAGTTATCCCTGGAGCCCACTGTTTTGTCTCCTGTGGTGCCTCCTGACAGCCTTGAGGGTTCTTACCTTGCTGTTTTCCTGCCCTGGTGCAGGTGGTACTATGACGGGCTGAGCCGTGGAGAGGCAGAGGACATGCTGATGAGGATTCCCCGTGATGGTGCCTTCCTCATCCGGAAGCGGGAAAGGAAGCAGGAAGGGATGGAGGACTCCTACGCCATCACCTTCAGGTAGGCACCATGGTGGGGACATGCACTTGCCAGGGGAGGTGTAAGAATGACAGTTGTGTGAGCACAGGGGCAGAGCTTTGGAAGACAGCAGTGTGACAACAGCACTGACAGCCCAAGCAGCCCATACCAGTACATTCTGGACACACACAGTGGTGGTCTGTGTCAGTGCCTGCCACCTTCATCAGCTCTGTGGCATTCACATTATCCTTGCTTTTCCAAGGTAGAAACTGAGGCACAGTGGGGGAGGAGTGATTTGCAGAAGCACATGGCAGAGGCTGAATTTGAACCTGTTTGATATGTAGCCTGTGAACTTCTTTTTGGATTAGATGTGTTTCTTGAATGCAACAGACTGTTGGATTCTGTGTTTTTGTGCAGTTTGCCAATCTGTCTTTTAACGGTGGAGTGGAGAGTGAAGCCATTTATATTGAATTATTACCGAGAGGTAGTAATTTATTCCTGTCATTGTGTTCTTTTTCTGTTGATAGCTCCTGTACTTTTTTGTTTAACTATTTGGCTTGCTTGATACATTGATTCTATTTTTTTGTGTGTTTGTTTGCTTTTGTTTTTTGGCTTTGTTAGCTTCATTGTCTAGGATATTCTTGAGTGTTTTTTTGGAGTGCAGTTTGGTATTTCTGTATCTCTTAAATTGCTCATGCAGTGGAATGGCCTTATTTCTGTCAATTTTGAAAAATAATTTTGCAGGATATATTAGTCAGGGGCAGAAGTCGTTTGATTTTAGAGCTAGAAACGCTTCACTCTAAGCTGTCCTAGCCTTTGAAATTTGTGTTGAAAAAGTCTGCTGTATTCTTGATTGGTTTACTTTATACACAGTGTTTTGCTTTTCTTTGATAGCTTTTAAGACTGCTTTTGCTGGACATCTCACATTTTGAGTATGATGTGTTGTGGGGAGCTTCTTTTTTTAATCATAGTTAATTGGTGTTCTGTAAGCCTCACTTATGTGTATTTTTAAATCTTTCCTCATACTTGGAACATTTTCTGTTATGATTTCTATAAGCAGAATTTTTTATTCTGTTTATAGAAATACAAGATTATATCTTGTCTTTATAGAAGAGAAGATTATTATTGTCTTCTAATTTCTGTTTATCCTTGTTAGTCTTTTTAGTGTCACCTAGCAGCTACTGGATGAATTTTTCTTTTCATATCATTTTTAAGACTTCCCTGAGTAATTTTTTTTTTTTTTT
>QZML01044458.1:44895-61972 GCA_016801275.1 Hystrix brachyura | reverse complement strand
TGTTTTCCAGCGGTGGGCTTGTCCAGCCACCTCTCCCAATTCAGGGACTTGGCTTTGTGAAGGGTGCTTCCCTCTGCCTGGTGAGGCCAGAACTGGGTCCCCAGGCTCCCACTTCCTCCTCATGGCACCCTCTAACAACTCCAGTCCCCCAGCTGTCCGGTGTGAGGGAGGCAGGCTCCTGCCTTCGCGTGCCACTGATGTGCAGCTCCCCAAGCTTGTCAGGCTTTTGTCTGGGGATGAATGAAGATGCCAGTGTTAAGTTCCCCTGGCAAGGGACTGAGCAAGCAGTCTGCCCCATTAACCTCATTCTGGTGGAGACAGCGCCTCCTAGTGGGCTGCCTGCATCAGACTTTTGTAAAATGGATCCCACATAAACAGAAACACCAAAAAGTTTTTATCCAAACCAAAACACCTTTGAGAGTGACAGCAATGCTGTGATTAACAGTTACACATGGGTAACAAGTACAAACCACTCCATCGTGGGCAAACGGTGCATAGAGTCCCCCTAAACACAGCCAGCCTTTACCTGAGGTGCGTCTGGAGAAATGAAGGTAAAAGGGGTGACAGTGGCATCACTACGTAAATGGTACTGATCGTTGGTCCTCACTTGGCTTATTCCAGCCAGAACAGTTAAGTGCTTCCACCCACTGCAGAGTACAGGTGGGAGGGAGATCAGGAAGGTCCTGGCTAGAGGGAGGCAGATGTGTGATTCAAGGTTGGCTATAAGGCAGGTGTGTCCAACAACAGCTGGCATTTTTTGCCCTTACTTTAAAAAATGTTACAATAAAAAATTTTAAAAGGAAGTTTTATTACTTACATACATTAACTGTATTAGATATATGTGACACAAGAAAATTCCTCTTCACTCAAAAACAGAGGGCAAAAAAAGAATACGGGCCATAGGTTGGACACAGCTGAAGGTGCGGCTGCTCTGACAGACATGGGACCAGGATACACAGGAGCACAGAGGAGGACATACAGAAGCACAGAGGAGATGCAACCAGCCTCGTTGGCAGTCAGGGAAGGCTCCCTGGAAGAGCAGATCTACACAGTCTTAAGTGGTCAGTAGGAGAAAGCCAAGCAGGAAGGGGGCCAGGCAACCTGGCAAGGGCAGAGAGTAGTGTGAAGTGAACACCAAGTTTGAGTTCTGGAGCCCTGGGGTAAGACCATGCTGGACTGGGATTGCCTGGCAGAGTCTGGATCCTGTAGGCTGGGGAGTCATCCTGTGGCTTGGTCACAGGTGCATTTGGCTGCAGAAAGGAGCTCACAAGGTGGGCAGGTTTGAAGAGGAAGTGGGGCATGGGGGAGTAGGTGGGGGCCCACAGTCCAGCGGCAATGAGGCAGCCATGGGCCAACTCTGCCTCAGGTTATGAGTGCTGTTAGGAAGGCGTGGGAGCAGTGCCTGGCTGAGTAGCACCAGGTAGGCGTCCCCTGGTCACTTGGCCACTTGGCACCCTTACCCCCATTAGCACCAAGCCTGCAGCTGGGGCTCTGAGGAGCAGCGACAGGACGTCAACGCCCTCTCTTCCACCTAGGTGGAAAGGAGACTACGGCACCCGAATCCAGCAGTACTTCCCGTCCAACTATGTCGAGGACATCTCCACAGCAGAGGGGGAGGAGCTGGAGAAGCAAGTGAGTCTCCATTATCACCGTCCTGAGGAAGGGCCTGCTGGTGCTGCTTTGGGGGGATTCCCTGAGTCATGGAGAAGGGGATGAATTGTAACACCAGTTGTGGTGTCTGAAGCTCTTCAGAACAGAGAAGACAGTGATGTGGAAATTGGGATTGTCCCCAAGGTATCATGGGTAAAACTTGCTGCGAGAAGCCAGGCATGTTTCAATCAGACTGTGTGGGCTGAAAAGCTCTGAATATGCAGGAGAATTCCCACTGGAGCAAAACTGGCTAAATGGGGATTTGTCCTTTGCTTAAAGCAGCTTACAAATGTGTGACTCTGGGTTTGGACAGCTAGATCCCCAGAACGAGCCTGATGAGAGCAAGCAAGGGACTTAAGAGGAAGGGGACACCAGGCCTTTCTGGGGACTCTGCAACCAGGTTTCTGTCTCCAGTTGCCTTTTGCCCAGAAGGCTCAATGAGTTGTCACTTCCACCTTGACAGCTCTGCACCAGAGATGACTCTTTATAATAAGGACTTCTGGGTCTCTTTAGAGCCCACAGCATCTATTTTGTAAAGCAATCTTGGAGGACTTCCAGGGGTAAGGGATATTTGAGCCTTAGAAGCCAAGTTGGAGAATAACAATAAGAGACTGGTAGAGAGACTCATGGGTGGGAGGTGCAGTCTAAGTGAAGCTGTGGTGGAAGGGCTGCAGTTGTGCTTAGCTGCATCTGTACCCACTGTACTTACCGCATTATCAGCATCAATCTGGCAGAGGAGGGCATGTGGTGCAACAGAGGGTGGGGCACTACTCTGCCAGTTTTCCTGAGACCACCATAGTCTGCATTTTAGCTGGACCCCGGCTGCTTCAAGTGTGCAATGGGAGGCACAGCTGGAAAGGCTGCTGGGTGGGGCTTGGGAAACCTTAACGAACAAGACTATAGAGCACTGCTATTGCTTCCACAGGAAAGGGACCATAGAAGACTCTTGGACTGTGCTGTCTGAGGCCACATGGTCCATTTCACAGTAATTCAGCCAAAGGGTCTAAGGCAGGGGTGGCCAACCTATGGCACGTGTGCTGCAGCGGGCATGCAGAGCCCTCTCTTTTGGCACACGAGCCTAGTAGCCCCAGCAACTGATAACAGTTGTCAAAAGATATTTCTGTAGGAGTTGTTTTTTCTAAACTAAAACTTCAGTATTCAGGCTTAATTGCAGTGTTGGCACTTTGCGATAAACAAATGGGTTTTGGGTTGCAGTTTGGGCACTTTGACTCTAAAAGGTTTGCCCTCACTGGTGTAGGGTGTGTTCTGAGACCCGTCCTGGACAAGCCACGTTTTTAGACTGGAAAGGAAATGCCCAGCCTGTGGGCACCTGCTCACCGCTCCATCCCCATCACCTCCGGGTGTCAGTTCTTACTGAGCCCTCTCCCTATGGATGTAGCCTGAGGAAAAACGCATTTTAAACAGTTTCACAGATAGCTGGTCTCAGCTAAGCAGTGTGCCTGCAAACGGGTTTGTCTTTACGATTCCCATTATGTCTCCATGTGTTATGTCTTGTTTCTTCACAGATTATTGAAGATAATCCTCTAGGCTCTCTCTGCAGAGGAATACTGGACCTCAACACCTACAATGTCGGTACGTGCACACAGTCTGAGCCCGATTGCCACCGCTCCCAGAGCCTGCCCGCAGAGCCCCCGAGCAGGGAGGGCACCGTGGTCTGCCCCGCCTGGACTCTGATGGCTCCTTCCCTGCCGAGGCTGAGTATTCTGGGCCAGGTTGGAGGATGACGATGTTAGTCTGCTGCTGGGCTCTGTGCTGTGGTGTGTAGCATGCCTGCTGCACAGCTGGTACCCAATGACAGCTTGTTGCTGTTGTTACCAACGCTGTCACTGTCATTTCAGGGATCTGCCTTTGTCTGCAATGTTTTTGGAAGGGCCAAGATTTTGGGTGGGTGGAGATGGCGCCTGGGGATGGTGTCTCATCCCTGCCTTGCATCTTAGTCACTATGAAACCACATGCCTGTCACTCCTCTGTGAAACCCAACTCCCCAGCCATGGAGGCAGGGATCGGGAGACCCAGCGTCACGGAGTTGGGCTCTGGGGAGGGTATGTGCAGGTGAGGCTGGAGCAAAGGCTGTGCGACAGTGGCCAGGCTACAACTGCACCGGGCTGCTTGGGTCTAGAGTTTGCACTGCAAGCATCACAAGTACCACAGCCCCGTGGGAGGGGACGACAGCAGCGAGGGAGACGCTGGAAGAAGCCCATACAAGAGCAGCTGCTACGCCACCCTGTCGCCCATGGATGTCTTAGCCTGGGCTTGTGACCTGCAGACCCTCCCTGGGAGGCGTGCAGTTGATCTCCCAGGACCCTGGTGACAGCGATCCCAGGAACCTCCTGCTTCTGCTGCGCATGCTTTGCTTTCTACCATTATTACTTGTCTGCTTTTTTTGTTTCACAGCAATTCATAGGGTAGGTAAGAAAGGGATTTTTTCTTTTGCTCTAATTAATAGATGAGCAAAACTGAGCTCAAAAGTGTCCCAGGCACCTGCCTGAGGTCCCTGGTGAGTCCCCAGATGCACTGGGACTGGGGATTCAGGACTCTCACCTTTATGTCGATGTTCTTTTTGTTGATCCTTTCCCTGCATGTGCAGGGAGCTGTCATCAGGTTTGATTTGCCCCTCTGTTTTGCCACCCTGATTTGTGTCACCTCCTAAGTGTTAGTTTCTCTTGATGAGTCTTCATTTTGTCTACTGTAAAATAGACATAAAAAGGTGAGTAACCAGCAAGGCAGAAATAAGGACACAGCCTATAGTCTGCTTAGAACATTGCCCAACATTGAACAGCTCAGAAATCTTAGCTACTAACACTATTTGGGAGATGATTTTCCCTCCATAACCTTAATTTTCTTCTCACTTAACTGCTTCCTCTGAGTATAGAGAATCCCCTGCACACCTTGCTCCTGGCTTCTGCTGATGTCTGCAATCCCGGTGTCCCATGGCACATGGCTGTGTCACTCTCCCATGTCTTCTTCTCATGAAGACAGCAGTCCCTGGATTTAGGGTTTACCTAGAACTTGGGATCGCTCATCTCGGGATCCTTCGGCACATCTGCAAAACCCTATTGCTAAATAACCCCACAGTCTGGAGGACTGGAGATTTGATGTATCTTTGGGAGGACACCTCTCAGCCCTCTGAGACTGTAAACAGTCACGTATGTGTGTGTATGTGTGTGTGTGCGAGTGTGCATGTGCTCGTGAAAGAGAGAGAAAGAAAGAGAAGTCAGATCCTGCCCGATGGAATGGGGACCTCCCAGGCGGCGCAGACTGTAATTGCAGTGTTGGAGGTCTGGGGTGGCTCATCAGAGAAATGGCTGGAGTTTGTCGCCCTGTCTTAGGCTGATTGGGACTTCTCTTTTCCTCTCCCCAAAGTGAAAGCCCCACAGGGGAAAAACCAGAAGGCGTTCGTCTTCATTCTGGAGCCCAAGAAACAGGGTGACCCTCCGGTGGAGTTCGCCACCGACAGGGTGGAGGAGCAATTTGAGTGGTTTCAGAGCATCCGGGAGATCACCTGGAAGATCGACACCAAGGTAAGCCACTGTTCACCTGGGTGCAGGTGGGCCTGGCATCCTCAGAGCCTTGGGGCTCTTCTGGAGCTGAGGGTGGGGCAGGCAGCAGGAGCAGCAGGGCTAGGAGTTCTGCTGCACAGAATTCCAGGGGGAGGAGAGGTAGATATGGATGGTAGGAGGTATATAGGTACAGGAGAGGGACACTGAGGCCCCCCGGGAAGCTGGGTCTAGTATGGGCATCAGAAGGCTCACGGTGTATGCAGTGACACTCCGTGCCAGTACCTGTCTGGCCTTCCACGTCTTACCAAGGAAGTATCGTTTCCTCACTTTGAATGTTTCCTTGATTCTAACACTTAACAAAGGAAATGTTCCCGAGTGTGGTTATCTCGTCTGGCAATGGGCCTTCGGAACAAATCAGCGTGACCCAGTTCTTTCTTCCCCTCTAGGTGGGAGCAGCCCTTTTGGAGTTTTCTTAACTGGAATATCAGTGTTTGAGGTGGTGTGAGGTTCTGAGTAAGAGCAGGTTTGGATGTAGGCAGGCTGAGGTTAGCATGTTGGCAGAGTTGGACATTGGGCATGGAGCCTAACTTCTCTAGGCCTGTTTCCTTCTCTAAGAAATGAGAAAGCAAATGAGATGACATGGTGAGATCATGCATGAAAAGCGTTAGGCATAGGCCTAATGCACAGCTTGTGACAGCCTTAACTCATCCAATTGTCATTCTACCAGAGTGACATAGGAAGGAATCTCTGCATCTTGGAGTTCAGAGGAACATGCCTCTGTTCCTTCTCATGGCTACAGAACTGGCAAGGCATTTTAGAGTTTCCCAAGTACCTACTTGCTTCTGAGGCAGATCTTGATCTCAGGAACTGAGCTGACAGCTGCTCTGGGACCTCTTGGGTGCCCCGTGACCTCTAGCTATAGTCGAGTCTCTTCCCCCAAGGTCCTTGGAGTAGTCACCCACCAGCAGCCTGGTTTCCTCTCCCCCTAGGGCGGGGTGGGGAGCTTGTATCTTGGCCCATCCTTGGTCACCAGAGGTTCCTGGACTCAATCACTCAACTGCTCTGGAGGGAAGCCATCATCTTTAGGAGTCTACAGAGAGCCCATCACATGGACATCCTCCGTGGTGAAGCCTGCCATACTTTCCTCCATCCCCAGGTCTAGTCAGAGGCCTCACATGGCACTCCCACTTCTTCCATGACTTGTCACACTATCAACAATCACTTGGGGTGGACAATGAGATTGCAGCCAATGAGGCTGTGTCACCTGCCCACTAGTGCCTATGATGTAGTACAGATCTGATGAGGCATGTGGAGGGGGGATGTCATTGCCCTGAGCTTCCTTTGCAGGATCTCCCTCCTCATATTCTAGGTGTGTCCGCACTGCTGGTTGAGCAGTTGTCATCACCATTTCTTTGGCACCCCTTGATGCATGTGACCCTACTGAGCATCTTCTAGTCTTTGAAAGTCTAGGTCCCTCTAGCCAGGAATGCAGAAAAACAGTAGTAAGCTGCCAGCACGGTCCCCGTGGACCTTATTCCTGCTCACCCCATGTCCTTTGTCCAAGGCACGGAGTGCAGGCTGGGTGCTGATGGATGCTTTCCACCTGTTGCATGCTGGCACGTTCCAGCTCCCTTTACCAGGAAGGATTTGACTGTACTTGAAGGTTCTCTCCTCATCTCTTCTGTTGCATGAAATTTTCGGAAATTAAACCCAGCTGTTCAAGTCTTTGATCAGTCTTTTTACAGTCTTTGATCTATAATCCTCCTTTAACTGGTTTTTACATTTGCTAAGATTTCATGAGAACCCCTTTAAAGGTCTTACTGCATGTGGGGGTTAAAACCGTAGAGGTCAGCAGAGTTGATCTAGGTTCCTGCTCTGGGCATAGCTACTGTGGGGAGGGGCTGGAGGAAGGCCCTGTGCTTCCTTTGGGACTTATCATGAGGTGAGCTATCTGCTTGTTGCCAAAACTCTTATTCAAAGTTAGAAGAGAGGGTGATTAGCAGCAAATGGGCCCTCTCCATTTCCTCAGAGCTAGCTGTAAATAAGTTCTTTCTCCTTTTTACCAAACTAAATGGCTTACTTTAGTTTGGTCATCGATGAGCAAAGAAACCTTTATGTATGAACCTATGCGGCCGGTAACATGGTGAACCAACCAGGAGGAAGTTTGAAGAAGTTGCTTATTGCTAATAGAAAAAAAAAAATCTTTTAAAATTCCATTTTGCACTGCTGGTAACCATTCCTCCCTGAGGTGCTCCATATGTCTGTCCCTGAGTACCTGCTCAGGCCTCTGTATTTTCAGTCTCCAGCTACCTTCATAGCAAAGACTAGTCAACTCACATCCATCTAGTTGGTGAGTTTCCGAAGCCTAACCAAGAGCATGTGGTTTCACATACTGAGTTGGCCAAAAGGAAAAAGGAGGCTGCACACATCTCAGTGGTGCAGGGGATGAAGTGTATTGTTCTGCAGGGCTGTGAAGTTTGGGGGACTGGAATCTGATACTGTGTGGTGTTAGGAGAGGAGAGGGGATGGGATGGGAGGCAGAGAGCAGAGGGTTAAGGAAAATAACAAAAAGATCCTGGGTCCCATCTACTTTTGAGAATCATGGCCAGGACTGAGCCAGACATCAGATATGGGTGGAAACAACTTAGTGGAGAATGTGAGCAGTGAGAGGAAGGAGAGAGGAAGGCAGGGTTATCCTCAGGACAGGAAAACATTCAGCTCTGAAAGGTCTGAGTGTGCAGCGGTGAGAGATGGAGGAGGACTGCGGGATCACTCGGGTCTGGCCTGAGGGCTGTTACTAATCCAGGGTGGTTTTCCACAGGAGAACAACATGAAATACTGGGAGAAGAACCAGTCAATCGCCATTGAGCTCTCTGACCTGGTTGTCTACTGCAAACCAACCAGCAAAACCAAGGACAATTTAGGTAACCTCTTCCCCATGACTCTGATGTCAGAGAGGGCACAGTGAGTGTTTGCCTACTTGTTCTCAGTTCTTAATTGCATGGGGCAGAAGCCTCAGCTTGAGTTTGTCCACAGGGCCCTTTAAGTGTCCCAGTAGTAAAACTCAATGAGAGGGTGGATTAGCTTCCTATGGCTGCTGTAACAAATGAACATCTACTTGGTGGCTGGAAACAACACACATTTATCCTCTCAATCTTGGGGACCAGAAGGCTGAAGTCAGTATCTCTAGGCCCAAACTGAGGTGTGAACAGTGCTGCACTCCTTTCAGAGTGTCTTAGTTACTTCTCTTGTTGGTGAGACAAAATACCCAACACCGAAAATTACAGGAGGAAAGGTTTATTTTAGCACACAGTTTTGCTGGCTCAAAAGGAGGACAACATAGGAGAGGGGCACGACAGAGGATAAACAGACCATGACAGGGCAGTCAAGAAGGCAGCAGTAGCCTGCCTTCCATCTTTCCCTTTTATTCCATCCATGCTACAAGCCTGCTGATTGGTGCCACCCATACCCGGGGAGGAGCTTCCATTATCCACACTGAGAACTATGCTAATCCAGCATCACACACTCATGATCTAGCCATGTCCCAGAAGCCCCCACCTATCAGTGCATGAGGCTTTAGGGGGACATCTAGATAAAAGCCATAACACAGAGGCTCCAGAGGAATCTGTTCCTTGCTTCTTCCAACTTGTGGTGGCTGTCCATCACTCCATTGTCTGCCTTGGTGGGCATATGGTTATGTCCTCTTCTGTCTCCCTATTATAAGGACCTTCTGATTATAGTACGCCCACCTGGATAATTCAGGACAGTCTCTCCATTTCAAATACCTTAAGTCACATCTGTAAAGTCCCTTTTACCATATAATGTAGCATTCATACATTCTGGACCTCAGGACCTGCCTGGACATTTTTGGGGACTGTTAGCCTACCACAGAGGGAGTAAAAAGTGGATCTTCTACCATATTCTCCAAAGTAACAAGTTCTTTGATGATGCTTTTCATATTTTATTTCTTGTTTCTTTGGGCCTTCTGAGCAACTCTATCTTTGATCTCAAGCCCAGAGGAGGAGTAGTAAACCCCAGAGTTAACTATGACTCAGAGGCAGGTCCCTGGGCCCCTTGACATTCAGGGGAAGATGATGAAAGTCAGGATGGACCCAGCCAGGGTTGGCATGGTTATTGCTCAGCCGCCTACCACAGCTGGATGGAAGTGATGCCTCATGCAGGCAAAGATAAAGCCTGTCCATACTGCCCACCCTCCCCCCGCATTTTCCCTCCTATCACGTCTCTTGCTGTGGGTACTGGTGCTAGGTTCATTCTTGTATCTCTAGCATCATTGCTAAGGAAGCTGATCTGTTCTTTGCACTTTCATTCCCAAGATCTCCACTTTCCTGCCTTTGCCCAAGACATGCCACCTGCCCCATCCTTTAACAGTACCACTTCGGTGCTTTCTGGTCTAAAGATGACAATAGTTGTAAACTAACAGTGAGTTACAGTACGTCTAGACTGAAAGGTATTGGAAAGCAGGGTCCTTTCTATTGTGGAAGACCCCCTCAAGGGCAGACATCCATAGTAGTACCAATTGTGGTGTCACTGTCATAAGCTCTGATGTCAAGAGAGGTTCCTGGTTTCCTTTCTCAACCTGAGCATCCACCACTGTAGAAGCATGGGGAAGACTTACACAGAATAGAGGGTGACTGGCTTCTCTGTGTGCAGAGAACCCTGACTTCCGAGAAATCCGCTCCTTTGTGGAGACAAAGGCTGACAGCATCATCAAACAGAAGCCTGGAGATCTCCTGAGGTATAATCAGAAGGGCCTGACCCGCATCTACCCGAAGGGACAGAGGGTCGACTCTTCAAACTACGATCCATTCCGCCTGTGGCTGTGTGGTTCCCAGATGGTGGCGCTCAATTTCCAGACTGCAGGTAAAGGGACCCTAAAGGTCACTATGTGAGTACCCTTTACGAGAAAACATATCGCTGGTGTAACTGCAAGCCTGGGAGTTGATTCACAGCTTCAGGCTCAGCTGGTTTCCAGGCATTAGTGGTGGCTGTCTTGGGGCACCACTTCTTCCCAACCCTCTTTGAGGGCCTGATGCTCAGACTCTCCTCCAGAAATACTTACATGCCAGGGAAAATCAACACAAACTTCTGGAGGTAAATCACAGTGCTCTGCACTTTTGTTGTATTTATTTGTTTGGTTTCCTTGCGGGGGGGGGGGGTGTTGCTAGGGATACTCAGGGCCTTGTTTTGTGTATTTAAGGCTGCCCCTACATTGTTTTTGTAGCCACGTGCGATTCTACTGAGTGGACCATCATCTAACACATCTAGATCATTTCCCATGACAGGCTCTTGCATGTAGCACTGCCTCCTGGAGCTTGAACCTGCACATCTGCCACAGAAGTCTCAGAAGAGCAGGGTGGTCACACAGGTCTTGCATACACTGCCTGAGCAGACGCTTGGCCAAAGAGGGGAACACAAATTGGGAGAAGGCTGAATAGACTCTTGGTGAAATTTCACCCTATGGTTTTACTGAGCTTTTCTGCTAGGTGAAAACGGGTATTATGGGATTGAGAATTTAGCTCAAGTGATAGAGTGCTTGTTTAGCAAGCGCAAGGCCCTGAGTTCAATCCCCAGGCACCCAAGAAACAAAAAACTGACATAAGACTCTAGTTTATGGAGCTTCTCATTATTCTCATAAATGATATTAACCCAGTTTTCACTTACTTAGCATTTGTTCATGCATCTTACTGATTTGTTTATGTGGTCAGTTTTTATAGTATGCATTTATTATAGCTCTTTAGAGGTTAAAAATGTATACGTCTGTCCTGTTTTCTTTGTGTCAGACACCTACTTGCCCAGCTGACCCACATGATCATAGGAAAGTCATGTACCCTGTTCTATTCCCCCTAGCATCCTTGAGTCTGCCTCATTGACCTCTTTCCTTCCAGACAAGTACATGCAGATGAATCATGCATTGTTTTCACTCAACGGGCGGACAGGCTATGTCCTGCAGCCTGAGATCATGCGGACTGGGAAGTATGACCCGATGCCACCAGAGTCACAGCGGAAGATCCAGATGACCCTCACCGTCAAGGTACAGCTGGACATGCTCCCTGGAGCTGGGCCACATACATGCTGCTTAGAGAGGCCCAGGAGAACCTGGGGATAGTGACACTCACCAAGTTATTTAAACCTTCAACATCCTGACAGCAGCTTAGGACCATTAGTACAGTACCTGTAGGTCATTCTAAGAGAAAGGGAAAGAGGAGGAATTTCCCTAACCATCTGTGGAGTATGAATCTGTGTCTTTGGGTTCCCTGTAAGGCGGGCCTCGGGCCAGGGAGACCGAGACATATAAACGTAGAAATAGCTCTCGGGTCTTGTTTGTCTGCCCTTGGGCCAGTTTTAGGGGGTCAAACCTTGTTCGAATTAATCCAACTTCCAGAGAATGTCTTGTTACTTTATAAGAGTTTTTGGAAAGTAAAGAAATGCATTTTGCATGGAATAAGAAAAAGGAGAGCATGTGAAAGGTCTTTCTTGAATAAAGACCAGTCACAAAAAGAATGCTAACGTTCTGTCCCTTTCCCTGTGCTGGGAGAGCCAAGAACTTGGTGCCATGTCTCAGCAGGGACTACCTGGACATGGGTGTGCGGGCACATGTGCTCAGGTGAGACCTATTGAGTCAGACACCATGTGCCTCAGACCTGTGGGACCCCAAGATGGCACCCCCATGTCCTCAAAAATTACGAGGGTTGACTCCTCAAATCCCACAACATAGGTTTTACCATCTTCCCAGGGCATGAGGCTGGCTTTGATTTCTACAGTCTGACCCACTGCTGCTGTGCTCTGTGAGACAAGGGAACCACAATACTTAACCTTTCATGTCCTAGGTCCTTGGTGCTCGCCACCTACCTAAGCCTGGACGAAGTATTGCTTGTCCCTTCGTAGAGGTGGAAATCTGTGGGGCTGAGTATGACAACAACAAGTTCAAGACAACAGTTGTGAGTAAGTAGGCTCAGCCCTTTCTGCTAAATGCCACATGAGTTGAATCATATGTGAGATGCTCTCCTTGGGGACTCTGTAATGCACTTTTGTCTCCCAGCCTTTTTCTTTCTCCCTTCTGGTCCATTGGGGTTCAGCTCGGAGATGGGAGACAAAGGGCCACATCACAAGATCACTGGAGTTGTACCCCATGCAGTCACACAAGCTAGGAGCCTGAAGCAAGGCTTCTGATCCCTGCATGCCACAGCCCAGACCTGATGCAGCTGCTGAGTTACGGGTTGAGAAGCAGAGACACACAGTAGGGGCACGTGGCCCAACCGACTCAGAAGATCCAGCCGAACAAGGTGGCCTCAGCCCCTAGAGGCAGGAAAGACAAAAGGAGCCCGTTCTTCCAGAGGAGTGGGAAGGGCCCAGGAGCTGTGGAGCTGTGGGGCTGTTAGGGCACAGAATGGCCACTCCTGCTCAGAGGCAGCCTGGGAAACAGCTCGGGGGCCGATCAGTGAGTGTTTCTGGAGGTGGCAGGTTTACTGTGTGTCTCCCTCCCTGAGGCTGGGTCCCCTGACAACTCCAGAACTTGTTCTTCAGGCACTCTTCATTGATCTCTTCCACACCCCGTGATTCCCGCTCTGCCATGTCCCTTCGCTTCTCACGTGAGATGGGAGGTGCACGCAGGATGAGGGGATCCTTTCCTCTGCTCCCTGAGGGCAAGGGCTGCGATGGCGGTGGCAGCTTTCACAGGATTGCTCACTGGGAAAGTAAAAGAGAAACACACAGATGTTCTTGGGTTGTGGCCTAGATGCTCAGTTACTGACATGGGCTGCTCAGGCATCAAAGCTAAAGGACACAGGGACCAGTTTATGGGGAGGGGACATGATGAGTGCGACCTCTCCTGAGCTTGGATCTCTTTCCAGATGACAATGGCCTCAGCCCCGTCTGGGCTCCAATGCAGGAAAAGGTGACATTTGAAATTTATGACCCAAACCTCGCGTTTCTGCGCTTTGTGGTTTACGAGGAAGACATGTTCAGCGATCCCAACTTCTTGGCTCATGCCACTTACCCCATTAAAGGGATCAAATCAGGTAAGGGGCATTTTAATTAAGATGCTCGGTTTGGGCAAGCACTGCTCTTTGTTCTGTGTTGCTGGCTTTAAAAAGAACAAAGAAGCATCTTTCCTGGTTTTGATGAACTCACGGCAAAACCAAGAGGATGGCTTGGAGAACGGTGGCCTGAACAGCTGCACGTTTAGTGCATAGGTGGGAGGAAGGTGGGGAGCTGCTGTGCCCTTTGAAGATGGATGCCTGTGTGTAAACTGGAGTGTTAATTGATTGCCACCCTGGTGTTGTAGTTTGATTTCCTTTGAAATGTTACCAGCGGGTTGCCCCTTCCTGGCCAGGGTTTAATCTCCTACCCTTTTCCTGGTTGGCACCATGACACCATGAAAGGGTGAAGCCTTTACCATCTGGAGGGAGCTACAGACTCACTTGACTCAATCTCCTTAAGCCTTCACAATTCTCCATCCTCAAAAAAAAAAAAAAAAGGATTCTCCATCCTCTTCTAAACAATTTGGAGGGTTGATTTACTACCTTAAAGTATGATTTTCTTTCATGCTGAACGGAAGCTCATCATAGCTTGAGAAAGGTTATTTTGTGCTTGTTGGGACCAAGCCCCCTGAGCCATGTCACCAGCCTGTAAGACCAGCTTGTAAGAATCTGGATCCTGTGGCTGGCCTGTGGGATCCAGGTGCGTGGTCCTTCCACATGGCTGAGTAGTGACCTCAGGCGAGGGGCCTGCTGACCTGGCAGCCCCCACACTGCTACCAGGGCCAGGCACCTATTAGGGGCATCACTCTACGAAGGCAGCAGTCCTTGGGAGGTGGTTTCTCTATTTCCCTTTCCTGCTGGATTGATATTTGACAGCCAGCCCCCTAACCCCCGACACTGAGTGCCTTTCCTTGTATTTTGGATGCATGAGACATTAGCTCATAGATGCTTCTGGATTCCTCAGGCAGTCACTGTTCCCTTGTTTCCCAGGAATCCTATTATTTCAGTCACTGGTATAAAAATATAGTCTTTTGATGTTTGGAAACCTTGGGCTCCATGCAGAACATATACTGAAATTCTCCCTGACTTAGTATCATAAATCTGACCATTTCTCTCACTGGACACTAGCCCGGCTTCTGAGTAGCAGACAGGATGGGGAGTCAGTTAGAAAATTCAGTTTCCCAGGCTCATCACAGGGTACTCTGATTCAGCCCCGGGCACGGCTCAGGAATCTATGCTTGGTCAGCACCTCAGATGGGCCCTGGGTGGCACTGAGAGAAGCAGGCTGGGCCCAGACTGCTCCTCTTACCAGTGAGGAAGCCAATATCCAAGCAAGGAAGTTAAGCAAGAATTTCAGACAACATTTAAACCCTCTGATTTCCTTTCAGCACTTTAGAGATACACATTTTTGTAACTTAATACTAGTGAGCATTGATTTGTAGCTCCCAGGGGCCTGCTGTTTGCCAACCCTTGTTGGTTAACTTGCCAACACTGCAACTACTATAAGCCCAGCCATGAAGCAGTGCTTCTCTAATTGCCGTGTACTTCTTTTAGATTCGCCTAATACGTAAGTCTTCTAGATCATGCTGCCTCTTCCACACAGGAAGTGTAGGTTTTGGTAAATCATCTTTTTAGGGAATGCCACAATGGATTTGGCGGTATGGTAACTGTGCCTGCCGGTTCCTGACCACTCTGTTATCCTTGTTAGGCTGAACTCCCCCTTAGTCCCCCAAGGCTGGGGGCGGGAACCTTTTTGCCATCCCAGTGCCATGGAAAGAGGTCAGAGTTGTCGAAACCTCCTCATCTGACTGACCAAAGTGTGTCAGTTCCTTTAGAAGGTGATCTTCAGCTTGAAGGTCTAAGACAGACACACCAAAACCTCAAGGATGAGAGAAAAACGAAACAAACCGGAAACCTCAAGGATGAGAGAAAAACGAAACAAACCGGAAACCTCAAGGATGAGAGAAAAACGAAACAAACCGGAAACCTCAAGGATGAGAGAAAAACGAAACAAACCGGCGCCAAGGGTGCCCGACTCGCACATAAACTTTGCCCATTTTCTTTCTGACCATCTGGGGCTCAGGAAGGAGACAAGAAAACATTATCTATGATGTTACATACCTTAAATTCTTTCTCTTTTAATCTTCACAGTAAACCTTGTGACGTGGTTTTTCTCATCTCTGCTTTTCTAAATCCCAGCACTCTGGGGCCTAGAGATGTGAATTAAGCGGTTCAAGGTCACACACTCGTAGGACTGAGCTGGGACTCACCCCCAACACCACCACCCCCGCCCGTTCTTCCCACTCTTCACGCTGTCCTTGTGGGGCCTCTTATTCCAACTGGGTGCCGAAAGCCCCAAACACTGATCTTTAGGATGTCTCCGTTCTTCCTTCCTCCATGACCATGAAATAACCAAAGAGTAAAAGGATAAAAAATCTACTTATGGTGAAATGGAGAAATGCCTTCCATCTCTCCAACTCCAGCTGTA
The DNA here is from genome assembly GCA_016801275.1 of Hystrix brachyura. Lineage (NCBI taxonomy): Eukaryota > Metazoa > Chordata > Mammalia > Rodentia > Hystricidae > Hystrix > Hystrix brachyura. The sequence goes on along the minus strand of QZML01044458.1, from coordinate 46,313 downwards.
TGCCTGGATGAGCATGTCTGGCCGGTGGGGAGGTACCTGGCACTGGGACAGCTAGCTCTGGGGACAGAGCTCAGGTCTCTGGACTCAGAGGCACACGCTGAGCACCAGGCAGTCCTGTCCTGTGGAAGCATGGCACCGGGTGCCAGGCTGCCGGACAGCTTCCCTGGCTATCACAGAGCCCTGAGCGTTCCAGTTCCTTCCAAGGGCCCAGGACATAACACTGACAACTTCCCCACTGTCCCCTGGGAGATGCAGCATCTCACGCCCCACGTCAGACTCTGTGTTTGCACAGGTGGCAGCAGCACTGGGCGAGACTGTAGAGATTCTGTGCTGATCCATCATGGAGAAAGCAAACCACAAATAAACCATCAAACAAAAGCCACACTGCCCATGAGGGGAACAGAGCCCAGAAAGCTGCCCTACAGTGGCACTCAATGAGAGCAATGTTGCCCAGTCCTATAGGGAAAAGAGCGTGACCTGAGAGTTGTATGCCATTCAACCTGTTATTTGACTGTAAAATCACAGGACAGACGCTATCTAATTGAGCTCCTTTGGGTGAAAAGAAAGACAGATTTGGCCAAACAAGACATCCACAGTGAGCACTGGACAAGTTAGCAACAGAAGTTCGTACACTTTATATCAGAAGAGTAACAATGTAAACTAATACTGGGCTGTGGCTAATGGGCTGCCAGCTGGCATATTCAGTAGAAAGTGGGTAGAAACATAAGTATATAAAAAGCTATTTGTGGACTCCAGGTGGGGGGTGTACAAGTATTCGTTGTCATTTCATTTTACTGTATTTTTGAAAAATTCGATAGTCAAATGTGAGAAAAGTGAAGCTCGCCTTTATGGGAGAACTGCAGTCATGAAATGGAATGCAAATATTATACACCATGTTGAGTAGAAATGTAAGAGACCTTTACCCCAGTTTGGGGGAAGAAAAAGACAGAAGGTTTGGGGTAGTACAGCTGGGCCACTTTTCCTCACCAGAAGCAGCAGAAAGGCAGAGATTCAGTAGGTATTGTTTAAAGATAGTAAATCAATGGACAGAGACTCTTTTGTACAAGAGAAAGGAGCCAAGACTTGAACGGAGGAAGGCACACAGGGAATGGTGGTGGTGGGGGTGGTGGGGTTTCCCTAGTTTGAGCATTGCTCTATCCTGGAGAAGCACATGCAATGTGTCTTAGTTACTCTTCTCTCATTGCTGGGACAAAATACCCGACACCCAAAGTTAGGGGAAGAAGGGTTTATTTGGCTCACAGTTTGTAGAGGTTTCAGTCCACAGTCAGCTGGGTCCGAGGCAGGGTGGCGTGGCATGGCAGACAGGCAGAAGTCAGCAAGGTAGGCAAGGGATGCAAGCAAGCGATGCAAGCAAGCAATCTAACCAGCTTCTTCCTGTATCTTATATTTTATCCAGG
>QZML01044458.1:0-24334 GCA_016801275.1 Hystrix brachyura | reverse complement strand
TGTCACATCCTTGATCCCAGCAGAACCATGCCAAACCGATCAGTGGATTAATTTAGTAATCACACACTCTAGATCCAGCTATCTCTTACCACATGAGGCTTTGGGGGGACATCTAGACACAAACCATAACACAATGTAAGAAAAAAGCTTTCAAGAGAAATCTAAGATAGTGTCACGTGGAAACCTAAGGCACTATTCATCTGTGATCTGAAAGAAAAGCAACCGTACACATAGGCTATCTTAGGAAAGACACTGTTAATGATGGTTTTAGGATAGGTAGTATGACTGGGTGGGAATCAGAGTCCTGCCTTTTACTGTGTATTGCTATAGTACACTTAATTTAAACAAGCAAACAAAACCAGCCTCTGACACACATAGCCTTAAACTTTATTTAATGGATGTCAAGGAGCTTTACCCTCAGCTCACCCATCCTCAACCCTAAGTAAAGAGACAAGTTCAAAAGACCGTCAAACACAGGTCCTAAGTGTAAACCAGGAATGGCTTCCGGAGGCGGATGATCAATACTGCACGAACTGCAATGGGACAGGGAGATTGGAAATCTTTAAAGCTAAAACACCTTCCCTGGTTCTGGGCTGTGTAGAGGCGTAAGTAGAGGAAATGGGTGTGAGGATTCATTACTCATTTGAGTCTTTTGGCCCTGGCAGTGTTTAAGGAATTGAACCACAGCTGCAAGCACAAGAAATTCAACGTGGGATGTTCTGTGGGTTTTATTTCTTCTGGTGAATCACTTTCATTTCTGGTGGCAGATAGTTTTACACTCACTCCCTGTGTGGACCTCTTTGTCAAGGCTGCTCCTGCTCTCCTTGACCTTCAGGATGGACCTCTGTCCACAGGAAGTCAGTCCCCAGCATGCGGTACACTAAACTCTCTTTGCATGGCATAGAATCCCTGGATACGTGAAGAGAGCTAAGGTCAGACATGAATCACGTGCCCTTGTATTTCCCTCCATTCTGCTGCAGGGTTTCGCTCTGTTCCCCTGAAGAATGGGTACAGTGAGGACATCGAGCTGGCTTCCCTCCTGGTTTTCTGTGAAATGCGGCCAGTCCTGGTAAGTGGAAAAACACCAGGCCCTCCGGCTAGGTGGCAATGGACTATGAAATGAATACTGTTGCCTCTTGCTGTTAAACCCCCTGAGACTCAGACATCATAAAAGATAAGTTCCTTTTTACTAATTGCCTAGAAGCCTAGCAGTTTGTCCTCTGAGCTTCCTTCTTCTTCAGAGAGTGCTGTTGGATTCTGGGAGTAGGCAGTGTAGTCAGAAAGGATGCTGGTCCTTGTAAGTCCCTCCCAGTTTCATGTCACCAAGAGCAGGTCCAGATGATGCTCTTCAAGACAGGTTCATCTGTCTGGAAGCCTTTGGTCATCCCTTCAAAGGGTCTGAGAGCACTCCACAGGGACCAACCTGAATTCCAGGATGCTATACAAAATAACCAAATGCTGCTCTTCCCAAAGTGTCAAGCTCATAAAAGATATGGGAAGACTGAGGAAAACTCAGATTGGAGAAATCAAGGAATTGCAATGGCTAAATGCAGGGTGGGAGCTTGGATTAGATGTTGGAACAGAAAAAAAACAAAGATATTGATGGGAAAAAATGGTGAAACTTCAATAAGACTGTAGGTTAGTAATGACCAATGTTAGTTTCTTAATTATGATCATTGTTCTGTGGTTATTCAAGATGTTTACATGGCAATGTGGTGATGAGATATTGGAGAATCCTGAATACTGCAATTTTTTGATAAATTTAAAATTTCCACATGAAACAAGAGAAAGTAGCATTGCTGGTGGAAATTTACAAGATTTTTTTCTCCCATGAAACAAAAAAAACTAAAGGTAGAAAATGCTACAAGGAGCATGCCAAAGTCCAAATAAAACTTTTTTTTAGATGAGTCTCCCCTTGTTTCCCAGGCTGGCCTCCAACTTATAATCTTCCTGTATAGATAGGATTATAGCCGCCAGCACGGCTGGCCTAGGTCAAAGTTATTGCCAGTTATTGCTTTGTGTTCTAACTAGACATTTGGAAAATTAAAATCTTACCATTTTTTAAGCGTGAAAACTGAGACTCAGAAGAACACCAGGAAATGGTTATCACAGAATTCTGAGGGAGGCGGTGGGGGGAGAGGGAGGTGATGGGAAGGCTGTGTATGCTTGGCAATGCTCTCTCTCTCTCGACCTGAGTTGTGGTCCCACAGCTGTTTGCTTTGAATAAGGAATGACCATCACTCTCCCCTCTCTCCCAAGTCTAAGATCCAGCTGTGACCTCGGGGCATGTGCATGTTGTTTTAGGTGTTAAGCTGGCCACACATTTACAGAGCAAGGTTATGCTTGGAGTCCCTGTACTTGTAAAAAGAAGAGACAAGAGCAGCCTGTCTGTGTGCACTGGTGCACATTCTGAAGCCCTGGACTCTTGACTTAGTCCATCAGCAGGGCAGTGGTGACTGACAGACTGACGTCCTGTGCAGCTGGCCTGCACAGAGTGGTCAGCTGACTTTTGAAACCATAGATGTAATCCTCATCCTCCCCCAACACTGAAACCCAAAATCCTTTTCCTCGTAGAGCCCCACCCTGCCCCAGGCACACTGGAGGGGCTATTTTGTGTGGCTCACGGCTGCACTTTGGTGCCTACCCAGTGGTTCTGTCTGCCTCTCTTCTAGCCTCATTTCCAGCTCTCTCTAGATTAATAGGGTCACTAGGAACTGGATGGATCCATCCAGCCACTCCTCTAGCGCATCCCGAGAATATTTATACCAAGAGCTCCAACCAAAGTCCTGTGGATGCTTCTAACCAGACTGGCCGGGGACACGTCTGGAGGTGGTGATGGCAGGGAAGAAGGCATCATTACTGGCTAGGACTGTCGTGGGTGCAATCTCTGGTACCTGGGCTTTATTTTTTGGAGGGGACAAACACTACTGAGATACAATTCATAGTCACATTCTATACAATCACCCCATTATTGTGCCACAGTGGTGGTTAGCTTACCCAGAGTTGTACAGCCATCACCACCCCCAATTTTTACAACATTTCCATTACCTTGGTAAGAAACCTTGCGCTTGTTCATTGTCACCACCCTCCCTGTCCCCTGGCAACCATTAATCTTCTGTCTCTGTGAATCTCCCTGTTTTGGACATTTCTTATAAATGGCATCATGTAGTAAGTGATCTGATCTTTGAAACTGATTTTTTCACTTAGCACAGTGTTCATCATGGGTCATCCATGCCGTAGCCTGTTATTTTGTGTTTTACAGCCTTCACAAGGTCTTAAATTACCTGCCTCCCGCCTGTCCTCGGATTGTCCTGCACTCCCCTTGCAGCACACAGCTTCTTGGCCACCTTTGTACTTAATTCAGACCAAGGAAAAACTAGACTGGATTGCAAAACATACATTGTATTATTTCAGTGCTTCATGATAAAGCAACATGGTGAAGACCAAGGACTTTATAAGTGGCCAGCTTTCAGTAAAATACTTGAGATTTATCTTGGGTTAGGATAGGCCTTGGATTTGCTAGGGTAATTCCAGCTGCTAAACCTCTTCCTTCCGCTCCCTTTGGGCACAAATGTGGGACACCTTGTCCCATAGGCTGTTTTGGAAGCTGTATCACCACAGGGCTGTTCTCTCCCCTCCTCTTCAGGAGAGCGAGGAGGAGCTCTACTCCTCCTGTCGCCAGCTGCGGAGGCGGCAAGAAGAGCTGAACAACCAGCTGTTTCTGTATGACACACATCAGAACTTGCGCAATGCTAACCGGGATGCTCTTGTTAGAGAGTTCAATGTCAACGAGAACCAGCTCCAGCTGTACCAGGAAAAGTGCAACCGAAGGTGTGTTGGCTTCCCTCATCTGCTGCAGGTCATGGGCAAAACTTCAGAACAGCACCACCCCCGCCATGCTTTCTTTAGAAATTCTTAGGTATCCTTGGTTCTGGTTCTCTTTGCTACATAAACGAACTTAAAGTAACACCTTAAGCACCTTCTCCCTAAATAGAACCATCTTCTATAGAAGGACATTTTGATAAAGCAGTGAAAATAAATGATGACCATTTTGTACTTGTTGTGGTGGGGATGGAACCCAGGGCCTCATGCATGCTAGGCAAATGCTTTACCACTGCTATACCACAGTTCCAGTGACCACAGATTTTTGAGGAGTCCTAATTGACTTCCCAAGAATGGGCTAGGCCAGTGGCTGGACACTGGGATCAGGGAAGATCCCCTTGCCCAGGGGAGGCTTCTGGGGTACCAGGTGATGGGCTGGAAGGGAAGCCAGGGTTACGTCGTGTGTCACAATGTGCCAGGGAGCAGCCAAGCAACCAAGCATTATCTGGATGTAGATGCTAACAGCAGCCTCCCAGGGCAGCACTGTGCCAAGCTCCTCCCCACAGTATTCTGCCTGATCATTCTGGTCAGCCTGCAGAAATAGCTGCTCCCTCCTTTTTAGCAACAAGTTGGTTGAACCTCTGTGAGTTGCAGTGTCTTGCCAGGAGCTTGGAGCGCCCCTCCAACTCTGAGCCATGTGCCATCCAGGCACAAATGACCCCAAATGTTCCATGATCTGCAGAGTCTGCCTGTATCGCCTGCCCTGCTGGTGATGGTGAAATCTGTTTCATTTCAGGCTGCGAGAGAAGAGAGTCAGCAACAGCAAGTTCTACTCTTAGTAGCCAGTGTACGTGTCTAACGGAGTGACATGCGCATGTGTGCTGCATATAGAAGACTGTGTGACACCATCTTCTCTCCAAGTCTGCCATCAAGATGATATTTGTGAAGAAGACCCAAAAGGCACATGTTGGGTTAACTTCCTGCTAGTTTTTTTTCAACTTGGACAGTTTCTTAACTTGAATTCTTTATAGGGGATCCAAAAACGAGCTTGTTTTTGGCCTCTCATGTTCCAAACCTCACTAAATAAAAGCAACAGAAATCTCAATCAGTTAAGCCTTTTATGCATGACCTATATGGTGAATAGGACTTTTTTTCTGGCCAACAAGATTCTGCCAGTGGCCCCAAGTAATTGACTTCCACAGAAGATGAGCTGGGAATGTAAGCCAGTAATTCATTCAACTCTGAAAAAGATTTTAACTAAAAGGCAAATGATTCCATAGGCCTTTGGATTCCACAAGGGCCCAAAGAGGAGATGCACCCCAGTCAGTGGGCTCAATTCAGTGTAAGTTAACTACCACCAGCTGGCTGGCTGGACAGATGTCCTGCATGGACCTGCTAGAGTCCACAGTAAATGGTTAGCTGATGGAATTTGGTCATTAAGACAATTTCTAATTATTGTTAGTGGCTTGCTTTGGGACTAGCATTATGGGGAATGGGGTAGAGATCTCAGCACCTCTGTTTTTGCTGTCAGACAAGAGACTGCAGGAGGTTCAGCCAGCTTCTTGTCCCTGCTCTCCCTCTGGACTCGCTCTCTATCCTCAGGGCTCCACTGAATGGCTGGGAGGCTGCTGAGAAAGCTTGGGGGTCCACAGACAAGAAGTTTAAAGACGTATGAAGGGTGTGTGGAGGAATCTCTCTGGGCTATGCAATATTCTGGTACAAGGACCAAAGCTTTAATGGCTCAGGCATTAGGATGTTATGGAAACATGAAATGCAGCCATCCTGGAGGGGCTAACCCATTTAGATGACGATTGTCCATGGGTTGACTGGGACTTGACACCTCTGCATTCCAAGCTATTACACCAGCGATTTAATAAGGCTATTGAAAGGAGGCAACACTCTTGGGGGCAGGTGGGGTCAGTAGAGTCACAACTTCTCAGAGAGAATCATAACTGACTCAGGAAACCAGGTATATGAAAAACGGCAGGAGGAACAAACTAGCAGCAAGGGGTGCTTTGCTTAGTTGACTGGGTCCTAGAAACCATTTGCCAGCCCCCCTGTATTTACCTGAAAGGCTGGGCTTAACAAGTGTGTATTGCTGAAGAGCTGATAAGAACCAATTAGGCCCTGTCTGACCTCAAAACCCCAACCCTCATCCCACAAAATCTTGACACTTCCACATGCCAAGCACCCTGCCAAGGCCTTTGAACTTGAAAAAAATCCATCCATGAGCTCCTACAAGAAAGGCATCTACCTTTTCTGAAGCTGGGAATGAGGTATCCACAGCTTGATCAAGTTGGGGCCACTACCTTGTGACACTGCTTGGTCCCCAGATTGGGAGCTGCTGTTTAGTCAGCACTCAGCAACCTGGGGAAGCGGAGCCCTCACAGTAGCCAACATTCAAAGCAACTTTCAAGAAAGACTGGATGGGAAGGCACGGAGCTGAAGGCTGCAGGGGAGGAAGTGTGACATGATGGCCAGTGCCCTGTTAGCTGGTGGCCGGAGCCGACTGCTCACAGTGCAAGTCCCCAGCCCCTTTGGCTCTGTCTTTATCTCTATACAGCAGAACTCAGGGGTGCTGCTGATCCCTTTCAGCTACTGCTTCACTCTACTTTGAAGCTGGATTGCTAAGGCCTGCACCTCTCTTCCTTAAAATGGAGTTTTGCTACAGTATCGAAGAAATTGAGTAGAAGGAAGAAGCATCTCTTCAGCTGGCTTTGTGTGCAGTCCCTGCGCAGCCAACCCCTGCAGAGAATGGACAGGCAGGTGACCATACCAGTGGGGCTGGGAAGAACACATCTCCTCTCAGTGACAATCACTGGAGCCACCACTAGAGAGCACTTGCTTTGGTTCTTCGGTCCCGCCCTAGAAGGGCGGCACAGGAATCTCGTTCTTGGTAGTGTCGGGGCCTCAGTGGATCCTCTCAGGAAAGGGGTAGGTAAAACTGTGGCTCTTCCCAGGGTCTGTTCAGAAGCCACATAATCTAACTACCCACCTGGGATGAGCTCATGGCACGGCTGTCAAGCCACAGGCAACTCATGTCATGCAACAGGGTGGTGGTGACATTCTGAAAGATGCTGGTGGCACTGGTGGAGCCAAGTCCCAACCACATGTGTATCACTTAATCCCTGCTCAGCACTGCCTCACGTGTGCTATTTGGAATACCAGTTATTATCTGGAAACATACAGTAGGGAGCCTGGCAGGTCACTGAGATTGGGAAGCTTAGCTTATACAAAGATAATTTCACCATGAGGAGATTGGATGTACAGAGGTTGAGAGGGGTGTGCAGTGTTACCTTCCCCAAATTTGAATGCAGAACCCTGTTGCCAAGAAGTGGCTCCTGTGACTGGTGGGCTGCAGAGAACACCTGAGGGCCTGGTGCTCTCCTCAGAAGGTGACCAGGCACCAACACCTAGTAATTTAGGTGTTCGATGAGCAAGACCAGTGGTTTTTGTGCCACAAGGTGATGGTGAGCCAGCCTGACCCCTGGGGTTTAGCAGAGCTTTTCAGGGCCTCTCTTTTCAGATCCTCCCATCTTGGTGTACTCTATCCTAAGATTCAGCTCCCCGAGGAAATGTTCTTTTCTCAGCCTACAAATGAAACACAGCTTTCCCACCTCTTCCCTGTCTAGCAGAGATCATGACCCAAATTATAGAACTCAAAATATGTGTTTGGAAAGTGAAAGACTAAAAAGGGTGCAGATCCTTTTGCAAATCAAGTGGTTCCCAATTCTTTAATTTCACAAAGTGGACAGAACACCCAGTAGATTTCTGTATTTTGACATGTACCTGTGAAGGAGTTGGAAGGACTCAGTGATACTGCAGCCACAAAATTTCCTGTTCCCCTCTCATCTATGTGAGCAGAGATCACTGACCCCTCCAGGTGTAAAATTTAAAGGGAAGACTAAATCTTGGTATGGCAGTGAAAGCCTATAATCCTAGCATTCTGGAAGGCTGAGACAGGACGACTGGAAGGTCAAGCCCAGCCTGGGAAATTTACCAATTTAGCGAGACCCTGTCTCAAACAAAGAAACAAAACAAGGCCCAGGGATGTAATTCAGTGTGAAGGCTCTGGGTTCAATCACCAGTACTGGAAAACCAAACCGAACCGAACCAGACTTGGTGTTGCACCTTGGCTCATTCTGAAAATAGTAATCTACAGATAGATGAAACTGGCTGGGAAAATGTATCATTGCATTGATACATTTTCAAGGCAGTTTTACTATGTTTATCAGTTAGTGTATTAAAATTTGTACTTTGTCTTTATTGGTTAAGCTTAATCCAGAAGAAAGTTTAGGTTTATAGCATTATGATTACAGAATATTATGTAAATGTGTCAAAGATACAATTAAGCTTATATAGAAGCCCAGAATAAATAGGGCTTTCTGAGGGGGAAGAGGCAGTAAAATGCAAATTCAAAGAGTAAAAGGGAAAATGTGCCATTTCCTATGAAAAACTGCTTTGTCCTTTAGTTTCTGAAAGGAGGAGTGTTTGCCAATAACTTTTATTATTTAGAGCCTCTTGGCTAAATTTAAAAACAAAAGTAACAGTTTTATTTGAAGATGTAATAACACATCAGCACTTATATCCTTTGGAACTATTCATGATGTGACAATTTAGAGGTCAATTTAGAAATGTACAAGGGGATATATACTCAGATTTTCAAAATTCACTCAAGAGGTGTCTGAGCATAACATTTTAAGATTGCTGATCTAGGCCAACTAAATGATGAATTGTCTCTAGAAGCAGAGATTGCTACAAGGGGCTCCAATCCTTTTTACTTTAAAAGGAATGTAACTTTTTTTTTTTTTGGTGCTGGGGATAGAACTCTAAGCAAGTACTTTACTACTGAGCCTAAAAGAAATCTAATTTAATCGCTGCATTATGCTGAACTTTTTGGAGGCAAACCTAGAAGCCATATTCTAGCCAACAAAAAGTTAATAATTAAATCCATAAATATACAAAACTACACAACTGGCATTTTAAAAATTATTCATTGAATTGTTCTAGAGTTTGTAATTTTCAAAAAAAGTACTTTGAAGAGACAGATTCTGTAGTCTTTTTTTTTTTTTTTTTTTTTTTGTGGTGCTGGGGATTGAACTCAGGCCCTTGTGCTTGCAAGGCAAGCACTCTAATCACTGAGCTAAATCCCCAGCCCTGTAGTGATCTTTAGACATTTATGCATTCCTTATTTTTCACCAGGCTTTAAAGAGCTGCGTTTGTAAACTTGTGTTTCACTAATGAAGTATAATTTATTTTTCATATAAATAGTATGTGCTTGTGTGTACGTAGAGAATTATGTGAATGAGTCATATATGTTGGCTATTATGAAATTAAATGGCTGTATCATGCTTGAAAAAATAAAAATTTGGTCTAGATGAATAATACAGCAGTCTGCCCAGAACTTTGTTTTTAACTGGTATTCATTTTTAAAGTGATTCGGCCAACATGTGCAGGTACAAAATAACTATGATGAATGTGACCATTATGTATACAATGTACCAATACATGCTCTTGGTAAAAAAAAAAAATTAAAAAAAGAACATAAAAACAAAGTGATTCGGCCAAGACATAGGTACAGTTACACTTCTTTTTAAAAAATATGTTTCTGGTAGCTCAGTGCAGAGTGCTTGCCTAGCATGCATGTGACCCAAGACACATACAATAAAATTATGGCACATCTGTAAGGTAGAAGAGTATAAGGAGGCAACATTTGTATGATATTGTGGATACATTATTAACATGGATACATTTTCAAAATATTATGCAAGAAAGAGAAAATGCCCAACAATGCTACCCACCAATACCATTTATAAAACTTCAGATTAGGAAGACACTGAGTCTTTTGCTTTCTTTTTCCTGCTACTGGCCTTGCTCCTGTACACAGGACCACAGTGCTCCACACCATTTTCATGAGAGGTACCAAAGTAACCAAACCCAATTCTATTAAGTTGAGTAGGTCAAAGAGACATACACCAAGAAGAAACCAAGCCAAGAGCACATCACTGGATGGCAGAAACTAACCACAGAGATCGCCATATGAGCAGCAGTCTTTCCACTCTAATTAATCCTCAAACCTCAGCATATGAATGTGTGCGAGGACGGGGACACACACACACACGCACACGCACACACGCACGCACGCACCTCAGAAACGAGAAAACAATGCAACAAAATGCCTCCAAAAACAACTCCCCAAAGCATACCCAAAGGGCACTGATGAGGAAATAAACCAAACTGCCGAAATATACAAAATAATAAAAGCAGCAGCAAAGAAACTTAATGATCCCAAAGATGACATACTGAACAGATAATGGACCTAATAAACAAATTGATCAGTGAGCTTAAAGTTACAAATACGAAACTAGCAGAGGTCACCAAAACAAAACATGGATGACCAATTTAACGAAGAATCAGACAAACCAGGTGAATAATACAGCAATCTATGTTATTGAACACGCTTGTAATTGCAGCACTCAGAAGGCTGAGACAGGAGGATCACTGCAAGTTTGAGGCCAATGTGTACTACATAGTGAGTTCAAGGCCAGCCTAAACTACATAGGGAGACTGTGTCTCAAAAAACAAAACAAAAACAAACATAACCTGAAAGAATTAGAGTCCATGAAAAATTACCAAACAGAAATCCAGTAGATAAAAATATCGAAAATATAGGCAGCAGAAGTGACCAATGTGAGGACACAGGGTCAGATCTAGAAGACAGAGTGGATGCACGTGACCATATACTTAGAGATACTGTACCTTAAAAATGAGTGAGGCATACAGACTTCTCAAATAGCCATCACCAGAAAAGACCTTACCCACAACACATCATTGTCAAAATCCCAGAAGTTCAATACAAAGACAGAATCTTAAAAGCTGTTAGAGAAAAGCAACAAATCAATTATAAAAGTAAGCCCATAAGGATTACAGCAGACTTCTCAGTACAAACCTTAACACATTCCTCACTGGCTTAGGACAGTGGTGGCACATGCATGACTGTCCAATCATGTTAAAAAGCCAGGAGTGTTCACAGTACAGTGCTTCATGCCCCAAAGGAAAACTACTTTCAACCCAGACTAATAAATATATCCTGCAAAACTACCTTTCAAAACTGATGACAAAATAAGGATAGTCCATGTCAAAGAACATCTTAAAAACTTCATGACAATAAAACCAGTACTTTGAAAAATGCTCAAAGATATCCTACACAGGCGTCATGAAGCCACCAATGCCAAAAAAATCCCATGGAATGAATATAAAAAGTAGAGTGAGCAGTTAAATAAAAGAGAAAAACAAAGGAAACAACAGAAAAATAATACAGTGTAAGTGCAGGACAATAACAATTGGTATATTCCCAGGACTCAGGAGGCTGAGGCAGAAGGACTGCTGTGAATTTGAGGCCAGCCTGGACTACACAGCGAATTTGAGGCCAGCCTGGACTATGTAGCGAGACCTTATCTCAAGGGAAAAAAGAAAAACCACAATCAGTAATAACTTTCAACGTACACCAATCTGCCCAGAACTTTGCCCTCTCCCAAGATACAAATTGGTAGACTGGATAAAAAACAAAACCCAACACTATGCTGCACACAAGAGACACATTTAATCCAAAAAGAAATCCACAGACTAAAAAAGGATAGAAAACAATATTTTGCATGATGGGAGCCCAAAAACAAGCAAGAGTAGCAATCTGACTTTCAGACAAAGCAAACTTCAAGCTAAAACTGATCAGAAAAGGTAAATAAGGTCACTTCATATTGGTTAAGAGAATAATTCAACAGGAATAGATAACAACTGTAAATATATGCAGTAATACCTCGGTTCATGAATGCTTCTGTTCATGAACAATTCAGTTTGCTAACGGAAGCTTCTGGCAAAATTGTGCTTCAGTCGTCAAACTCCACACTGGGTGATGAACACGATTGTGGCCGTCTTCCCTGCAAACACAAACGTGGCTATCTTCCCCAGAATCATGGAATGAATTAAGTTCGTGAACTGAGGCACCACTGCACACACCAAACACTGGCACATCCAACTTCACAGAACAAATGCAATCAATGTGGAAAATTAGATAAATGTTAACAATCATAAAGGGGAACCTTAACACATTCCCGCAGGCTTCAACCACCAGTGGTACCTGCATGACTGTCCCATCAGGCAGCTTGTACCACTGGTGGTACAGATGAATCTAGCCACTGTTATCAGCCTTTTTACTAATAAAATGATTCAAGCTGCCTGATGGGACAGTTATGCATGTACCACTGGTGGTTGAAGCTGGCAGAAACATAACCCATTCAAATTAGAGTTGCCTGGCAGCGAGACATACAAATTACAGCCCCATAGGGAATGCGTTAATACCCTACTCTCACAAATAACTGATACCGATGATAAAGAGACAAATCTTCTAAGCACCCTTAGGGAGGAAAAAATGCATACTGAATACAGAATTAAGACGAGAATGAAGGTTGGAAGATATCTCGGTGATAAAGCCCTTACCTAGCAAGCAGAAGGCCCGGGGTTCCATCTCCAATGCTGAGAAAAAGAACATTCACAATGACCACTAACCTCTCTCTGGAAAAAACATGCTTCCTACCTGTTAAAGGAAAACAGGTGTCAGCTGGAATTCCATGTCCAGCAAAAATACCTTCAAGATGAAGACATTTTCACTTACCATACAAACTGAAAAACTTGCCGCCAGCAGACCTTGCTTCAAAAAATGGCAAAAGAAACTCTCCACACTAACAGATGACATTACCAAAAGAAAACTTAAAAGGAATAAAGTATGCCAGAAATGGTAAAAAAGGAATTCTTTTGGTAATGGGGTTTAACCCAGGGCTTTCACCAGCCCTCCCATTCTGATTTTTAAAACTTTGAGACAGGATCTTCCTAAGTCAATACACTGCCCAGGTTAGGCTTGAACTTGTGATCTTCTTACCTCAGCCTCCCAGAGTGCTGGGATTAAAGGTGTACACCATTATGCCCAGATTGGAAATTATAAATTTGTAACTTAATTGTAGATCATACAACAAATTTGCACTAGACATAAGATATTTTCCTTTCTCATTTTAAAATTTCTTTCAAAAAGTAACCATCAAAAAAAGTAACAAGTGTCTAAAGCAAAAACAACAAATAACACTGTGGGGCTTCTAATATATCAAGAAATAAAATACTTGCAAATGGTAACAGTGGAAGGAGAACTGGGGTGCTCTACTGCAGCATTCCTACCAGTCTATGAGAGTGGCATGATGTTCCCTGGAGACTGACTCATAGATAAGGAATATATTGCAAACCACACAGCAACCACTAAAGCAAAACTAAACAAACAAATGAAGAACTGCTAATAAGCCAGTAGAGAAAACAAAAAATGAGATATTAACATACCATCAATCCAAAAGAAGTCAGGAAAAAATAAAAGAACAGCTGGGGCAAAAAAAAAATAGTAACATCACAAACATTACTGATAGCCATATCAATAATTACACTAAGTATGAGGAGGAAATATACCAATTAAAAAGCAGAGACCAGGCCAGGGATTTAGCTCAGCGGTTAGAGTGCTTCCTTTGTAAGCACAAGGCCCTGAGTTTGATCCCCAGCACCAAAAAAAAAAAAAAAAGCAGAGACTAACAAGGTGAATAAAAAAAAATACCACTTATTCACAGTGCTGTTTATCAGAAATCCATTTTATTTATTTCATTTTAAGTGGTAGGGATTGAACCCATGGCCTTATATGTCCTAGACAAGCACAGACCCACTGAAATATATCTGCACCCCAAGAAATGCACTCTCAGCAGGAATTAAAAAGACTGAGAGGAAGGAAAGGATATATCATAAAAACTTGAACACTAAGAAATGCCAGGTAGCTCTTGACAGCAGACAAAAGGTTATCAGGGACTGAGGCCGTGGAAGACCTGAACACTATCCAACAACCTTGCCTGATTAAGGACACCATCTGCAACAACCAGACAACATAATTTTCAACTATGCACAGAACAGGCACCAAGGGAGAATGTACAATATCTAAGTCTCAAATGTAAAAGGACTGAATCATACAAAGTGCTTTTCACAACATAATTAGACACAAATAACAAAAAAAAATGCAAAAATTCCAAAATACTTGTAAACTAAACAACACACTTTGAAAGAACTGTAACCCATCAGTTAATGAAGGTATCTAAAAGTGACCTAGATCTTTTCAATCTAAATGACATGGAAAATACACATTAGATGCGCAAGATGCAGCTGAAGTAACGTCTAGGAAGAAATTTACAGCTTTAAATACTTAACGTTACAAAGATTTAAAGGAAATTAACCCTCCACTTTAAGAAACTAAAAAAACCAAATGAAACCCAAAGTGGAAGGGAAGAACAACAAAAGTACAGAATTACTCAAAAACAAAAATGTATAAACAGAAAAAAGAAAAAAATCAATGACCCCAAGGGCCATAAAATAGAAAAGGCTAAATACCTAAAAGACTTTTTCCGAGAGTCAATGCTGCAATTTTTAAATTACCTAAGACCTTTTCTACCTTCTTTCAAGAATGCTTTTGAAATTGCTAGAAAAGAATTAGTAGAGAAACTATTTCCCTAACATCAAACCAGGACCATCTTTTAAAGACTCAAATACTGGGCTGGAGATTTAGTTCAGTGGTTAGAGTGCTTGCCTTGTAAACACAAGGCCCTGAGTTCGATCCCCAGCACCAAAAAAAAAAGAACTCAAAAACAAAAGGGACTTCAGTAATTTAATACAATCCCAGTCATCCAATAAGAAAACTCAAGTCAACAAAATCCTGGGAAATTATTTTCTAAAAATATAAGGAAATATATAATGAGGAAAATCTCTATTTGTGACTCCAAAAGAAAACAGAGTTCCTTCTCTAACACGAAAGAAAAAAAGTGCTCTACACATCTAGCAAGCACTGTGTTTTCTGGAGCCATCGATGATGTGAAGACAAAATATCTTTTCCAGGATTTTCTATGGAAATTAGTTCGTATGGAAGCATTGAAAAGACACCAATCTATAGCCATACCACCCTGAATGTGACAGATATCATCTGAAAGGACACCAAAGACATCATACTACTATCACAACACACACTTCATTTGCTTTTAGCAACATATGTTTTGAAATTTTAGTTATTTCAAATAATCTGCCATGTTCAAGTATCTTTAACCCTTTCTGGGTAAAGGCAATTATACAGCTTTATACCGTAACAAAACGGAAGAAAATAAAAAAAAACAAAACAAATTTCTTGACCAAGAATAATGAATGAGGCTGGGGATTTAAACTCAAAAAGAATAATGAATGAAAAATAGGTAAGTAGGTAAATAACAACAGGAATTTATCGTTCAAACCCAAACGGTTTTGGGGCTGTGGATGTAGCTCTGTGAGGTGCTGTGTTATATCTCCAGCACCTCAAAACCCATACATGCCCCAAGGTGCAAAGGTTCCAATCCAAACAAAGTCATATAATATTTCTATTTTCTAACTATATCACTAACAGAGGACTACAATTGACCTAATCATCAACATGAAGTACTCTGAAAAATTTTCAAGTATAAGAAGCAATTATTTGTTTAAAGATAACCACAGAATGAAAATTTATCTGAACAAATCTCACCAGAATGCAACATCTGTGCACCAAGAAAATACTGCTTTTACTACACTAAAGGCAGTCACCCGGACCTTCACTGAGCTTCATCATCACTGGGAGGGGGGACACAGAAGGGGCAGGCCATACAGGGCACAGGGGTCTAGTCAGCAACAGCTTCTCCAAGGTGACAATAAGTGGAAACATGAAAGCTAGGAGTGTGATTGGGACAGAGGCAGAGACCAAAAGCAGAAAAAAACTGGCACATTTAAGACAGTAGAATAAAGCTGATACGGCTGGAGCAGTGAGCTGGAGAGGCAGCCCGAGGCCAGGACAGAGAAACAATGTCAACCAGGTGATTCTGTGGTGGAAAATTCCCAGCTGTCCCTAAGACTTCCCTCTTCCCAATTAATTCCTAGGGTTGTAAAATGATCAGTTATCCCTCCCGTGTTCAGGTTGTTTATACAATACAGCTGACTCCGAGAAAAGACTATTATCGTCCTAGGGCTGGCCTAATCAGACCACCAGTGAACCTAAAGATTTATTTTGAGAACGAATCAAGATAATGAGCAAGGTCCCAAGCCACACAAGCTCTCTCCCTTCAGGGAAGGGACTGTTACAATCATCCAAGTACTAGGAACATCTAGGAGTTGTAAAGGTAACTATAAATGACAGGTCACATACAGTCACTGAGTGCCTTCTTTATGCCAAGCACTATTCTAAGGATGCTACACAGATGAACTAACTTGTGCCATAAGGCAAGCAAGCCAGCCCTGTTCCTCTGAGGTCATCCAGCTGAATGTGGTGAAGGCAAGTTTAAACCCAGAGCCTCCAGCTGCAGAGCTTGTGCACTTAATTCATCAAGAACCTTAGAGGGTTAGAGCCTAAAGTGAGGTCAAAGGAAAAGTCCAATCCCATTATTTGACAGGTAAGGTACGGCAGATGAGTGACTTAGGAAGTGGTCAAAGATGTGGCCAAGAGCCACATCTGGTCAAAACCCAGCTCCACACGACATCATGGCTGTGCGACTCTGAGCTGCGTAACCTGCTCTGTCCCACGGGATGGCAACTCGACCTAACTCCCACTGTCGTGCGAGGATGGATGCCCCGACAGCTGCGTGCCGGCACACAGCAAACACTCGATAAACACTGGCCATCACGACCGCCCCAGGTGAGGGAGGGCAGCAGTCACAGAAAGCACCACTCTCAACCCTGAGGTCAGCACTGAGCCACTCGCAGGTCTGGAGTGAGAGAAGGAAACGAAGATGCAACGGTGGGGTCACCATCAACTGTTCCAGGGGCTTCCTCAGTTTTAAGTCACGGGAGGCTCACTCCTCAGGGGTGCTGTGAGGATGCTCTGCCCTCTTTACAGAGAAGCTCAGAGTTCAGGGCCTTCTTCCCGAGTGCCATGCCGCACCGAGGAGCCGAGACTCACCCCCGGGCCCGCCCTTCTGACACCATCCCGCCACCCTGCCTCCTAGCGGGAAGAGAAGCAAGCAGAGCAGAAAGGTCCAGAAGCGCCCGGGATCTAGGAAGGAAAAGCCCGCGCGCTCCCGGGGCTCTCCTCAAGGGGTGCGTGGGGCCCGAGGCGAGCGCGGTCAGGCACACGCGGAGCCGGGAGCGGGCGGGGGAGCAGGCTCCCGCTCCCCGCGCTCGAGTCCCCGAGGCCGCCCCGCCGCGACCTCCCGAGGGCGGACCCGGCCTGTCGCTCCCCGGTCCCGCTCACCTCCTCCTTTCGCGAGCGCTTGGACACCTTCTCCTCCGTCGTAGCGGCCGTCCTCGCACCTCAGCCGTCACCACAGGAGTGCGGCGCGCCAGGCGCAAAGCGAGGCCGAGGGGCGGAGTCGGCGCGTGGAAAGCGCGTCACTTCCGGGCTCACAGTGTCGAAACTACAAAAAGAGCTGTGGACACTTCTCAGAGTGAAGGCCCTGGGTCAATCCGCAGTACCGAGAATGGAGATAGACAGATAGATGATGGATGGATGGATGGATAGATTGATCGATCAATAGATACAGGTGTAGAATCAAAATTAGATAGATCACCTGACTAAACAAGTGAATAAATACTTAAAAATAGAAAAAGCATAACAACTCCAGGAGGCCTGAACCCTAAGCAGCATTCACTGACCGCCCACCTGTGCACTGCAGATTTCCTCACCACCACCACCTCCCACTTGCAGGACAAGGACAAAGTCTAAAGTTGGAGATCTGATCCCACACCCGGGACCCCTGAAGGGGAAAGCAAATCCTGGTCGATCATGGTTATTGATGCTGGGAGGATGGGCTCACCCTGCCCAGCTGAAGTCTTAGCCCCATTGGAGAGACCTGGATGACCTTGTGGGAGGCAGTAGAGACTTCCTGGAGGCCACATGGAACCTGGCAGATCCATAGCTCAGGAGCAAAAAAGGGTTCACAACCCAATCCCTGCCCCTGTGCTGAAGAACGGTGTCTGTGTTGCCCTGCTCTGCAGGTGTCTTGAGAAACAGGAGGAGCTGCTGCCTGGTCTCTACAGAGGACCCTGGCTTCCTGCCCTGCCCTGCGTTTGTGTTCTTTTTCTGGATTGTCAGTCTTGGTACTGTGAAAGTCACCAGTACCATATGGAATCGCACATGTCAAATCTTGATAAAGATGGGGTCGGGCTTGGTGGTGGAGCAAGTATGAGGCCCTGGGCTCCATCCCCAGCACTGCACAAGCACATGTATGCACAAAGTCTGGAGTCTGTTGGAGGGACCTATCATGCAAGAATGCCTGTATCAGGTCTTGTCACAGGACATCAGGACCACAGCATTCAGATAAGCCACTTGTGCAAGAACACCCCTCCTGATGCCATAAGCCCTGAATCAAGGACGTTGTTTCCGAACAGCTCAAGTGGACATCCTGTCTTCAGAAGCCCCCTTTGTCTGAGCCCCTTAGTTACCCCTGTGGCACACACATCTGGGATCTCAGCCCCCCAGCTGTCCTGGCTGCCATCACTACTAAGGCAGGTTGACACTGTAGGGGTGGCCTCGCCCTGCAGGAGGATGAGAAGCCCATCTGTCCTGCACGCCTCTCACTGGCAGCGCTTTACACAGGCAGCTGAGAGGGCAGCAGGTGAGAAACACCGGGGCCAAAATTTAGGGGCACAAGGTGACAGGACTATAGGTAACTTGGTATCCCAGAAGGGATTTGGGGACAGGAAAAGTGTGAGAGGTTATGACCAGAGAAATCTGCACCATGTGGATCTAATTAATCATGTGTTCATGGTGGTGCATCAGCGTGATGTGTTCATACCACCAGGGGGGAGATGGGAAGCTTCCTGTGCTTTCTTTACTCTTCGGCAAGTTGGAAATTCT
This sequence comes from Hystrix brachyura, assembly GCA_016801275.1. NCBI lineage: Eukaryota > Metazoa > Chordata > Mammalia > Rodentia > Hystricidae > Hystrix > Hystrix brachyura. The sequence goes on along the minus strand of QZML01044458.1, from coordinate 5,595 downwards.
TCTAGAAGTTATTAATGTTTTTTGAGACAGCCTTGCTACATAGCCTAGGCTGGCCTTGAACTAAATATACAGGCCAGACTGGCTTTGAAATCATGATCCTCCCAACTTGACCTCTGAAAAAAAAATTGGGGTGTGCTGGGGATCAAACTCAGGACCTTGGGCTTCCTAGGCTAGTGCTTTACCACTGAGCTAAATCCTCAACCCCCAAAATTACTTTTAAACACGTGGAGTGGTACTCTCATGCTGTCCCTATATCCTGTGACCCCAGAGACTTTTTGAGATAGGTTCTATGAAGTTCAAGCTGACCTCCAAATCACAGTGATCCTCTTGCCTCAGCCTCCCTAGAGCTGCAATTACCAGCATACGCCACCATGCCCAGCATGAGAGAATCCTTTTTTGCATGGATAGACCCAATGCTAAGTCCCTACTCATGGACCACCGAGCCCTGCCCCCAGGTGCCTCCTGAAACTTCTTCTCTGCAACCATACCCTCCTCGAGTGTGTGTGTGGGACATGGTCTTCACCTCAGTATCACGAAAGAGGAAGGAAAACCATGGGTCCAGATGTCCCCGGCCAAGGGGAAGAGCTGGGGCACCACTAGAGGGTGGAGAAAAGAACGAAAAGAGAAAAGCTGGGTAGGGTGGGAAGGGCCAGCTGAGGGCTTGGCTTGCACTTGAACTGCATGTAGGCTGCTTCCCCACACGTCCACTCCAGCCTGGAGCCTCTCTTCCTGCTGCTTCCAGTCTGGGGCCTCCCAGGATGCTCCACGAGTGTATGTGCAGTGTCCAGCTGACTCTTACCTTCCCGATGGGGTGGGAGCTCAGCCAGGCCCTGCAGAACACTCTCAGTGGTCAGGCCCCAGCCCCAAGAACAGGAGGGGTGGGAGCGCCCACTCTGCCTCCAGCACAGAGGACTCCCTCACCGAGGTCAAGGGACAGAAGGTACCCAGCAAGAAAGAGCTCCTTGGACCTTGCTTGGGACACGACTTGTCATTTACACATACTGGAAAAACGCCCCCCAAAGGCAGGTCACCTGGAAACCCAAAACGGGGCCTTCCTTGGAAGTACGGTCTTCGCAGCTGTCCTAAGTTCAGATGAGGTCATCCTGGACTAGGGTGGGTCATAAATCCATAAGAAGGCACAAACCAGGCATGGTAGTGCGCACTTGCAGTGCCAGTACTGAGGGAGGCCAAGGCAGGAGGAATCCAAATTCACACCCAACCCAGGCAACTTAGTCCCAAAATTTAAAAAAGAGGGATGAGTGGTTGTAGCTCAGTGTGAAGGGAGAGAGAGACAGTCACAGGATAGAGGCAGAGATGGGCACAATGCTGCTGCAGTGTCTGGGGCCTACGAGAGCCAGAGAAGCAGGGAGAAGCCTCCTCTAGAGCAGCTGCAGAAGTGTGGCCCTGTGACACCTTGGACTTCTGGCGTCCAGAACCGAGGGACATTTCTCTGGCGCATGTGGCAGCCCAAGAAGTTGCAAAGCATGTCCGCACCTGCACAGGCCCTCTTCTGAGGTGGCGCCCTCCGCCCTCCATGACTACGTCTTCTCCAGGATTTGTGACCTGAGGCAGTTCTCATGGGGGTGCCTCCCCCGCCCCACGCATCAGCTCTCCTCACTCAGGTCCGGTGCCTGTGCACACGTCATTCTACAGGTCACACTAAAAGAAGCGCAGATCTAGCAGCACCGGGAGAAACAAGAAACCTCAGTCGTACGGGAAACCTCCAGGTCTTGCAGTGGACACCGGGCCCCACTCCCAGAACCTCCCCCATTCTCCGGTCCAGAGTACGAGCGCGACTGCACCTGGGAAGGCATTTTTCCTAGGTTTTCTAATTGGCTGGTGTTACGGCTTACATCTAGATGTCACCCCAGACTCCTGCGCTCATAGGTGGGGCTTTTCAGGGGTGGCTGGATCTACGGTATGTGGTACTGTATTAGTCGACTAACTGGTTTGGCATACAGTTTATCTGAATAGAAATTTAAAAATTGCAGCAATAGAAAATACCTGTTTTAAACATATATAGCTTTTTTTTTTTTTTGAGACAGGGTCTCATTATGTAGTTCAGGCTGGCCTTGAGCTCACTATGTAGCCCAGGCTGGCTCGAACGTGGGGTGATCCTTCTGCCTCAGCCTCCTGAGTGCTGGGGTTACAAGCATGTACCACCATGCCCAGCTAAACACGTATAGTTTTTATAGCATTACATTCTCCTACAATTTGTAAACTGGGTGCAAGTTTATTTTTGTGTGGTCGTATGCTGCATTAGATTGTAAAATGTGCCTAATACAAAGTTTTCAATTCCATAGATGGGGTGCATTCTGTTCCTATAGCCCAGTTGTGGCTCTAGGGCCGCCACCAAAGAGAGGAAGGACACAGGACAGAAGCACCTAGATGACAAACCCATGAACACAATGGACAAACACCAGACTCAAGAAAATATGTCAGGAGAAACAAGGAGATGACAAGGGAGACTGAGATGGACGCAGAGAAGGAAGAAAAATGTGGAGGACAGAGGCAGAGATTAAATTAATGTCTACAGCAGACATTAAAAACATCATCACCTGGCCTCAGTTTACAGATTTTATTTGAATATTATTTCAAAGACACAAAGTTAGACAAAACTAGGAAGTTTGAACACTGACTTACAATTAAATATTAATAACTGGTAAGAGTTTGTGGTTGGTACAATAAAAGTGAAGCCCAGCAAACAGACACCTCTATCCCCAAAAGCAGGAAAATATTTTCTAAACACTCAGAAAAACTCATTTTTGGCAAGAACTTTATGTCCTTTGAGCTTTGTGGGTGATGAGGCAGTGGACAAAGAGTACAATATTCATGAAATCCGATGTGTTACAGATGAATTTAATCCGCTAAGTAGAACTGAGGACACTCAATGTTGAAGACTGAGTGAGCAATAATAGATTACAATTGGATCTCAAAGAAAAATAACGGTGCAGACAGGTAGGAGAAAAGTGTGTAACTGGGATATGTTTGGCTAGGTAGAAATAACACTATAAATGGCAGTACACTGGGTAGAAGTAAAGAAAATAAATGCGGTCATGGTGTCACTTGACACTGAAATATGAAAAACTGAAAAAGTATTAGACATTTGTGAAATAAAGGAGGCCACAGGGTCTAAATCGTTCTTAGGGTGATGTGAAACATGAGTGCTACAATCCTTCCCGAATTCCAAAACGCTCACATATAACATGGAGAAAGAACTGTGAGGAACACACTCTACTATATATAATAAATATAACCTAACATTTAGCATATAACTAGTGGGGGGTTGTCAAATAAAGGTGACTAAAGGTGCAAATATATTCTTTTCTCTTTTTTTTCTTTTGCAAATATATTCTTAAGAGTAATGTGAAACATAAGCTATATAACATTGCCTAAACCAATCAAAACACACAAATAACAGGGACAAAAGCTCTGAGAGATACAGTCTATGATGTATGGTAAAATCTGCCTAACAGCAACTGGAGAGTTTAGAGTAGAACTAGGAAATAACAAAGTTTATGTTAACTCAGAAACTTATGCAACAAAATGATCATAAAAGACTAAGAAATCGCATATTCAAAAATTCTCAGGTGGATATTGAGAGACAGCATCCTTCTATTCTGGTTAATGTAACTTAGGATTAAAACGGAAATTTGGGGAGACAAACTGCATCAAGGCCTCAGGTTTCTAGAGTACCTGTCACATCTGGAGTTGGAGGGATTGTGATTGTGACAAGTGGCCTTTTGGAATAAAAATCGCGGCAGTCCCTGGTTGTGAAGCCCCTTCTTGCAAGGGATCACTCCTGTGTGCTGACGGCATTACAAGAGGGTGTTGTTCTAGATGTCACTACAAACAGCAGAAAGCGTTCTGGGTGATTAATCTTCTTCAGCCTGCAGTATCTTTCTTGGCTGCAGCATACGTGGGACCTGAGAGAGGGAGACAGAAACGAAAGGACGGTCTTGGTCAGGTCCTGCCAATATGTGGGCTACTGCTCAGTGTGACAGAACCGCAGGCCACCTGAGCTCCTGGGGCAAAAAGCGCTGAAGGGCTGGGGCTCAGGCCGCGTGCAGGCAAGGTGACATCCACAGGGAGGAGGAAACCCTCCTGATCTTGCCATCTTGCCCCCAGTGCAGGACACGGGGCCCCGGGCTGCCCCACCAGCAGCTGGTGACATCAGGCGCTGTCCTGACCCTCCCTGTGGTGAGCAGTGAGGGCTTTTTACTCCTCGCGGGGAATGAGCAATCTTAGCCTCAGTGTCGCACACTGAGAAACAGCCTGCTACAGGAAGAAGAGGACGCTTCCCAGAGAAACCTGCCTTCTTGGGACTCTGGACCCGAGAAGAGATGGTGGGTGATGAGAGGGCGGGCAATGGGAAGACTCAGCAGAAACATCGGACACCGTCCTCGTCCAGGCCCACGTTTACTAAAGGGGAGACACTGAGGCCACAGGACGGGGGCAGAAAGCCACAGGAGCCTCCTTGACATCCTGGCCCTGGAGCCGGGCCCAGGCCCTTTCCATAAACCCCGGGAGGAGCGGAGGCTCCATCTGCAGGCCTCAACAGGACGTGGCCTAGCGGGCCACCGTGGAGAGATGGGAATAGGGCCTCCCCAGGCCCGAGAGAAGCACTACTCCAAAGAGAACCCACAAAGAACAGAAAAAGGTGCCACACAGGAGCGAGACGAGAGCGGGCAGCGTTTACCCACAGCCCTCGGTCTCTCCTGCGGGTCCTTGAGCTGCCTGCACAGTCTCACCACAGAGCGTGTCCAGGCCGCTCTTGCCATTTAGACCCCGCACCGCTGAGGGGAGACGTGACGGTCAGTCTCACTGTCCTCCCTCCCGCTGTATTTCCTGCCCAGCGTGTCCCAGCGTGCTCTTTGGGAACGAGTATTCTTTACTACTTCAGGCGAGTGTGCTGAGCAGTATCAGAGTACACACAGACAGCACTTCCTCAGTTACCTCATCATACTTCCTTCAAAGGATGGAGATGGAAGACTTTTATTTTGGGATTTTACTTAATGAAAATGACTGACCCAAAGTAGCTGGGTGTGGTGGCAAATGCCTGTAATTCCAGCATTTGGGAGGCTGAGGCAGGAGGATCACCCCATGTAGTTCCAGGCCAGCCTGAACTACAGAGCAAGATTGTCTCAAAAAACAAAAACAAGAGGATTGAACTGGTCAAAAGGAAAACTTTTAAAATGTGCAGCTGATTCAGTCAGAGGCTTGTGAAATTAATGTGGTGCAATGTAAACTTCAGATTCTATATATAAAAATGAAAACAATACTGAATTCCATTATGTGCAACAGGAGGTGGTATTGTTTTTCAACGTCTGAGTTGCAATGAAATTAATGCATCTCATAATATTTTGTACTGCAAGTAGTCTGTGCTCATATTCTTCCAGCAGAGAGGATGCAGCTCTCAGTCCAACCACTTGTGTGATTCCGGGTCACACAGACAGACTGGCTGGAGGGGAGCCGGGTCCCTGCACGGCTGGTGAATGTGCAGCCATTCCATGCGGCGAGCACACGTCGGGCGCCCTGCCGTGCTGCTGACTTGAGATCAGGGTGGACCACGATCCTCCTCCTGTGCAGGAAGTG
>QZML01044457.1:3961514-4004664 GCA_016801275.1 Hystrix brachyura | reverse complement strand
CAGAAAGCCCATTAAATTTCCCCATTGGACATTCATGATGGGAAATGGTAGGAAGAATTATTTCTGCAGAACAAGGAAAATCAGCTTAAAAATGGTCTTGTCTCTAAAGCAGGAAAAGAAGTGTTCAGAGCCCAGGCTGGGGGAACCGGCAAAGCTCAGACGGTCACTGAGAGCTTTTCCACATGGCCCACACACAGCTAAACTAAAGATAACTAGAGGTGACCTTCCAAGAAGAACCTTAACACACTGGAAAAGGTCACTGAAGCTCTCCCAGAAAGCCCATTAAATTTCCCCATTGGACATTCATGATGGGACATGGTAGGAAGAATTATTTCTGCAGAACAAGGAAAATCAGCTTAAAAATGCTCGGAAATATGGCTCACTGAGGGGAGAATTTAACAGTTTTGAAGATTTCCCCAGGGAAACAGTTGGCATGAAAATTAACTCAAAAACACTCATTGCGCTTTGAGTGAGAAAAAAGAAAAAAGGTGGGGGGGGAGAGCTGAAGCCCCACCTTGGTGCCAATGTTGTTGTGGTTCCTGGAGAAGGGGTAAAAGGCTCCCAGCTGCATCCAGCGAACACACATCTCATATTCAGCATCTTGAAGGAACCCACAGATATCTGCCCCTGTCTGAAGCAAGACCCCTGTCTGAAGCAAGACGGCTGTCTGAAGCAAGACGGAATAAAAACAGGCTCTTGGTAACTTCTGAAAGATGCCACCATCTTGCAAGCAACAAGCAGGGCTCTGAAGGTCACTTACATAGGATATGCCAAAGAGGCTGAACTCCATCATGCCTGCAAGGAGAACCATGACTGTGTCACGGATGCATCAGGACCTGCCACCTCTTCCTCCCTCACCAAGTATGTCACCTCCCTCCCCTCCAGCACGGGCCCCTGGGAACAGGCGCATGTACCAATGATAGATTTCTTCAGCTGGTCCCATGCAGACATGTTGTCTCCCAGCCAGTGTCCTGCCCAGCGGCCAGAAGAAGGGAATGTGGAGCGGGTGATGACAATTCCTCGCTGCCCTGTCACCTCCTGCACAGCTCTGGATGGAGGGGAAGAAGGAGGTAGTTTGAGGGGCCAAAAGTAAACAAAGCCTTGCTGCCTGATTCGGCTAAAGATAAAAGTCCTCGGCTAAAGGAAGGGTCCTGCCGACTGGGAGAACGGTAATAGCAGTTGTGTCTTTTGATAGTGTACGAAGACTGCACCACATTGGAAACCCGCTGGGTCAGCCTATAGCAAGAATCATGCACAAAATCTGGCTATTTTTAATACAAATTTTGGTATTCTATATTTGAGTAGAGAGAAGGTGAAATCCTTTTCGAGATTTCTTTTTTCCATTTGGCCGTTCATATTATTCCTTAAGCTCACAAAGTAAGACTGTGCTAATTCAATAGTAGACCCATCAACTATCCACTAAAGAGTGAAAAAAAGAAACAGCAATAGAGATGATTGGCTTTCCGTATAACAAAGAGTAGTGTCAAACGCTGCATTGTCCTTTTACCTCTTATATTTCTCCAGCACTTAACCACACTGACACGGGTATCAGGACCATTCATTTCTCACAGATGGAACCACGCCTTATTTGAACTTGCCCTCCCAATTATAAACATGGGCCCCAGATCCATGTTCAAGGAGTGTGTATTTAACAAACAAAGATTCTATATAATTCTAAACACATTCTTCCTAACCCTTAGAATGGTGAATGAAAAGAAATGTAGGGGCCCTATGCCCCTCAACGGAGGTCCGCATAGGTTCTGAACAACTGGAAAAGGGAGACAGAGACTCACTCATAGGTGGGCCTGGTCTGGGACCATCCGTACAGGTTGTGCACATCATAGTGACGCACTCTGGAACCATCTGGAAGGATCTGCTCACTCTCCATGCACAAGGTCTTGCTGCTCAGGCCCCTGTCTCTGGCCTCCAAGTCTGAGGGAGAAGAACTTAAAGATGTGACACCTGTCCCCATCCTCTTATTGCCCAGCCTTTTTTAAATGAACACTGTTCTGGATCTTATGGCCAAATGGCCTCTGATTGGTTCCCTCCCCCTCCAGTCAGATCTGATTTGTAAAGATGCAGAGGCAGATGCAGATGTTGTCACATCAAGTTGAAAGTGAAGGAATGGGGAAGAGCACAGGGTTGCCAAACACTTGACCTTGGAAGAGACATGGATTTGGCTTAAAGAACACAAAACACCTCATGTACTCCTTACCATTATTATAGGAAGAACATAAGAGTTATTTCCCTCTTACATTTTTGGAAACTGGGACAGGGAGAGGTCTTACTATTTAAGGAAGCTCACACAAAATGGAAAGAATAGTTTCTGATACAAAGATACAGACACGGAAAAAGAAATATAAGCCCAAAGAATTAAGGGATCTAGCTCAGAGAATCCTTTGGAGACATTAGCTTTCGAGCGCTTGAGTGCTTTCTGCATAATTACAGATTTTCTTGAAAGAGATACAATAAAATGCACCAACCCAGCTGAGTAAAGGGTTTGAAAGGCTTTTTCTCTGGCCCGTAAACAACCTCAGCACTGGGGAGCACGTGTCATGAGTGGGCAGCATAAACCCCTGGATGCTGGGCCTTTCCGGGGGCTTCCCTCCTTCTAGTCAGGGACTCACAGCTCGTGGAGGACCAGGGCCCTTACGTGGCATGTAGGGAGGACGGTTCAGAGTTGGATCTGTGCAGCCTGAAGGGACGGCACCGTTCACAAAGCTCGAAGGTTCATTCATATCCTAGAAATGTCAGGCACAGACGTAGCTTACTTTTCAAGATTATTACGTCCTGTCTGTTCAGAGACAAGGATGAGACAGAGATAAATGAATAAAAGACTCAACATCCAGTAGCTACCCTGGATGATTGCCTAAGGAGGGTCACCAACTCCTGCTAGAAAGAACTGGCAAGGAAGTTTAATTACCCCCCCAACAGTGACAGGCTAAAGACTTTAAGTAAGTTCCCCCTCAGGACAAAAAAAGCTCCAAGGATCTCCTACTAATGGTTCTGCAGATCTGACAGCAGGTAGGCCAGGTACCTACCCGGTTTGAGGGGTAAAGGGCTGCTCACTCTGTGACTGGAGGAAGTGCATTTTGATATGTTAAAAGTAGTCTCAGATGACTATTGTTACCATTTTGGCCACAGGTCAATAATCCACATGTTGACACACACAAAGATTGATACACACACACAAAACCTGTCCACGTGGATGACTATTGTTACCATTTTGGCCACAGGTCAATAATCCACATGTTGACACACACAAAGATTGATACACATACACACACACTTGTCCACTTATACCTGGACACCTGCACACACTTACAATCCACATGCCATCGAATTTCAAGCTCTTCTCCGGATTCTGGGGATTGCTGTACATCTCTTCAATTTCCCTCTTCCACCACTGGATGGTCGAGTTACGGAAAAAGTCTGGGAAGGCCACGTAAGCACGGTATTCCTATAAAAACACAATATGATTCATTTGTCTCAAATAAATATAATGCACAGCAAAGAGTCACATACCAAGCGCTTAACTCATGCAAGACATGTGCTGTACAGACGGAGATAATGCTACATTGTCTGAAGGGAGGCTACGGAATATTCATGGCTTATTAGAAAAAGCACTGAACACGAGGAAAGGAAATATGCACAAATTAGGGACCTTCTCAGCATTTCAAAGGCATTCATGTCTGTTTGCTGCTCCCTGTCAACATCAAAGGTAGCAATACCCTGAACTCCCTACCTCACGCTTTTCATGCTCCAACTGCAACTTCTTTCCTGGCTTTTTCTCAGCCCTCCTCTAAGACAAGGCAGGAGCCAGCAACAGATGGCAGTTAGCACTGCAGCAGGTTGGAAAGAAACATCCACATGACTATCACTAAATGAGGGGAACAGGTAAGATTACGTGTCATGATAGGAAGGGCCACGTGGTTCTCTTCCCCATGGTGTGAGAATCACGGGAAAACTCAAGCTATGTAAAGGGTAAAGTGTGAAGACTTCAGGAGGAAGATTCTACCACTTCTTCTGTGCACCTTCCCTCAAGCAATATACTTTCGCCACAAACACCTATAACCCCAGGTACACAGGAAGCTGTGTAAGAAAGATCGCAAGTTCTATGCCATCTAGGCCCTCCTAGGCAAATTACTGTGATCCTACCTCAGAATAAAAAAGGGGTTGGGGGAGCAGGAAAAAGGCAAAAGAGAAGGCCGGAGATTTGGGTTAGCACAATCTGAGTCCGATCCCCACTACCACAAAAAAAAAATAAAACAATAAATGAGCAAATGTAGTGCATTTTCACATGAAAAGTGGATCCACAGTATCTTTGCCTAACTACATTGCAATAGTTTTAAGAGCAAGGACCTTGTTTCTCATTCTTCTGACTGATGTTTCTATTCCTTACAGGCCTTATCTTCAAACCTAATATGATCAAAACTTAATGGTAATCAGTCATCAAAGTTTAATTGTGAATTAATAAGTGCTAGAAGCAGCAAATACCTATCAATGTATGAAGGGGAAACAGAAGAGGACTTGGGCGAGGGGCACTCCACTTCATCTAACAAGACAAAAGAGTCAAGTAGAAACCTAGGTGTCCAGACAAAGAGCCAAGCTGCAACATAGAGAAGAAAGGGGAAACGGATCTGTTTGCACACGTCTGGCTCAGAGAAGAGTGGCAGTTCAAGGTGCAACATTACTGGGAGGCTTGGGATGCCTCTTGTCAGGGAATGGGAGTACCAAGTGTGGAACTAGACCAGACAAAGAGAACACTTGCCCAAAAGAGAGAGGACCGCTCAGACAAGGTCAGAAACATTAAAATGGTGGAGCAATGCAGTGATGGAATCAAGAGACATTGTCAGCCACGTCGCAGTCAGAACTCTGTCACCCGTGAGATACACATGGGAAATTAAACCAACCATGCTTTATTAACCTCACGAAATCCTCCTCTGATAACCCTTTCCTCCTGTAATTGGAAATGGCCTGCCATTCTCTCCACGGTGCCTCATCCTCCCTGTGTTCAACTCTTGCCTTACTGCTTCTGCTCTCACTAAGCCTACTGTTCTACAGTGAATGGCCAGGGGCATGACTGGATCCGCCCTCACTTATCACCAATCCACTGCCTCCTACCAAATACAGTGCCTGGACCTCAACCCGGAATTACTGAATGGAAACTCCAAGTCGAGACTCGGGAACTTGCTTTCCATAGGCTGACTGGACATTTGGGTTTGGTTTCATTTTACCCGCAGTAATGCCACACCTTGACATTCGCAAATCAGCCTCTCCAGCCTCATCAAGTGGGACTTGTAATATAAATACTTACAATTATTCTATCTTCCCAGAAACTCTTCTGAGGATGCCTCATAGATTCTGTTTCTAATGCCGTGTTTCGCAAAAGTAACAATTGTCACCAGCCTCATCAAGTGGGACTTGTAATATAAATACTTACAATTATTCTATCTTCCCAAAAACTCTTCTGAGGATGCCTCATAGATTCTGTTTCTAATGCTGTGTTTCTCAAAAGTCACAATTGTCGTCTCGAGCAACAGCATTCTTCGTAGAAAATACCCCCCAAGCAGAGCTATGTGCATCCCTGGTCACACTCCACTACCTGTCACATGGTGTTCCCCAGTCACGACGGGAACCAATATTGCACTACACACTCCAAAACAGGCTCACAATTGGGGTCACTATTGTTCCTAATGGTTGAAGAAATACAGGTTTCATAAGCCAGTAGTCAATCCCAAAGTTAATGAAAAAACCCCTCTGAGTGTAAAAAACAAGAGAGAGAAAGAAAAAAGCCAAAAATCCGCTGTGTCCCTGAATGTCTGTGACGGGCAGGTGCCTGTATACGTCTGAGCTGCCTGGATGACTGGATCACCAAACATCAAGTGATACTCTGTCAGATGTGATGGAAAGGACAGGCGGCTAGCTATGACCCCTCGCCAGATTTCCTGGGAGACAGGGCGGTGTGGGGGTGAGTGGGATGGAAATCTTGACTTGTTCAAAAGAAGACAAAAGGAAACCCTTGAACTCAGTGAAACACTCTTACCGGGCTGGGAAAATGGCCCCAGTCAGTGTGTCTGGTTTTTCACTTCTGCATGTGCTATCAGAAATACAGACACACAGTCCAACATAGGCAGCCTGGTCCCCAGCATAGGTATCTCATTTTGATCTAGAGTGCTGCTACTGCCCATTAGCATCCTGCAAGTCAGAGACCAACACAAGGCAACACTGCAGCACTGCCTTATACTGCTATCTATTCTCACTGCTCTGTAGGAGCAACCCCGGGCCTGAGCCCTTGGTCCCCATCTTATGCAAGTTCTGTCTCTGTCTTTCTGCCTGCTAGGACTCATGCCTTGCCCTGAAACACTAACTCTTATGCTTAAGGCATGAGTACTGGGTCTAACTCCTACCGGTCCCATTCTTGGCATCTGCTGTCTTTCTCCTACTCCTCTATCCACCAGCTACCATCCTACCTTATGGAAAGAGCTCCCCGAAGGGGACTTGCTCCTGGGATTTGAGTCTCTTAACACGTGAGCACCTACTGTTCTATGAATCCTTGATCCTGATAGAGCTGCTAGAAAGTATCACTGATACCATTTTGCTAAGCAGACAGAGACCAGCTTCTTACTGCTTGGCAGGAGTCCTGCAAATAAGCCTATTGTTGTTGACATCCCAGAACCTCCTTGGAAGTTGCACAGTGTAAACATGCCCTGTTGTCATTCCCGACCACACAGAATAAGCATTGCTCAGGAAGAGTTTAAGAAGACAAGGCAACCTACTCACTCTCCAAAAGCGCCCCCACCCCCACCCAGCCATCCCTGCACACGGTTACTACCAGAACTACAGGTAACAAAGCCAACCGAAAGCATCACTTCACTGGGTACACATCATGTCCAGAGAGTGGGACTGAAGCTCCCTAGACCAGGAAGGAACCTTGGGTTCTTTCATGTAACAAATGCTTAGTGAAGCTCGGAAGAATTTAGCTTCAGACACACGGACTGATGGAACAGTAAGGACCTGTTTCCGTGAGAAAGCAAATTTTGACTTAAAGCAGGAAACAAGGGTAAAAGCAAAGTTGAGAGACACAAGTTAGGAAGGGGAGAGAGCTGGGGAGGACTCCTAAGTGAAAGATACACAACCCTGTCCCTCCAAAAACCAACCGGCAAACAAACAAACAAAAGAAGTACAGAGAAAGACATTCAGACACTAAATAAGGACAAATGTGGTCAACTCTATTTGAACTCTACTCAACACTGATTCCTGAGTAGTAGCACTCCTTATACACATCTCGCAAGGAAATCCCATTGGTCTTCGGGAACTGACAGCTCTGGTTTTGAAATCATTATCTCGTCACACAAAACCTGAGAGAAAAAATTAACCTCCCAGAATCGTAAATCCCGAAGAGAGTAACACCCGCATCCCACTAGAAGGAAAACACTGCTATACGTAAAGTAGTCGGCACACAGATTGATGCAGAGAACACTTTTCCCTAAAGGTCTCTCCCTCCACATCCCTACATCATGCCATGTCCCCACATTCCTACGTCATGCCATGTGCCCACGCCATACGCAGGTGCTTCTCCTTCCCCATCACAGTGTATGGCCCGTCAGGTACCCTGGGTATGGCTGCCCTTTTACAGCAACCATGAACTCACCCAATAGCAACAAAAAGCACTTACCTCCACTTGACCGTCCCAGTCTAGAGAGCTGTTAATGACAATATCAGGATAATCAGGCCAGACCTGGGGAGAGACAAATGTTCAGCACCAACGCACCGCACAATTTTACATACGTACTAGTTACCAAGAAAGCAAACCTATTGTCAAACGGCTAATAATACTTCAATTATCATGTAGGATTATGTGGAGAAAAGTGGATGCCACAAAAATCCTTAGCTGTCTCCACAAATGTTGATTAAAAAGTGAGAAGTACGAGAAAAGCTCAAAAAGCAACATGCACAAACACACCGACAGAGTGTGAGAGGCTCCCCCAGGCTGGGAACTGTCGGACCACCCCCGGGATCATACCTTTCCCCAGACGATGCCGCCACCATTTGGATACTTGATGAAGACGTCATCATCCACGCCCCGGGTGAAGGGAGGGTAGGGCTGGGTCTCATTGCCAGAAATGGCTGGGTCCTGAAAGCAAAGCACAAGCCAGGTGGGAAAACCACAGCCAGGCCATCGCAGCGGGCAGAAAGTAGAAGAGCCCTGCAAGAGGGGTCATTAGTCTTCACACAAACTGGAGACTGCCTGGGAATCGTGAGAAAGGTACTCTGACTGCATTTTCTATTACCCTGCTCAGAGTATGGACGTGAACACAGCATAAGGTGTCCTCCACCAAAATCCACCCAGTGCCCAAACAGACTCCACACATTCACATAACGACTGACCAGAATGAGGATGACCCGCATCCCGTCTGCCTTCATGCGACTGATCAGAGCTGGAAGCCCAGCAAACTGGGGGCTGAGGGTGAAGTCCAGCTGCCGCTCCATGTAGTCGATGTCTGAGTACTGCACGTCCTGTGGGAGGACACGGGGAAACCGAGAGGCTGAGTCTGCTGCGATCTAGCTCCCAAAGGGGACACCAGTCCTCTACCACTGCCAAAACAGGAAGGCTGGTTTCTGACTCTTTCAAATCCCACTTCTGTCATCTCTTTGACATGGATCCTGGAAAACTCATATTATCTTTCCCATATTTACCATAAACTCCAAAGATATCTAAGTCAGCAAAAAGACAAAAATAGGATGCAGTGAGGATCTTGAAGGAATTGTATGAGGAGACTGAAACACTGGACGAGAAAGTACTTTGTGGACCACCACGGATACAAGGAGTGATGGCACTGACCCGCCCCAGGAAGCTGCCCAGGGTTTCAGTCTGTATCTTCAGAGAAAATGATACAAACTATGCAGTTCTAATGCACTATGGAGATAAATATATCACAAGAAACAAAACCAGACCTTCTGCTTTGTTGGGAATTGTCCAATTATCACACCTGGGGTTAAGCAGACATAGCTTTCTCACTAATGATGTATTGTAGGTCGTACATTCGGTTAGAGGACTAATTGCTCAACATAAAATATTAGGTAAGATAAAATGAAACACAAAGGCGGTCCATTGATCAGGTCCGATTATTGGACGCTTCGGTCCTCACGTGGAGAACAGAGTTCTTTTCCCGGTGTACTACTCTTGAAACCCACAACAAGAACCCCGTATTCGGCCTGTGGCTGTCCCTGGGGGGAGCACTGTGCTGCAGGCACCAGGTGCTGGCACCTAGGACACATCTCCAATTTCAATGATGACACTGCAACTGACTTAACTCTTTTTAATTGAGCAAAACCACTATTTATGGATCTTTTATTCTTATGGAACAAAGGGCTTTATGACTTCATGCCTTGAAGACAAGTGGGAAGCAGCATATGGCAGAAGGAGTCTCATCTCCTCATTGTGAGTCTTTGGCCACCTGTGCTGTAAGGGGGGATCACGGACAAGGCGCCCTGTGCATTACCGTGTCGGGCTGAGGCTCGGTGTGGCATCATATGAGAAAGCACTTTGTGGCTTGGCTGAACTTCACAAAACTCCAAAAGCCAAATCCTGACAGTGAGACACCTGAGTTAGCCAGAAGATCGTAGAGCTAATACAGGAGACCCTGTACGTACATAGGGGATCTGGGCGGCCACCATGTCATCATACAGGCTGGCGATCTCAGAGTCATTCTCGTACCCATAGCGACACAGCTGGAACCCCAGGGCCCAGTAAGGCACCATCACAGGCCGACCGATCACCTAGAAAACAGACAGATAATGTTAGTCCTTGCAGGGGAAGCCAGACTGAAGTTTTCTATGGAGAACGAGAACTTTTTTCCAGTTCCCCAATGTAGACGATCAACAAATTCAAATCCAGAGATAAATGGAGGGGATGCAGATCCACTGGGACACGTGGAAATCGTCCTGCTAACCTACAGCACCCCTAGGAATTCTGGAAAATCTGGTTTTACTAATTCCTAGCGTCAGTCTAGCTTATTGCTTAAGAGCACAGAACTCAGAGGAAACACAAATGGATTTACATACAGCTTCCACATCGGGCTAGCTCTGTGACCTTGGGCAAAGGCAAGCATATTTTTCCTGCCTTCGTCCATTCACCTATAAATTGGAGATAATAGCAATATCTGTCTCATAGTGCTTCAACTAAAACCCAGTAAGTTGATACATGCAATGCGCTCTGACGTGCAGTAATAGAAAGGTGACTTGCAGTGTTATGAGTGTTGGCTGCCACAAAACCACCCATGTCACCACCGCTCACCACCATTTTCACTTCCTTTATTGTCATCATCACAGTAATCACCACAACTCTCACCATAAACACCTTCCAAACTCTCATCACCGTTACTCTCACATCACTGGCATCACCACCACCACTGTCACCGTCACCTCCATCACTGTCACCACACTCAGGAACACCAACCACGCCACCACCCCCACCATCATCAGGAAACTGACCACCACGCCCCCACAATACCATCCTGACAGCCTCATCACCATGACTACCAACCTTGGGACCAACAACACTATCGCCAACAGCACCACCACCGTCATCATCTCTCCAATTTTAACCGTTACCACCAACACCATTATCATCACCTCTACTACCACTATCACCACTGTACCATCACAACCTGTACCACCAAAATAACCATGATCCCTCCCATCATCATCCCCTACTGTCACACACACAACTTCACAATTACCACCCCCGCGACTACTCTCACAACCCACACAACTGCTCCTACCAACACTATCGCCATTGCTATCGGCACTATCACCCCGATCCCCACCATCACCACCACCAACCTGGAACCCTTACTACCGCTATCTCCACCTCTGCCACTGGTACCGTGACAATAACGTTACTCCGAACATTTGGGCTGTGACTATAACAGTGTTGAAATGTATTTACTGCACCTTCTACTATCACATGCCTGTCCAAAGACCAACAATCACAGTTATCTTCTGAGATTTGCACTAACAAAAAGGTAGGTTTTGGAACGCGGAATGGGCTGTAGAAATACCTGATAAGTAAATGAATTCCCTCCTACCTCAGTGTACTGCTGAGTGACGAGCTCTGGAGTCGGCCCCAAGAACACATAAAAGTCCAGAATCCCCCCTGTGGTGCGGTAGGTCAGCGCAGGCGTGGGCTGGAATGTCACATCTGAAAAGACAGGAAAATGCCAACCAGCTGGAAACCTTCATGCGGAGGAATGACCCCTGAAACCGGTGCATCCTGGCTCTTTCACTTTAGCAAATGAAGCACACACATTCTATAGGTTACCCTCACAGAACTGAAGAAGACAAGGGAAACACCCACCTTTGGATGTTTTTGGTTTCCATATCATTACAGTTTCTGTTCTGTCACTCTCCTTCTCCAAATTTACTATCATAACTTTATTTAACAATAGTGTAAGACTCACAAGAAGCTGCAGAAACACAGTAATACTGTTTCCATGTATACCTCATCAAGCTTCCCCCAGTAACGGCACCTCGTTTAACCAGCGTACTTCATCAAAAACAGGAGACTGACCGTGATAAATACAAGTAACTCAGTTATGTGTTGTATTTACACTTCACCACCCACTACGTGTTTTTGTCCATTCCCGCTTCCTCAGTTTTCCACACGCTTCTTTCTCCTTTTCACCCCTCTGTCTGAGCTGCAGTGAAGGTGGTGCATACGTAAGTGAACCCTTCTTTAGGGAGCTTCACCCAGCATTCTTCCCAACAAACTTCTCTCCTCTGCTACCTTCCGTCATCCCCGCTCACAGCCCGTGTAATTCGTCATTGAGTCCCATCAATTTTATTCCACAACCATCTCTCAAATCCATCGCTTCCGCTGCTGTCACACCCATGGTCACTACCTTAGCACCTCCAAGGTACCTTCCTACTTACACTGTTACGTTAGTTATTCAGTTTTGCGATATGAGGACGTGAACCTGGGGCCTTACTACTAAATTATATCCCCAGGTCTCTTTACATAGTTTATATTTAGGTGTCAGTATATTTTTGGAGACAGGATCCAGCTACAGAGGTCAGGCTGGACTTCAGTTCACTAGGTAGCCCAGGCTGGCCTCAAACTCCTAAACTCATTTCTTGTAAACCATAAAAATTATCTTCAGCCCCTCACGTCCCAGAGTGAGTGCTTTCACCCCCAGTTTCACAGTTCTTTCCCATTATTTAGTCGGTTCACACTAGCTGAACTGCAGGATATTTTATTAGCCCTACTTATGAGATTCTTGCCACAGCAAGACTTGGATTAAAGCTTTTGATCACATTTTACTAGAACTCAACAACAGGCTCCACAGAGAAGATTTAAAAATTACAAAAAAACCTCACCACTCACAAGATAATAATTTTGACACAAAAATAAGAAGAGCACTGCCATCAGCAAGGTATAACAACCGATGTGGACTCAGGGAAAACAAAGCCCAAATCACACATACATCATGTAAAACAGAAAAAGACACAGATTCACTGCCTAAGGGCTTACCCCCGGGGGCTGGTCTCGAGAAAACATGCCCCACGTGTGCCAGTTCAAGTCTCTCCTGAAGGCCGTGTGCTCCGTTTCCCCAAAGCCATAGATGTAGGAGGAGGGCAGGCGGGTGGAGATGCGGAGGAACATGTCATTGAAGGTGAAGCCCAGGAGCTGCGAGTCCCAACTGTGAAGTGGAAAGCGACACTTGGGAAGAACTGTAGCTTTCCTACTGGCTTCACGAACCTGACTTTCTAAAGCCAGAAGAACTGTGGAATCCCTCCCACCACCAGATCCTGCTCATCTCCCAAACAGAACACAAAATCTACTTGCTCAAAATGATCACAGAAATCCTTGCCAAAAGCCCAGGAGTCGGCCTTCGTCCTGCTAATTACATCACTGCCTCCTTTCTCTATTCCCTCCACAGCACCAACCCAGTCACTTCCCACTATCTCAGCTGCCACTCCGCATGCCAGCCCTGCCTTCCACTCTCGCTCCCCAGAGCTCCACCACCCTCCTGTATGCAGACCACCTCACACCACCTCGCCCCTCTGCCGACATTCTGCAGGGGCGTCTCACGAAAACACCTTAAGAAGCCCTCAAGGCTGCATCTGACCAGAAGTCACCTCACATCTCAGCTTCGGGCCCACCACTCACACCTTATGTACCGCGATCATCTTCTGTTCCCTGACTTGGCAGGTCATGACCCATGTGCATACTATTCCCTCCAACTGAAATAGTCTTTCCCTTCCCCCAGAGCTGAACGTGGGGGGCTCCTTTTCCATACCCAAATGCCCTATTTCAAATGTCACCTCCTCAGAAATAGCTACTCTAACCACAGTACCAAAAGCACTAACCTACCATATCCTTGATTACACTGACATTTTTCAAACACAGCTGTGTGACCACTAGTCTTAATATGGCAATTGGATTGAATTAAAATGCCTAGCGGATGAATTTAGCACACTTCTGGGTGTTTCTGGCTGGCTCGTGCAGACGTGAACCTTGCTCCGACATTGACCCCTTTTTCCTTTTTACCACTCTTGCCCTGCTCCTCCTCCCACTCACCACAACCTAAGCATCTTTGTTCCGGCATGCCCTTTCACCACCAGGAGGCTGCCTTAGAGCCATCTTGCTATGAATTAAATCCCCTAAAACTGTAGGCAAATTAAACCCCTCCTCCTTTCAACTGTGTGTGTGGAATATTGAGTCTCAGCAACAAAAACCTGACTGATGCCAGCAGTTATCACCGTTATCAACTGCTTTGCATCTATTCTATGTTATCTTCGTTGTCATGAAAGAGATACCTCAGCTGTCCACGACCACAGTGCCCAGAATAGCAGCAACAACATAGAGAAAGCACTCGCGAAACTTTGACTGGATGAATTCCCAGGAACACATGAACGTATCAACTCCTTCAGAGGATGCAAAAGATTTTCCATAGGAAGAGAACTGACCTGAAGGACTAACTTAATCCGAGATCTTGAAAGGAACATTGTTATGCTTTGAGCCAGGGTATATCCAAGCACAATGGGCTGACAAAGAAAGCATGGGCAGCCAGCAATTCCAAGTCAGAGGAGAAGCCACTTACATCACGGTGCCAGTACTCTTCCGGCGAATCACAATCCCAAAAGGATTCTCCTTAATGAGGACATCGTACAGTCGATTCTGGGAGGTGCTGGATGGAATTCTGGGTATGTTCAGTGGGACTGGGACTTCATAGCGATTGTTGTTGGGGTCATAAATCTGAGGAGAACAAATTGATTTGGGGTGAGGATATGGATGGAAGAATAAGTTCTGCTGTTCTGGTACATAAAGGATGACTGTACTGTAGTTAACAATATTGTGTCGTATAATTCAAAGTAGTGAGAAGTTTTTGAATGCTCTCATCACAAATAAATGACCAGTGATTAAGATGCAAGGTAGAATATGCTGAATTTCACAATTCATAATATGGGAATGTACCATGGCATCAAAGCATCACCATAAAGATTTATACTTGTTATCTGTCATCTGAAAACAGTTTGGGCCATGATAGTACTCTCGAAATTTATACCCATGGTACTAGCTTAACACCTTTGTGTCTCTGAAGATTTTTTTGTCTAAGGTTTAATTAGTATACCAAGAAACCATGTCAAATTTAAAAGTTTGAAGTGATTCTGTCCTATCTCATTTTTAAGGCTTCTGTTACAGGAACACATTTCTCTTTCTATTCAGGCTGACTCGAAAAATCATTCTGAAATTAGTGTGGTAGTTATGAACATATTGTTCACTTATCTTGTTTTAGCATAGATGAGAGTATATGAGTACTTGGAAACATTGTGGAATGAGCAAAAACACCTTCCTACAACAGGAGTTCCATTAGATTAAAATAACCATAGATATCTTTTCTGAAAATAATATATAAATTGAGGGTTTCCTGGAGTACCTCTTACCTCTCTGCTTGATACTGTACTAGGGATAGGAACTGAACAACCCAAGCTACTGTTTTGAGAGGAGCATGTCTTTGCGAAGTGAGAGACAGTTATTACATACACCACTTGCATGACATCAGATAACATCAAACTGTGTAAAAGTACCGTGAGACAAGAGGGAAAGAAATGCTTAATACTGCCTCGGGGAGACTGAGATTGCTTAATGCGACAGCTACAGGCTGACTGTAAGACGTTCATAGATATGAAGAAAACACAGAATTGAGATAAAGTTATTCTGGTAAAAAGAAATAGGAAGCACAAAGGTGAATAGTTTTAAGGTGAGCTGAGAAAGATGCAAATATTTGGGGGACGACTACTGTGTGATGAAGAGGTAAAGGAGGCAAGAGTTCAGGGTCGAACCCAAAGCAAGTTCCTTACTTAAACCAGTTAGGTTCCCAACACTTGCCAGTGCTGTGGTGCGGATACAAACATAAAGAACAGAATCTCGCCGTCCGTCCTGGTTGATGTCACACTCTGGTGGACTTTTCAGGTAAGCCCCCTGACCTGATTAATCTCTTTGGTTTACTGTCACCTTCCAATTTTTGAATGCTTACCATCGACTGGTGATCATGTTAGACAACAGGACCAACAAGTGGACGGAACAATTCTCCGTGCTGCACGGGCGTACACGTCAATGTGATAGTGCACATAAGATTACCTAGTCATTTCCTAGTCAATCCATGTAATTAAACCATGGAAGGAAGAGAAATCACTGCCCCTTGCTGACTACTACTCAGATACCTCAAATCCGGTGCCTAAAACTAAACTCATCTATATTGTGCAAGTGCAAACCTTGAAAGTTTCATCATTTCAGCCAAAGTTACCAACCATGTATAGATGTATGTTTAAACTGCGGTAGTTCGTCTTCAAGCTTCCTTCCCCATCACCTTCCACTTGTCATCAATCACCAGATCATGGAGGTATACCTTCTCGGTCTCAGCCATGATTTATTTCCTTCCCTGTGCTGAGTCCAAGTGCAATTCCTCAGCTGGACCGGCCCACCAGAAGTCTTCTAACTTTCCCCTCTAGTGTTCATTCTGCCAACTATTTTGCTTAAAATAGCCATAGTAGGCTCTTCAAAACAACTTAGCACAGGTCTTACTATTCTATTAATGATTTCTCATTACTCTGTGGATTAGGATTACAGTTTAGCCCCACGCAGGACACAACATACAAGGGCACACTTAATTTAAGGTTCTGAATCCTCACTAGTAAAAGTAGAGAGACTCAAAAGGGCCATGTCAGTACCTGATGTAGATACCCTGTTTACCTTAAACTGCAGCAGCTCATCCTTATGGTAGGTCACTTGCAGGCGGAGGGCACTCACAGGGGCGGAGGGGAAGGCATTGGCATTACGAGAGGTCTGTAAGGAGATGTCAGCGCTGGCCCCGAGGGACTCGTACTGAATGTTGCTGACAGAGTACAAATCACTGACAAAATAGCAGAAAGGGACCCCGGGAGAAATGGACTCCTGAAAAGTAAAGTCAATATCGTACTCAGCGTGTGTTCCCTCAAAGAATGGAGAAAGGCAATTCATTTCCACATAAAAACACTTCGTCACGTATCCATGCATACATATATATACACACATACATAAATATATGTTTATGTATATATCTATGTAGCTATACATATACACACACACACATATATATATACACAAACACACATATGTATCTTCACTAGTGCCAACGGGTTAAATTATTGGTCACCCAGCAAAGCACTTCATAAAATCATCCCAGTCTACCCCTTCTACTCTCACATCTAGATCGGCTTCTTTCGCAAGCCCTTTTGTTCTCTGGACTGCAGGTAGGTACACAGGTTCCCATACTGGGCTCATGAAAATCCAGACTATGGGTACAGGATTTCAGTGTGCCTTACACCATCGATGTGGTTACCTCCCAGACACAGCCAACACAGCCGCGGGCAATGCAGTTGGCTTCAGAAGAGCCATGCTCATCAGGGTAACAGTCTATTTTTTCTTCATCCCTCACTTTTATGCTCCACTCCAATGTGTATGCTTCTCCCAGAACAAGATTGATTTCTGAGATAACAGCAACCTGTAGGAATGGAAAATTCATGCAGAGATTCATGCTCAGAGGACAGAGGACTTGCACAATCAGAAATATTCTTTTAGGAAAAAAACACATTAGATGAGACGATCAGTAACTGTTATGGTTTGTGTCTAGATGTCCCCCTAAAGCCTCATGTAGTAAGAGATAGCTGAATCTAGAGTGTGGTTACTAAATTAATCCGTTGATCAGTTCGGCATGGTTCTGCTGGGATGGTGACACTAAGATTAAGGGTATTAGGATTAAGGGTGGGAGTGCTGCCCACCCTAAAGACAGGTAGCCTAGATAAAAGATACAGGAAGAAGCTAATTAGCTTCTTGTTTGCATTGCTTGCTTGCATTCCTTGCCTACATTCCTTGCAGTCCTCACCTTAATTTGCTGCCAGTCTGCCATGCCGCCCTGTCTCGGACCCAGGGGACTATAGACTGAAACCTCTACAAACTGTTTGCTAATAAACCTTTCTTCCCCTAACTTTGGGTGTCGGGTATTCTGTCCCAACATCGAGAGAAAAGAAACTAAAACAGTAACCCAAGTAACATGTGACTGTAGGTCATAGGAAGAGAGGTGAATATACAATAGGGAACTATTCTGCAGTAGCAGGACAAATGTCAGCATTTTGTCAGAATCTTGCACATTATAATGCAGAAAGAATTAGCTCAAATAAAACAAATTGCAATCACCACCTATTTTCCCTCTCTAACAATGCTTCCTCCTCCTCTTTGTTGTGGCAGAAAGACTCTCTTCTACTCTCCCAAATTAACTTTACAGGCTTGTCCTCCATTCCCTAAACCAGCATCTCCTTTGGGTCTTTGTTGGTGGATAATGGAAAGGAGTAAGTAAGAGGAGGGTGGAGAGGGAAATGCAAGAGAAAGGGGATTTAAATCAAAAGAAAGAAACATGTAATATGTACATGTGACCATTCTCCAGGATGATTGTAAAATACATGAACTCCAAACATGTTGAAATAAAAAACTTTTAAATATTACAAAAATCCATATGCTTTGGGTTCTAGTTTCCATTTTTCAGTGTTAAATAAGGAAATTGTTTCATGTTTTGGTCCTCAGTTCATCTAATGCAAATTCAAGAGCAAAAAAATTTTACATTTCCTTTCATTTCTACTATTCCATCCTCTTCATTTTCCACATCTAGATGCTTAAAACCTGTAATATTTTGGAATCCCACTCAGCAACTCAAATATTTCATATTTGTAACTTTATCTTTTGTATGCCTACTCTATAAATGGCACTTTGCAGAGTTAACATTTTCGTTTGTCTGCAGCAATAAGATCACCTCTCCAGGCTTATCATCCTTCTCCTAGTCTCACAGGATAAATCATCTGGCCCTTCCCTGTTATCCTATTCTACAGTCCCCACCTCTACCTCCAACTAAGCCTAATATCAAACATTATTACAAGAACTTTTTAAATTGCATTTTACTAGTACATACATGTCTTACATAATATTTACATTCCTTGTGGGAAGTTGGTACACATACATAAAACATTTCAATTTCTTGTTTTATCCTCTGTACCTTCCCTCCCTCCCTCATCCACCCATCTCTTGACCTGTTCACTTTTTGTTTTGTTTTGTTTTACTTTTTGCACATGTTTCCCATACTTAATGTTCACCTTTCTTGTGTAGAATTTGTACATGTGCATAGAGATCTTTTGAGAATTAAATGAGGAATGACCTTCTCATTCTGGCACCACAGATCTTTCAGAATCTGACTACACTTTGCTTCTTGTCCAAATTGACCTACTTACCAAAGTAAATCTACCTATTTTACAAGATTCATAGAATGATGATGAAAGGCCATTCCCAGCCCTAATCTGGCATATTCTGATGCATCAGTTGGAAATAGTTTACCTACGAAAGACAAATGGTGCCCATTTGTGGAATTCAAACTGGTTACCCTTTTTGTATAAGATGCTACCTTCTTACTCACTATTTCAGTTTGTAATATGAAAGTTCCCACTAAATTTTTAATCAATGTGCCATTACTGTGGCCATGAAAGGGATTTTACAAGATTCATAGAATGATGATGAAAGGCCATTCCCAGCCCTAATCTGGCATATTCTGATGCATCAGTTGGAAATAGTTTACCTACGAAAGACAAATGGTGCCCATTTGTGGAATTCAAACTGGTTACCCTTTTTGTATAAGATGCTACCTTCTTACTCACTATTTCAGTTTGTAATATGAAAGTTCCCACTAAATTTTTAATCAATGTGCCATTACTGTGGCCATGAAAGGGTGTGCTCGGGTTCACTGAAAATTGCTGGCCCCATGTTTCTTTCATTTCTAGGAGTCTGCACCTTCACTTTTGCTTCTTCTTTCTGCTTCCTATCTTTTTGGCTCCTTCATTTCTCTTCTGGTAAAATTCGTCCTAGAAGCACAGCACGGTGACTGAAACCTAAGCACACACTTCCCACTCGAGGGAACACAAGACCTTAATCCTGATAACCTTGATCCACTGAACCAATGCCCACAATTTTCTGCCTTTGAATCTTCCAAAGGTAGAAAGAAAACAATCCCAATTTGTTACCACCTGCACTTTCCTGTTACTCGCAGCTAATGAATCCCGACCTGACATACCATCTTTCCAGCCCTGACTCCTTCAAGAAGCTTGATTCAACTATCTCATTAAAGTTCCAACTTAAAATTAGACATAAGCTAACATTTCCTAGTCAGGCTGGGCCTCCTTTCTCCTTCTCTATGCTCAGATGTATGAATTAGGTTTCCTCACCACGAAAACTCGAGCGACAAAAGACTTCCTTTTACTTAACTGATGTATCTGACAATCACAGATTGGCCATACACTTAGGTAGCCATCCCTCAAATAGATTGCCATAAATATAATCACGCGTGTACCACATTTTTCCAACTTTATAAACGTATGTATCCTCAATATGTGTTGCGAAGACACAGTGTCAAAAGATGCTAATATGTCGTTATATTAGAAGTGTGACCTGCCTTACTTTTTCAAAAGGTGGAAAGAACCTCACGAATCATGCCCACACCACGCCCAACCCACAGATACAATGCCAGGAGGACCTGCGTACCTCTGGTCAAGATTACAACCACACATCGAATTGTTTCTCTGATATGAGAAACCATAAGTGTAAATAAGAACAAAGTAGTGTAACGGATGTTATATAAAAGGAAGATAATATATAAAGAAGAGGACTACTAGAAAGAGGGAAAGGGGAAAAGCAGGAAGGGATAAAACGGAAAGAAAGGGGCAAGGGAAATCATGGAGAATTGTAAATAAACCTGTAAATAGGGATGTAAATAGGAATGGAGGGAACAGAAAGGAGGGGAGGGTAGAGCGGGAAGAACCAAGAGACACCATGTAAAGGTACAAAACAAACATGTTAAATGTGATCAATAGATGGACAATGTACCAAGACATGTTCTTGGTTAAAAAATAAAAAAATAAAAAGATTACCTGGAGAAAGGATTCCTCATAATGGGAAGGCACAAGAGGAACTTACTGCAAGCTGTTCAGAGTTTCAGAACTCATGAACAGAGCTACTGAAGAAAATGGATTTTGTTATTATCATCTGACCAGACAAGCAGCCACTAAGTAGAATCGTGAAACTCACTCCTTCAAGTATTTCTTGAGAACGCATGCGTTAGAGTGAGAATCTGTCTGTCTCATTAATACAGTTAAAGCATACGGCTCTTTGAAAGTCTAATTCGAGGAACTCCCACATCCCGCTCTTACCTGTCAGCATGACCCATGAGCTTCCAGACCCCTTTTCCTCAGACTGTCCCCCACTTTCCTCACAGTGCTCCTCTTGCGCCCTTCATAACTATTTCCCAAGGGGAAGTCGGTGAAGAGAACAGAACACCAAGGTGCAGGGAAGACAGTCAGGATGGAAAGTCCACTGACCTCACCCCATTCCTCAGCAGCCCCCGGCTCACTCCAGCTCTGGCCATCTCCTCATTCTCGTTTTCCTTCCCGACCCTCTAACTCTCCTCCACAGAGCTCACAGTGCCCGGGTGCTTTAGACACTCAGGCAACCTTGGCAGAAAGACGTACCACCATGGTAGGAAGAGGACACAACAAAACCAAGTTCAACAAAAGGGACTTTTACCTTCAGCTCAGGATCATAAGTGACCTTAGGAGAAGCTTGAGTTTGGACACCATTGTGCTTCACTGTCACATTGCTAAGTGACTGGGTGCCAAGTATTTTAATCTCCTGAAATGCTAAGTTATTGGGATCCTTGTAGGTTGACTGAGAAATCTTCACATCCAAGTGGTTCTGCAAACAAGTCAACACAAATATTTGCTTGTAATGCAGAGATTCTCTGACCACTCAAATACTACTTTCTGGACCAGAACCTCCCACACTGCTCTGAATGCCTCAGCTTTCTCTACTACTGTGTGCTTAATGACTAGAAGCTTATTTTAAAAACACTCTAACAAAAACATCAAGAACATACATATACAGAAGGTCACTTTAGACAATTACATTTGAAACAGTGGTTGTTTTCATCAGCATTATTGTTAGCTTTTTTTTAACACGGATGATGCAATTATTTGGAGTTAAGTCATAACTGGAAATGTGTCCTTAATGCAAATGAAACTACAAACGTAATTACACACACAACTCACATGTGCTAATGGTCAAATGCTCACTCCCAAGAGTCATAAAAACATGATACTCACTTCAGTGGCAGAAAACTCACATAAAAGGTAATTTTTATTGGCCACAGTATCTGAAAACAGAAGACAGACAAATCAGTTTGGCCTGCCCATCACAGAATAAATCTCATGTGCCTCTCCTTAAAGACATTCTTGATGTCACAAATGAAAGAATTTCCTTGTTTATATGAATGAATGAAAAAAAAAAAAAAAAAAAAAATTTTTTTTTTTTTTTTTTTTTTTTTTTTTTTTTTTTTGGTGCTGGGTATTATCAAATTCAGGATCTTGTGCTTGCAAGGCAAGCACTCTAACCACTGAGTTAAATCCTCTTTTTATTCAGTCACCTATTAGTGGATACTTAGATTGTTTCGTATCTTGGCTTTTATGAATAATGCTTCAGTGAACATGATAGTGCACATACGTCTCTGACATACTGATTTCATTTCTTTTGGATATAAATCAGAAACAGGATTATTGAATCATATGGTAGTTCTATTTTTAATATTTCAAGAATCCTTTGTATAATGGCTTTACCAATTTATATTCCATCAGTAGTGTACAAAGGTTCATCTCATTTTCTCAACTTTCTCACCCATGCTTGCATACTCTCATCTTTTTCATCACAGCCACCCTTAGAGGTGTGGTGATATCTCATTGGAAATTTTGATTTGCATTTCTCTGCTGTTTGGTGAAGTTCAGCGCCTTTTCATGTACTGTTAGCCAGCTGTATGTATTCATTGGAAAAACATCTATTCCAGTTCTTTGCCCATCTTAAAATTAAGTTATTTATTTCCTCATTATTGAGCTTTAAGAGTTCTTTATATATGTTTTGTTACCTGCCAGCAGATATGTGGTTTGCACATATTTTCTCCAGTACTGTATGTTCCCTTTTCATTTCACTTTGTTGACTACTTCTTTTGTTATGCAGATGCTTTTTAGACCGCAATAATGTCATTTGTTTAAGTGTTTTTTTCTTGCCTCTGATTTTGTTATCATATTCAAAAACACACTGCCATGCCCATTATCAAAGAGCTTCTTCCCTTTGTTTCGTTCTCCTAGAATTTTTTGTTTTCATCCCTGAACTGCCAAAATATAGAAACAATTTAAGCATCCAACTGCAGATGAATGGAGATATATATAGTACAGTACTGTGCCATGATTTTAAAAAAAAAGAAAATTCTGACATTTGTGACAATACACAGGAATCTAGAACACATTATACAAAGTGAAATGGGTCAGACATAGGAAACAAATACTGTATGACTTCCATTATATGCAAAATATAAGAAAAGGTAAACTAATAGAAGCAGAGGTTAGAACAGTGGTTGCAAGAGACAGGGGAGGGTTTTGGGGATTTAACTCAAGTGGTAGACTCAAGTGGTAGAGCCCCCTTGCCTAGCAAGCACAAGGCCCTGAATTCAATCCCCAGCACCAAAAAAATAAGAAGAAAAAAAGAGACAGAGACAGGGGAATGGGAAAAACAGGAAGATGCTGGTCAAAGGTTACGAATGTTCAATTATAAAATGAACACGTTCAAGGAAATACATATACTACATTGGTGGAGATTAATGTGTTAGTTAATTAGATTGTGGTATTATTACACAAGATATACACACACACATATATATAATTAAACAAGTTATATACATCATTAAACAAGATTTATATATGTATGTATGTTATATAAAATATATTCAATGTTTGATGATTAAATGTTTTTAATAAATAATAAGCTTTTTTAAAGCTATATCTTGAGAATGACAAAATTATTAATAACACAGTCTCCTAGGCCAGGCTCCTGTTTTTTCCTCTTTAATATCGTAACCTAGAAAACATTTCCTACTAAGTGCTTCTAAGGAAAATCCTCAAGGAAATCTATTTCCTAAGCTGCAACCACAAGAAGTTAGTATAACTGATCTTCAAAACTGCTGAAAAGATTGACTAGATGTGCACACACTAGAGAAGGATATTCTCCTCACCTGCTTTGGGGAGAAGATATTTACATTATAGATGAATTACAGATATAGTCTTGAAAAATGTGTGCTCAGGGTACCACTGACAATAAAGCAAGAGTCTGTTATAGACCATGGGTCAAAAGGAGAAATCAGACAGGTAGAAATGAGTTTTCCATCCAACTGTGGTTCATCTATCACTGCTTCTGAATGCAGTGAACAGAACAAAGCTGACCTTTGCTACTGTGTATGCGGAGACGTCTCACACAGGCAAATGACCAACAGGAGTAAAGAGCCATAAGTCAAAGCTGCAGGTTGGAAACAGCACCACTCTCAACACCATACTCACCTTTTGATTCCCCATCATCCCAGAAAAGCTCCCCTTTGGCTTCTTTGGTCTCATCCAAGGCAATGATGAGGCCCAAAGGATTCCGCCGACTGTGGAAAACAAGATTCACTTAAATGACAAAAACGTAGGACTCCAAAAATTTTGCCCCATGTTTCCGTCAAATTTCAAATGGGAAAAGTAAGCAGCAGTGAGTGGCTGTGCTTCCCTCATGCACAAAAAAATATTGGCAGGAGCTTATTTCTCTACTATCAATAATGTCACAGAGACAGAAATATGCCAAACATTGCAATAAACATCCATGTAGGAGACAATTATGTAAGCACCAAAATCACTGCAATCACTCAATAAAACTGGGGCTGCAGTTATTATTTAGAAGACAGATGATTGGAAGAGAAAAGAATTCTGAGCAATAATGGATCGCCAAGGACGAATTAGGGATGATAACTGCAGGAGCAGTGTAATATGCTATGAGGAGGAGCTACTTTACCTCCTTAAAGATCACATTTACTCAGAACGTAAAGCATACAATGAGATTGGTCTATTTAATGGCAACTTTTCTTATTCAATTTTTTAATTTTAAGAGAAAAACAAGAAATTTTAATTATTTGATTTAAAATTTAAAACAGGAAACCAAAAACACTACTCAAAGAGAGGCTGAAATAGATGACTGTAAGGACGGAGAAAGAAAGCAAATTAATTTAAGATCTCCTCATTTCATCACTCCTCTGAGATATACTCCAGTTCCCTGCTCCTCCTGTGACCTTCTATGGCCTCATATTCCCTATCATGCTCTTGTAGGGCTTCACTTCCATTATCCAAGTCATATTCCTATCAACAAAATCATCCAGTCCAAAAACAGGCAGTGGAAATGAACAGACACCGCTCAGATGAAGAAATACAAATGGCAAACAAATATATGAAAAAGTGTTCAACATCACTGGTCATTCGAGAGATGCAAATCGAAATAATGCTAAGATCCCATCTCACTCCAAAAAGAACAGCTTTTATCAAGAAATTAACCAATAACAAATGCTGGTGGGGCTGTGGGGAAAAAGGAACCCTCCTCCACTGTTGGTGGGAATGTAGGCTGGTCCAACCACTGTGTAAATCAGTGTGGAGATTCCTCAGAAAACTACAACTAGAGGTTCCATTTGACCCAGCTATTCCTCTGCTTGGTATCTTCCCAGAAGAATTAAAAACATCATACCACAGTGATACATGTACAACCATGTTTATAGCAACACAGTTTGTAATAGCTAAATCTTGGAAGCAACCCAAACACCCAACAACTTATGAATGGCAAAGAAGGCGTGGTTTTTCTATACAATGGAGTATTACTCTGCCATAAAAAGGATAAATGGATGTACCTTGAGAACATACTCTTAAGTGGAATAAATAAGATACATATGAGTACATATCGAATTGTTTCTCTGGTATGCGAAACCATAAGAGTAAAAAAGGACAAAAAAAGTATAATAGATACTAAGTAAAAGAAAAATAATATTCAATAGGGAGGAGAATTAGAAAGGCAGAAGGGGGAAAAGAAGGAAAGGAAAAAGAAAAGAAAGGGGAAAAGGGGGGAAATGTAAATAAAGCTACTGTAAATAGGGAAGGGAGGGGGCGTGGAAGGGAGGGGTGGGGAAGAAGGCGGGAACCAAGATGTATCATGTACAGGTACAAATTAACTATGATGAATGTGATCACTATGTATACAATGTACTGATACATGTTCTCAGAAATAAAATTTTTAAAAAATCATCTACTTCTATTTATGGCCCATGTGTTGAGCAGCCATTGTTAAGAAGTCAAGGAAATACAAAGATAAATACATCAAAATCCCAGGCCTCTCTGACCCTCGATATTTTAAGATTAGACACATTCACCAAATAAGCAAAGCAGAAAACAAAAGGCAACACAAAAGTTAGGATATTCCAGGAGTCCTGAATGACACTTCCAGAAGTATGGCAGACTAGATATTCTGAAGCACCTACCCACTGAAATGCTACTTAATCCTAAATAAATTACAACACATATTCCTAATACAAAAACATTGTTGAACTTGCAAGAAAATATAAGATATAGCCAAGAATACAAGATAACAAGAAAATAAAACAAGAGTTCAAACCACAAAGGAAGCCACTAAAGTAGAACCTGAAATTTACCTAGAGCAATCGTCTATAATGGCTCTAAGTGGGCCACTGAGCTGCTAATCAAGGTGGAGTACCTGAACCTCTGATCCCCTTGTGAAGCCAGAATTTCTGAAGGGAGTAAGCATGATACTAAGTTGGAAGCAGTCAATGATTTGAAGCCAAAGAGAAGGTAAATCACCTCTGGAGACCCATATGTGGGTCCTTGAGATCACTACATTTGAAGAACAAAACATCATTAAATACACAAGGTAAGAAGTTAGCATCACCAAAAGTCAGCAGAAATAACTATAGATTAATGCTCTCCTAAAAACTTCAGATAATAGAATATTAAGACACAGAGCATGGAATAACTAAGAGTGATAAATTTAACAATATTAAAAAGAACATAAACATCTGCTCAGGAGCAAAAATATATTTTCAAATGACTAGACACTGGAAGTGGCAGCATTCCCTGTGCTGGAAGAATCTGAGAAGATGCCTTGAAGATAAATCTGTGCTTAGCTTTTATCACTAATACACACAGGGACCAGACAGCTGCTCAGTGATAAAAGGGTTTCCCAGCATGCCGAGGTCCAGGGCCTGTTGGAAAGGGTAAAACGTAAAAGATATAAATGCAGTGAAATCAATGGGCCTGTTTGGGGAATGGATATTTTGAGCATGGCTGCTCTGTGTGCTTACTAATATATCACAGGAGATACAGTTATTAAGGTCAACTTGGGATCTGATTGTGGCTGGTGTTGAACATCCTAGTAATAAGAGAATCCACACTTTAAGCAGGAAAGCAACAAGTTAAGATTTTCATTTCAGAAGGATAATCTTGGTGTCACTGTGCAGAAAACTTTTTCTCTACTTGTATTATCAACAAGTAGAGAAAAAGAAACCAATTTGTATTGGATTTAGGTACATTTTTGCAAAAAGTCTATAATTTGAAAACTTAAAATAGTAAAAGAAGTTTAAAAGAAAAGACAGGTTTCTAGCCCCCCAAGAACTACCAGTCTGTTAAGATTAAATGAGCTAATACTTCCAGGGACATAAAGATATAAAAGTGTATCTCTTCAGTTCCAGATAAAGTCTAGAATTTTGGAATCAAATATAAATAAAAGTCAATGACATGAGGGAGACTTGAAGTTTGCAGGAAGAAGTAATTTTTTAACCTGGCTTATAATCACGACAAAGAAATGTCTCAGTGTGAGAAGAAGAATAGAAAGTTGGCAGTTACAGGAGGATGGACAGTGGATCTCAACCTTAGAAATGAGAATGCCTGAGGCAAGACTGGAGAACCAAGAGTGGATGGTCTGGCTATGGCAGGTAAAGACAGGTAACTGGCCTGTATGCCAGAATTGAGGGGTTTTCTAAGATATGAGCATTTCAGTGCTAAAATGGCAACAGGTCCAGGCAAACTAGAAAGGCTGACCATCCTGGCTGTCTGTGCATTTTGAGAAATTTAGAGGGTTTATGGAAAGTCAGGGATTACAGTCACTCAAAATCCACCTAGGTGTAGCACTAGACCAATAGCTTTTGAGAAGAGACTGAGGAAAATCCAAAGAGAGAGTTCCATGACACCCTGCCAACACACACACACACACACACACACACACACACACACCAACAGCTTCACAGTGCTCCACATGGTGTTTCAGCATCCTCTGGTCAATACAGAGGGACAGAAATGGCCACTTTTTCAGCCTTGCACTTAAAAGACATTCCTAGCCATTCTGTACCTGGCCGCAGTGGTTGTACTTGGCTGTTGTGTGGGGAAGATGTAGCCTCCTCGTAGATGAAGTCCAATTTTGTCTCCAGGAAGTTCCATCTCGACGCTTTGCTTTCTCCATCCCAATTGGCCCCCCTGACGCAGGCAGATAAATCAAACACATTGGCCTGACAGTGCATGGACCTGCACTGCTCACTTAGGTGCTGAGTTATCTACTGTGCCCCCTGTTTCCACCTAACTGTATTACTGTCAGCTGGGGCAATCAAACAGAAGAATAAAAAAACTAGGAATGCGTGTTGTAGCCCGTTGAGAGTTTGGAGAATGTTTATGCCATGCTGAGGCTGTTTGATATTGTTGTGGTTTAAATCTAAAATGTTCCCTAAAAGTCTCATGTGTTTGAAAGGTGGCTGGATCTTGAGGCACTGTCCTCATCAGTGGAGTCATCCATTGAAGAATTCATTGCCTGAATGTACTATTAGGATCAGGGGTCTAGTTGGAGGTTGGTCACTGGGATGTGACCTGGCAGGATTCTTGTTCCTGGCTCCCCTCCCCTCCCCCACCCGTGTGTGTGTGTGTGTGTGTGTGTGTGTGTGTGTGTGTGTGTGTCTCTCTCTCTCTCTCTCTCTCTCTCTGCTTCCTGGCTGCCATGGGCTGAAGAGTCCACCACAGCCCGCTACCATGCAGCTTCCACCTTGGAGCCAGTCCACCACGGACTGAAGTTGTGAGCCAAAATAAATCTCTCCTCCTTTAACTTGTGGATATTGAGTATTTTGTCCCAGTGACAGGAAAGTGACTAAGACAGGTTATATGAACTGATGTTTCTGAACCAATAATCTGACTCCTAACCAATCTCAAATTGCCCATGAGCCCCTCAAATATTTGCTCATATCATTTGTCTTTATTTAATTGCTGAATAAAATATAAATGTCTTATCATTGTGACTGGTATTAAGTGACTTAGGCTCATTTTATCCAGTTCTGCTGTGAATACACAGCCGTTTCTCTCTCCAGCAAATTATCATGTCTACTGAGCTGTAGCTGCGGTTTAAGGGAGTTGAAGAAAAGTCCAAGCTACTTACAGTCTCATAGTCGTACCAGATGGCATCGGGAACATATGCTGTCACTTTCTCTGCACCCTAAAATTAAATCAAAATATTTTCTTTCATGACTTGGTCTCTGAGGGGATGAAATGCATTTCCAGCATCCCTTAGGGAAACTCTTAACCATATTTAGAGAGGGCAGACATAGCCTTTTTTTCTTCATTATCGAATCATTACTTTCTTCTGACTTTCCTCTTCTACAAATAGAAGCCATAACTTGTCATTCCAGGAAAAAAAAAATTCAAATGAGACAATATTAGGAATAGTAATAATGAAATATGTACTGTGGGAAACATTCCAGTTTTCATGGATTATCTGATTTAATCTTCCTTACAGCCCCAAATGGTAGGGACTGTTATTATTCCATCATTACAGATGAGAAACCAGCACAATAACTTGCCCCAGGTCACACAGGTCATTAAGTGGTGGACACAACAATCACACCCTGGTCAGTTTGACTTTAAAACAAGTGCTGGTCACTGCTGCATTCTGCCGCTACATCACAGAACAAGCAGTGATCTGCTATGACACTCTGACAACCTATCAGACCATTCCTAAATCTATACTTGCCATTATATGCTTCTACATGGGTTGAGAATTTGGCCAAGAAAAAAGCCTTCTAGAGAGAACAATGTGTATCAGATATGCCACTTTCCACAACCCAGCACATTCTCTTCAGGGCTGACTGAGGCATAGATGTTGGAACTTTGGTTTAGAACAAAGAGAAAGGTGCAGAGTTTGTGGTGGAGAGACCTAGGAACAGAAGCAGAGACCATCAGTCTCTGTGAGAACACTTGCCTCTTCCAGAACTGGAGTGATGAGGAGGCCTGGCCCCCACAAAAACTGCTGGTATACATCCCAAGTGTTGCTGTCTCCATAGAACCTAGAGACCAAAGAGATAGGTCACTAAAACAGGTACTAGTGCTCCTGGCAACACTTCCCCCAATCTGTCCAAAGCCTGCAGGCTGCCTGGGCAAACACCCAAAGTTACTCTGCGATACCTGCTCCCTCTCACCACTCCTCACCCCAGACAGATCCGCTCTTCCTGGCCCCTGCACCTTTTTATTTTTCCCTCAGGTTGGACAGAGGTTCCTAGGTATGTATTATAAGCAGGTTCCAGGCTATAATTCTAGATATATTCTTCTTTAAAAAGTAAGTTAACCAATATATTTTAGAATATCAGCTGGCTATCAGGAAGAAACTATATCTTGTCACAAAAAAATAACAAATCATGCAATTTTTAAGCTATCTGCTTTTAAACAGGAAATTCCAGATGAGAAAAACCCATCCCCAGAATGAATATATAGTAGTGTTCCTGAGGCCCTTATCTGTCACTCACATGAGGGAATCAACTGTACTCTAACAAAGAAGACCTTCTAAGTGCCCACTTGCAGAGTGAAATCTGAGATGCTCACTGCCTGGCACATAAGAATTATGAAATTCTAGAGATCCTGTAAAATATTTTTATTTACTTGCAAATTATAGGTTCACCCCTACATGAGTCCTGACATCATAGTGCCTTACAGGGGAGACTGGCAGAATCAAGTCATCGCATCTTTTAAATGAAGATTAAAAGGGCTGGTGCGGGAGCTTAGTGGTAGAACACTTACCTAGCATGCACAAGGCACTGGGTTCCATCCCCAGCACCACAAGAAAAAGCAAAAACACTAACAACACTCTGGATGAAAGAACTTAAATGAATTTTCTAAGACACAGAATCAGTTGGTGGCAGAACAAAGCAAAGTCCCTGAGTCCCATAACTTTTAAGTCTAGTTCTCTTCCCAAAATGCAACAGGCTGTAATGCTTAAATATATTCTCTTCAGTAATATCTAGGTAGTAATAGACTTGTAAGTACCAACTTGGTATTGCAGTTACAAACACACAATTGCTTTAATTGTTCTGATTTTCACTTTGATGTTTCCATGATATGGTCAGTGTCACTGAAGTTGTATTAACAAAATTCTTTTGGGTGGGGAGAACTTACTCATGCAGAAGAGGCCTGGCCACCGTGTCCCCCCGGCTGTGAGCATGATAGAAGAGAGTGTAGAGGTAAGGCAACAGAGTATAGCGGATGTTAAGGTAGTGCCTGGAGGAATTCAACAGCAAGGAGTCAGCTCCAAAGGAGGCAGGATCCTGGTCCTTGGAGGAAATAAAATTTTGTACTTGTGAGTTAGCTACGGGACATCTGAGGCACCCAGAAAATTCCAGACCCCACTCATCACAACCAAGAATTTTCTTCCCTAATGAGGTGCGACTAAGGTTGCAGTCTTTGCCTCCAAGCAGCACAGCTGAGCAAGGGGGAACATTTCATCAACTACATGGTCACTGCAACTTGCAACTCATCCCATCTTGCTCACTCTTTAGAAGTGTTCTGTTAGGAGACTGCCATTTAAATAATTTTAAAATATTCCCCCATTTGCCTCTCATTACAAAGTGAGCAATGTAGAAAAACTGTATAGATAGAAAACTTTCACAGACTTGCCATTTCCTTAATGAAGCTGTGACAACGGGGTGTTTTATGATATTATACAAGTCCTGGGGAACTGCAAAGGATGGAGCAAATTAGCATAAGCAAAGTATAGGATAAGTGGCTGGCACAGATTTCTTGGCGAGGATGCAGTCAGCTCCATCTTAACACATGCCCAAATTTATTTTGATTTTATTTTCTGGAAGACTTACTTTGAAGCCTTGGTCATTGTGATTTCTGGAAAATGGATAAAATGCTCCCAGCTGCATCCACCGCCTGCAGAGCTCCTCAGAGGTATCCAAAGCAAAGCCACAAATGTCTGCGCCCACCTGGAATGGCACACAGACGGTATATACACCTCACTTACCACGCTCCACTATGCTCCTTGGCTTTCTACTGGGGACCTCTCAACTGAAATCTGCTAAAATCTCTCACTAAGAAGGCTGTGTAGTGTGATCAGAACTGTGTATTATCCCATGTCCATGCTTTACTGCTAGATGAGTGAGTGAGTTATTCAACATTTCTGGGCCTAAATTCCCTCACTTTGCAAAAGTGGGTACAACAGGTTTTTGATGAATAGAAACTATTAAACTGCTGATGTTATTATTTTACCACCCCAGTATCAGAGATACTTTTCTAAAGTTGAACTCTCATTATGTTACTCACCTATATAAAAATCTCTCCAGAACCTTCTTGCTGCTCATCCTATTAGCTCTTCAAAATCTGCTTTCAATCTACCTTTTCAGCATCATTCTCATTTCAGTTCCACACACCAATCCTTCCAGACACATCAGGTGCTCTACCTCAAATTGTTTTTGCTGGCATTTCTTTCTCAATCAAAAATGAGCTTCTCCCCACACTAGTCACTTTTTAATTTAAATTCAAGCAGCTTCTTTGAAGTTTCTCCTGATTCCCTCTGTTCCTCATAACCTTATCAGAGTCGATCTTTTCTCAGGATCTCCACTAACAGTTAATGTATATGTTCCTACTGGCCCTTTTTCTCTAGCTTCTCATAAGCATTTGTTGACATGTATGTCTCCTTTTACTAAATTGTAAATTCTTCTGAGAAATTAAAGGTGTGTCTCTTTTGAGGTTTATACTTTTCTCCACACTTGCAATGTTTACTTAATTCAGCACCTTGAACACAGTAGAAGCTCAATAAATATATATATCTTGAATTTAATTAAAAGATGCTAAAGTCTCTCGAGTGCTAGCAATGTTGTCTTTCTTCATCTGGTGCTG
This sequence comes from Hystrix brachyura, assembly GCA_016801275.1. Classification (NCBI taxonomy): domain Eukaryota; kingdom Metazoa; phylum Chordata; class Mammalia; order Rodentia; family Hystricidae; genus Hystrix; species Hystrix brachyura. The sequence goes on along the minus strand of QZML01044457.1, from coordinate 3,971,979 downwards.
GATATACAGGTGTTTTCAGTGTATGGCATTCATCTGCGATGGATAAAGGATCTGTGCACTTTTCTGCATGTATGTATGTACACTTTAACAGAAAGAAAGACTACAGGGATATCAAGATTTCTCTTTCTGTCTTCACAAGACAATACAGGAAAAGATGTCACAGCATCAGAGCCTTATTGGTGTTGAAGTACACACTCTCTAGACATTAAATTCCCAGTATTTATGGTTTCAAAACGTGCCTGAATGAGGCTTTCCAGGGATTGAGATCTGTAAGAGTTTGAGGCAGGGACTCACCATTGGGATACCAAAAATGTTGAACTCAAGCATGCCAGGGATGGACCACCGAAGGTCGTTCCAGGTGGCTGCATTGTCTCCTAACCAATGGGCTGCAAACTTGCCAGATCCCGCAAAGGTAGAACGGGTAATGATGAAACTTCTCTTACTTGGAAACACAGTCTTGACAGCTCTAGAAAGGGAGAGAGATTTGGGGGGATCTATGTGTGGTCTTAGCTGGTCTCAGCCCAAGGGATACAGCAACAATGCCAAGGATATTGAAAACAAATGGATACCCTATTCTTCTCATCTCATTCTCTCCCAAAAGGATTAGAGTTGCTTTTAGGAGCAGTCTGTACCATTAAGTACATTCGTATTTTGCTTTGTTTTAAGCACACTATTAACCCCATAATTTTTAAGCAGTTAAAAAGCAGCCTTAAAGTTACTAACTAGAGGTATACAACTTTTCTATAACAAAGGTGAAATTTAACTTTTCACAAATATATTTACATTAATCTTTCATATCGTGAGACTTCAAACATACACAAAAATGGACTTAGAAACAGCCTTTTGAAAGTTAAATTCCAACACTGATAACAATCTTATACTAAGAAAAGGGATATTTTAAAATTATGTGTGTACTTTATATAAATAAATATTATTTATATTTTTAAGCTACAAGTCCGTGTGGGTACATACAAGTAAAAACTTTTACAGGGCTCTAGGTATGGCCAGTGGTAGAATATTTTTCTTCGATATAGAATTTAAATTCCACACACAGGTAAACAGAACACTAAAAAGATGCTGAGCCAAAATGTAAAATGTCGAAGCACATAGACATCTGGGAGTTATTTAACCCTTTGTACTGTTCTCTATCCAGGGTGTAAAAGGGGAAAATACATGATTTCTGGGCTCATAGAGAAAAGAAACTAAATTTTGCTTTTGCAAATTATTGATTATTTGACCTTGGCTAAGTTTCTTAACTTATCTTTCCTTCCTCCAACTATCCATTCATTCATGTATACATTTGTTCTTTACATGTTCTACAAATACATATTGTATCCCTTCTCCCCTGTGTCAGGCAGTTTCTTCATTCATTCAGTAATAACCATATTTATGTGTGACTTTTAACAAACACTGTATATGAGCCACTCATCATCTAGCAATCCCGTAATGTGATCATGAATGAGCCCGTAGAAGTAATCGTCTCACTCTGCTGTGGCGATCGCCATGGAGTAGCCATACAGGTTGTGGACATCATACTGCTGGCCCCAGTGCTGCACTGAATCCATGCAGAGACTCTTGCAGAACAGGTACCCATCTAGGACTCCTGAAGCAAGAGGATGATCAAGGAATAAGAACCCTGGATGCATGTTTCCTACTCCTTGACTGTCACAGAACCTGAAAAGGTGGCTGCCGGGGTAGGCACTTATTGTGGTCATCCTGTGAACAATCCTGCTTTCTTGCTTTCAGAACATTGTTATTTAAAACAGTTCTTTAATATATAAATTGTGCTGACCCACACACACCCTCCCATCTAGGCTCTCGTATGACCAGAGGCAGGCATCCAGAAGCAAGGATTCCAGTGAGTCTAGGGGCCCAATCTGAATTCTCTACATTTCAGTCAAATCTCAGGAGGGACACATTAGCTGACTTCCCAGGCCATAGGTACTGATGTCCCTTACCTATGTGGTCCATGACTGTCCTTCAAACTGGGGACATCATCAGACTTAGCCCTCACCCGAACACCAAGGAAGATCTCTCTCTGTTAAGTTCTGGCCTATAGAGGTGCACACTTAAGAGTAGTATGAAATAACCACTGGCCTCTGGCTTCCACCCCATGCCCTCCCTAGACCTTCCACTGGAAATACTTTGCACTACAGGTAAAAAGACTAGATTGTATCTTTTGAATTGATGTCTCTTTAGGAAGGCACAGAGTGTTTTCATTTTCTTTCCCAGTTTTCTTTATACATTACTCACATTTCTCTTTCCTTGTGAATGCCTATGTATAAACTCCCTTGACAGATTGTTCAGCTCTATCATTATGAATTTAAAATACCAAACATAAAAAATAAAATAAAATAAAATACCAAACATGCACTGGGACTTCAATCAGGCTAACCAGGAAGACTTACGAGGAGTGAATGGTGGATAATTGAGATTATTCGTGGAACATCCAGACACTGAACCATCAACAAAGTTGGAGACTTCATTCATATCCTACAGGACAAAGAGCAAAAATTATTAAGAAAAACAATATATTCCATGATGTTATATTGATGATGTCCCTTTTTTTAGGAATCAGAGAAATTACTTCAGATATTTCTTTTTTAAAGAGGATACTTGTGTACATGAAATAAAATAGACATTCCTGTCCTCTCTAACCACTGAAGACTTCATAGAGAAAGTTCTTAGAATCCCTTCAAAATATATATATCTATAATCACTGAATTCAAACAGCTTCCAAATATACTAGGCAAAAAAACCTCAATGTATACAATGACCCATCTATCGACTTATAGTCTCTACATATCCAAATATAACTATGAACATATATACATATAAAGACATATACAAATGTATACACCTATCAAGAGAGGGATAGTGCAAGCATGTGCCAAGACTGTGAAAATGTAAGGTCTAGAAAGAGCCACATCAAAATATTAATGGTGGATATCTTTTGTTTTGTCAGTCATAGGATTCTTACTTTCATCTTTTAGCTGTTTGCATGATTTGAGCTCTCTTCAGTACTCCTACAAATTGAAAAAGTTCAGCTCTAGAGCTTCCTAAGGTTTTCTCAACATCAGCTGAGTTCCATTTGTTTTCATTTGAAAAGAGATAGGACACATTATATGAGCCATCTCTTCTTAACACAGGTACAGCTTTCATGTGCACCTGGGTTTTTTGGCTCTGATACATTTGTCCAAATGAAAGAGCCGTGAACTGGCAATCGGATGACTCATGCATTTTATGACAATGGAAGGGCTATGTGAGCTATTTCGCCATCAGCTCATTTTGGAAAAAATTCCTGAGTTCCCTCCAGCTTTAACATGATTTTGATTCTAGGCTTAATGTCTTGTTAAGATTATTTGAATAAGGAACACTAGTAATTTCTGTCATATTTGTTTTCTTCTTGTCCTCCCCATGCTCCATGACTCAAAAACATAGACAGACACACTGGATGCTTGTCATTTAAGAATCAAAGTGTTAAGAACTCACAATCCAGATTCCATCAAACTCCACTTGATTGTAGAAAAGTTCAAATTCCTTTGTCCACCAAACAGCACAGTTGGGATTGGTGTAATCAGGAAACACGGTTTTTCCAGGCCAGACCTGCAGAACAAAAAGGGAAAACACGGTAAGAGTAAATTAAATGAATACAGAATAAAACGTAGAACTATGCATAGAAATAACTAATTTATTCATGGAGACAGAGGTGGCCAGGCTCAGGTCCTGTTCAGTTAGGAAGGTAAATCACTCAGGACATGGAATACTGAAAGTAAGTGTGAGGAGCTATCAGAAAGACACCTGAAGAAAACTTTTTTTTTTTTTTTTGGCTACATCTTTGGCCACCCTCACCACCACCCCACTTTATTTTTTTATTTTTGAGACAAGGTCTTGCTAAATTGCTAAATTGCCCAGGCTGGACCTGAACTTGTAATCCTCCTGCTTCAGCCTTCCGGAGTGCTAAGATTATACACATGTGCACCACATCCACATGAAAACTTTATTTTTTAAAAAAAAGTTAAATCCTTATTAAATAAGTCTGTGGATAAAAGCCTTGTCTAATTTACTAATCTTCAACTATATCTTACCCTTCTTATCTCTTTCTGTACTCTTAATTCTAGAAATAGTAAATGGGGAAGCACTCTGTGCAAACGTCAATGGGTCTATTACAATCTGTGAATTCTAACATCATTTGCTTTTCTCTATTCCTTCCCTATCCAACTTCCCTCCAAAAAAGACACCAACTCCAAAAGGGTAAAAGGGTCATCAGAGGTATTAGAAGTAAACCAACAAGGTCAAATAAGATTTGAGAAAACTGGGCATGGCGGAACACACCTGTAATCCCAGCACTCAGAAGGCTGAGGCAGGAGGATCACCACAAATTCAAGGCTAGTGTGGGCTACATAGTGAGTTCAAGGCCAGCCTGAACTACATAGCAAGACCCCGTCTCAAAAAAAGAAAAAAATTTGAGAAATAAGTGGTCAAATTTATCAAACACTGCAGAAAAACTGAGTAAAAAAGAGGCACGAAACAATTCCACTGAATTTGCCAAGTAGGAGGTAACTGAGACCATTGACCAGAACAGTGTCAGGGAAGCTATGGGGAAGAGAGGAGATGCAGTCACATGAAGAGGGGACAGGCAGTTTTGAGGTCCACACTCATTGTGCGGACTCTTGTTTAATGGAACCTGGCTGTGAAAGGATGGAAAAGGGTATACAGGATACATGTGAAGGATGGTTGGTAGGCATTTGGGGATGCAGGGGCACAGCAAAATTTATCCTCAGCATACACAATGCATCTGAAAATGGGACAGGACAATCACACCTACACCCACACGCACACGCTCAGTGTCACAGCTTCTCCACAGGCCCCAGCTCCCCAATTAAGTTACCTCCCCAATGAGTGGATTCACTTCATCTGAACTATTCACCCATATCTTCATTGCTGAGCCCCGGTCATATGGGCCATAGGGATGACTTGAGGAGGAGTTGTTGGAGATGGCTGGATCCTAAGAAGGGAAAAAACACAATGAGGAAACTAGCTTTAAACTGGAGGCACTGAAAGGAGATTGGGAATTTCAGGACCAAAGATTGGGGTGTGGTTGCTGTGACAAAAAACAGTAAATACCCGATTTGAGAGAAAAAAAGGGTAACACATACCACAATGATGACGAGTTTCTGTCCATTATTGTGTAACTCCTTAACAAAATCAGGGAAACCTCTATAGTTCACTGGGTCATAAGTGAAGTCCTTCCTCTCATCCATATAGTCAATATCACCATGTTGAACATCCTAGAGGAATATACAACACCCACAATTTAGCACCTTGCCTTTGCCTATTCAAATGAGCCAGCCTAATTATCAGTGATTATTGAAGACATACTCAACTCTGTGCTAGGATCAAGCAGAGCTTTAATCGGTCCCTGATTAAATGCTTCTTTTCCCAGGAAAATTTCAAAAACAAATGGTCCATTGTTTAAAGCCTGGCCCCACCCCTGCAATCAAGTTAACTGCATCATTCATGACAATCACTAAAGTTACCAAAGTATATTTCACACTATCCACAAGATAAAGGGAGGAGGGAACTCTCTCTTGCCCCATTTCTCTCTCACTTCACTACCCCACAATTTGTTTTGTATCTCTCCTCTCCTTCAAGTCTTTGGCACTTATTCTTTCCTACTTTTATCTGTGGAGCCAGAATAAAGCTAACTATAAGGCCCAGGTGTCTACCTTCACCTGAGGAGAGAAGGATTATTCCAGAGACTTTGCCCTTTGCATCTCATATATTCTAACACCTCTCTGTCCATAATAGTTCCCATTATAATAGGTACATTCAAATTTTGCCAGAGCACAGAAATGTGATCTAAAAATACAGTGAATGTTTAAATTTTTTAAAATTATAATAAAAGCTACATTGCCATTAATCTCTCAAAATAGCCCCTCACTTTGAACAGAACACAGTTATCCCTTTGATCCTGCCATTTCCTAACACGTTCTGGAAATCCTTTTTCATGGTTTTGGTTGTGCTGTCATGACTGCTTCGATGTCCTGAATCGATTCAAAACTTTTATCTTTCATGGTCATTTTGACATTGGGGAAGAGCCAGAAGTCACATGGCGCCAGATCTGGCAAAGAAAGTGGATGAAGACACAGTGCAATGTTTGTCTTTATGTTGGGTGGCACTCAGCAGCAGCAGTCACCATCGTTTTGATCACATCTTGTAAAGACATTCAGGAAAGAGGGTTTCCAGAACTGCTTCAGAAAGTGGCAAGAATGATGGGGTAGGTATATTAGAAGTAAAAGGGAGTATTTGGAAGGAGACGAATGGCATTTAGCCCTTTGCTGTAATAAATGTTTACATTTACTTACTGTATTTTTGATCACCCCTTGTATTTTGTAATTACATGAATGTACTATATACTTTTGCTCACTTAATCTTGGCAGAATTCAAAACCTGTACTCGGTTAACAATTTTTAGTTCCAGGTCCCAGTGCTCCCTCTCACATCTCCCTCCCTTGTACACCAGAAAGCAACCAATTTTTTGATTCTCTAGATCATTTAAGAAGGAAATGAGCTGGGCATGGTGGTACCCACCTGTAGTCCCAGCACTCAGAAGGCTGAGGTAGGAGGGTCAACATGAGTTTGAGGCCAGCCTGGGCTATATAGTGAGTTTAAAACCAGCCTGAACTACACAGGGAGACCCTGTCTGGGGGGTAGGGGGGAGGAGGGAAGAGGGGGCAGAGGAGGAGGAGAAGAAGAAGAGGGCAATTGCTGTTGATATGCAAGAAGAATGACATAAAAAGTAGAGAGTCACTATGACATTAGAGATCTGAGCTTGAAAATCAGTTCCTTTAGTATTCTAGCATTAAACCTGATTCATAATCTTAAATGGGGTTCTATACTAGAATGAGATTTTTGAGATAAGTAAAAACAGCACTGACATCATATCCACCACAGTGTTCGCTATATGGTAGCTCTTATTGGTATCGAAATTGTGCTTATTTCTTTTACCCCAGTCCTGCCTCTCCCACTTCATCTGGCACACACTAACATCCATACCCCTAAATATACAAAGCTGCTGAGGGCTGGTGTGGCCAGCAGGCTGTGCCCTGCCCTAAGTTCAGAGCACTAACTCTCAGGCTGTGCCTTGCCATAAGTGACCCCATTTCATAAAGTCCTGAGTTACTTACTCCATGTTGAGTGCCAGTGCTAAAATAGAATGACTTGGTAATGTCTCTGTGCAAATAGATAACCAGCAGATATTGGGTACACCACATTTATTGAAAACAACAACCCTTTGCTGCACAGCACAGTCATAAATCATAAACTGACAGATAAATTAAATCATGCTAATAAAAATTTATCATCTGTGCATTTACTGGATTAAATCAGGGGCACCTGGGCACATTAGCTATCAATGCCATTTATAGAAAACCAGACCCCTGAGCTTGTCAGACACACCAGACTAACTAGTGATGCAATCCTTCATCTCCATCATACCAAAGGAGGGACACACAACACAGGGGTATGGGCATATACGCCAGGATCTGTCATCTTATCCAACCACCGGATGAATGCAGTACATACCACACAAGGTCAAACCCGAGCTCCACTCAGCTCCAACTCCCTGCTAGACATGGTTCATTCCAAACTGCCTGCTGCCCAGACTTGGGCTTGAACCAGTTCTGTGCTGTTAATGGCTCAGCAGGTTCCTGAACGTGCTCTGCCAGGTTCTCCATCTTATCTGGACAGCTGCGGGGCGCTTACACCTGTGCTGCCTTTGCTTTTGCTTTCCTTCTGCCTCTCTGAAGCTGTGGCTGCTGTTAGTCCTTAGTTAGCCTTTCTGTAACCTAGATATTATTGTGTGAACTGTGATATATGACTTGAGTGCTATGGATACTAGTAATTAAGATTGGAATGGAATAAAAGAACTTGTGATTGGTCTGTTCATGACTATCAATACTCAGGTAATTAAAACTGACAAAATTGACTTAGTTTATGAATTTATTGTGATTCAATAAACTGACATCATGGAAAGACACAAAATTCCCAGTCTATGTTGATGAATATCCAGCTCACAAGAGCTGAAGAATAAAAAGTGGCAGGACCTGTCACCAAAACGGAGAGTGATTCACCAACCCAGATATCTTCAACCTCATTTTCTGCTTTCCCCTGGTAGTCTTAAGCATCTTAAACCAAAAATCTGTTAAGCACTTTTTTTTTACACTTCATGTTTATGGATTTTCTTAATCCCAATTTCAAAATGTCTACTGAAGTTATAGCTCAAATACAAATAGACATACAATGCGGAAAAGCAAACTCTGTTTACTGACAATTCAATAGCAATCAAAATACCAATGCAAAAACAGATGGAGCAGAGTAGTACTCCATTGTGTAGAAAAACCACATCTTCTTTAGCCATTCATTAGTTGTTGGGCATTTAGGTTGTTTCCAAGACTAGCTAATACAAATTGTGTTGCTATGAACATGGTTGTGTATATAACACTGTGGTATGATGATTTTAATTCTTCTGGGAAGATCCCCAGTAGGGGAATAGCTGGGTCAAATGGAACCTCTAGTTGTAGTTTTCTGAGGAATCTCCACACTGATTTCCACAGTGGTTGGACCAGTCTACAATCCCACCAACAGTGGAGGAGTGTTCCTTTTTCCCCACTGCCCCGCCAGCACTTGTTATTGGTTGATTTCTTGATGATAGCTATTCTTTCTAGAGTGAGATGGTACCTTATTTAAAAGAGAGGAGAACTAGATAGGGAAAAGGGGGAAAAAGAAGGAAGGTTAAAAGAAAAGTAAGATGAAAGGGAAAATAATGGAAAAATGTAAACAAACCTGTTGCAAATAGAGAAGGATGGGGGAATGGAAGGGAGGGGAGGGGAAGAGGGGGAAAACCAAGATATATCATGTACAGGTACAAAATAACCATGTTGATTATGATCATTATGTTTACAATGTACCAATACATGTTCTTGGTAAAAATAAAATTAAAAAAAAAAAAACAGATGGAGCTAAAACTTTAAATCCATTTAATTATGTAGTATAAGTTCTGTCATCAATTAGCTACTATGCAGTGTTGGTCAAGGTATTTCTTCTAACTTAGCTTCAGTTTCTTATCTATGCAAAAAGTTTTCTGATAGAGATGACTGAGGATTGTATCAAGCAGTATATTTCTTTTTGGCCTAAATTCTTGGGGTCTAGTATTACTCCCCTTCAAATATAGGTTAATGCATACTAACTGGCAAGGGGTAAAGAAATTAGGGACCTGCATCATTCGTTACCTGAGATGAAACATAAAAATCAAGCTTATCCCAGAACCTTGGAGGAATTCTAAAGATATAATACCACATTTATGGTCAAGGCCTGCCATGATGCTTTTCGGTCAAAACAATCCAACCAAGAATATCAATGGTGAGAAGTATCCACATTGGTAAGTATTAAAATGCTATAGTCTGAGCTAGAGAGAGAATTAAGAACTAAAAAGCACATTGTAAAATGTAGTCAATACAATAAAGACAAAAAAATTTTTACTATTAAAACACATGATAAGAAAAATAAAGATAAAAATAGGTTGCCTCCTCACTTGTAGTAGTGGTCTCTACCATTTCCCACTAGAAAGAACTAGGGTTCCTTGAAAATATGGTTGGTCTAACACATAAGTCGAATATCCTAAATAAATAAAAATCTTTTTACTACAAAAAAAAAGGGGAGACAAAGTATGAACAATTGCTCTTGTTCTTCCAGGGAATTTCCTAATTTTATGGAGGACTGTTTAAAGCCTTACTTACATAAGGAAGTTGCGCTGCACGGTTTCTGTTCACAACCTCTTTCATCTTTTCCAAAGTTCCATAATCATACCGACTGAGGTGAAATCCTAGTGACCAGTATGAAGGCAGGGCTGGTCGTCCGATGAGCTAAAATAAATAAGTGAAAAGAGAGTTACCAATACTCTTTTTTTTAAAATAAACTTTTTCAAAGCATTGGTTTTGAGGCATAAAACATACCTTATCCTCTAATGCACCAATGCATTAATGTCATAAAGTTTATTTTCCCAGGCCCTTAAAGAACCATTGAGGTTAGGACCATATTTTGGGCAGTTTTATATTTTACACCTCTTTTTAACATAAAAATGCTATAAGGCAAGTTTCTGCTGCATACATAAAATCTCACATTTGCATACATGAAAATCAAATTTTAGTGTCTCAAATTTATAATAGCAGGTTTTTGTGGTTTACATCTGCATATTATGTTTACTTTTCTTAAATACTTGTTATATAGCATTTCCTTAGTCATAATAATGAGATCCTAAGTTTACCTCTAGATATTCTTGAACAACTTGCTCTGGAGTGTTTCCCAAGAACACATAGAAGTCAAGAATGCCCCCAATGGTGCGGTACGTGATTGCTGGGGCTGGCTGGAGGGCAACCTCTTTAAAGTTTAAAAAAAAAAAAAAG
>QZML01044457.1:3916831-3944947 GCA_016801275.1 Hystrix brachyura | reverse complement strand
GATCTTAGTTTAGTATATGGTGAGAGACATGTATCTAGTTTTAGTTTTTGGCATGTGGTAAGCCAATTTTTCCAGCACCATTTATTAAAGAGGCTATCTTTCTTCCAGTGAGGGTGTTTCCCAAATATATTTTAAAGTATTCAGTTTCTAGCTCTTCTGCCCAAGGTTGTAATACTCAGTGAAGACTACTTTTTAAAATTCCAGGAGAACCTGACATTGAGAGCAAAAAGTTGGAACCATATATACAAGGGCAGTGGGCAGAATGAGGTGAAGCATCCCATTTTCAAATAGAACAGGAATTTGAGGGTTGAAAAACACTGATGGTAAAACTTAACTTAGACCCATCAACTGTTCCCTATTTTTCTGTGCATTGAATTTAAACAAATGAATGAACAAAATTAAGCTCAATTCAGGGAAATATCTCAGTCGTAGACTATTTTATAATATGTGCATCTTGAGTCAGATTTTGAAAGTTAACATGACCACTTCACTCCATCCCAAAGTGAGGTCTGACAGCAAAGACTTACATATGCCGCATGTGCCTCTCACAGGACCAGAATTAGCCTACAGTGAATTTTCAGAGTTCATTTCCCAAGACCTTGGAAAGCACAACTATAAAATCTCTTAAACCAAAGTTTAGTACAGTGTGCAATAGTCACCCGCTCAGTGACTATTTATCTGAGCACATGTTATCTCATTCACTGGTAAGGGATAGACAGTGTACAAGAAATGTGATAGCAACCAAGTCAGAGTTTTTCAGAGGCAAAACCAAGATAAGCCCCTACCCTGCTCGCATCCAGTGCCTGCACCACAACCCAAAATGCAAAACACAAACTGAAGTCTATTTCTGGGACCTTACAGTTCACCACTTTTCCTAGCACCACATAATGGCTCTTAACTGATGATTCCTAAACACAGAGTAGCTTCAAGGGCAGAGACTCATAGTAATCTTAGCAAAATGCAATATTCTTGCTGGTATATCATAAAACTTGATCCTTTAAATGCACTGATAAGAAACTGGAATTTGGAAATTTGTCAAGAGGCCAATAAATAATTGATCAACTATTAACAAGTGTGGTTTGCCATAAAAGATAACATTTCTGAATAAAAAATATTAACTTCTCATATATCATCATAACAACTACTATCACTGTCACTGGAAAGCACTTAATGGTAAATTGCTCTCAGCCTAGCCATTCTGCAAAGGTTACTTAGGGCACACAGGTTTATTTTACACATGAAAATCTGCATTTCCATGTTTCCATAATATGATCTAACCCTAAAAAAAAACAAAGTGTTTAGAATTATTATCTACCATCTCTTTCCTGAGCTGATATCTGGAAATTGGCTCAATATTTCTGTGCCCTTTCCTCAGTGGAATTTTCCAACTATGAGTTCAGAAACTGGGATAAAAGTTCTTATCAAGGATGAAGAAAGTTACATGGTATGATCAAAAACTATAATGACTAGATTTTTAAAGAATTTATTACAGTGAAAGATACCTTGCCATTAATCCCCCTAAAAATACCTCTCTTCACTTCAGACACACTTATCCCACCATTCTTGGCACCTTCTTTCATGTTTTTAGTTGCCCTGTTGTGGCTGTCTCAACGTCCTGAATCCATTCAAAACTTTTGCCTTTCTATGGTTGTTTTGACTGTGGGAAAAAGCTAGAAGTCACACAGTGCCAGAATCAGTGAATAAAGTGAATGAGGACACACTGTCGTGTTTTTATGAGCCTGCCTTTCCATTGGAAGGCACTCAGCAGTAGCATTCACTATACAGCATTCACTGTATCACATCTCATAAAGACATCCACGGAAGAGGACTTCCAGAACTGCTTCAGAAAGTGGCAGGAACAATAGGATAAGCGTGTCTGAAGTCAAGGGGAGTATTTTGAGGGGGATTAAAGGCACTGTGTCTCCTACTGTATTTTACTGTAATAAAAGTGTTTTTAAAAACACACCAAACTTATTTAATCAACATTCGTACAGGCTCTTGCAGAATTGAGAGATTTGAAACCAGTGTGGAGAGCTGTCCCTAAAATTTTCGTGGGAGTATGATCTACATGAACCTATGGAGGCACAAAGAAAGTTAAATGCGGTCTTAGATGGCAGAACAAAGTATTTGAACTTTACTCAACATACAGAATGAACCACTATAAGTACAGTACTGGAGTTAGGTAGAAATATAATCAAAACAGGATGTTAAAGAAAGCAGTTTTAATCTTACATGTAATACAGTAGATGGAAAAATGATTTTCAGAAGAGATTCTAGGAGGCCCCAGGTATGATGACAGTCTACTGATAACAGTAAGAATGGAAATGAAACTAAGTCTGGAAAATATTACTAAGAAAAACATTTTAAAATATTAATCCAAGAAGTTAAACAGAAGAGCCAAGTAAGAGTTCTGACTCTGCCCCAGAAACTAAAAGCATAATAGAACTACAAGCAGAAGTCTGGCAGCAGAGGAAGACAAGCACATTTGATGAGCTTAGCCAATGGGACAGAAAGGCATCAGCAGAGGCAGCCTCCAGCCAGCTGTAAGCACAGAACTAACTGTCGGGCTAGATCAAGACAAAAAAAGATCTCCCAAGTGGATTCAAGGCAGGCTGACAGACTACTTTTTTCTGTCCTGCACACAGGATTCACTCACACATTACTGGTAGAAAGAAACAATGGTATCTACAACCAAGAATCATCTGCAGAGATATTTATACTGTTAGTTCTTTTATATGTAATCCTAAGGGAGAGGAAATAGGGATGATAAAGTTGTACAGTTCCCTTAGCACGAAACGTCTGCCTAGCTGGCTTTGGGGTGCACAATTTCTATACACTTCCGTTTAACATGTGCATTACATAAACACACCATTATCCATAAACTCATCCTCACAACAGTCTAGATCAGCATAGTGTTCAGGACACATAACATACCTTCTATGAGAAAAGAGATCAGTATTTCTCTCTAACTGGACAAAAGAGGAACATGGCAATGAACGAACACTAAAGTCATAAAGTAATTCTCTTGGATACATCACGTGGAAAAAGTCAGAGGTCATTTATTAAACTACATATTTACTGAAAAGTCTTATAATAAAACTGCAAAAAATCCAGTGGCAGTAATGAATCTGAACTTCACCAATATCCAGTAACAAGATGGGATGAAGCAGGAGTGACATACATAGGATGTGATGGGCTTCCAAGTGGGCTTCTGGATAACGCTTTTCCTAGCGCAATACAATAGGGGCAAGCTAATCGGTGTGTACCAAATTTCTGCAAACTCAGTATGCCAAACATCCTGTTTATGTACATGAGAGCCAGACCACAACTTCTCATTCCTATTGACAAAGCAACCCTTCAGCATCAAGCATCAACCTATCCTAGTCTTAATTTAGTCTTCCCTTTGGCACTCACCGTATATGGTAGCAGTGTAGACCGTTCAATATGTCATGCAGGTGTCATGCAATTTCCCTTTTGTAAGTTTGTTTATATTACCTCTTCTGTCTTGAATTCACTTTCCATTTCTTTCATCTTCATACATTAAAGTGCTAGTTATCTTTAATTTTGGCCTCATAGTAAAAGTGCTTTTCTTTCTTTCTCCCTTCTCCATTCCTTTGCCTTTATTTCTCTAAGTCTTATTCACTCCTTTGTTTTCTCCTGTATTATATGGCTCCCTTCTGCCTTCAATGAATGTTCCTGGCCACTGTGTATTATACCCAAACCAAACTCCTTTCCTGACTTCCAAAGTCCACCATTTCCCTTACCACCTCATCACCAACCCTAGTCTGCTCTTCTCTCACATTTTTCCAGTCACACTGAGCTCTGTACTGTTCCACAAACATATTCCAGGGACACTCTTGCCTTCTTGATTCAAACAAATAAAGTGCTCATGGGATGGGAGGAACTTAAATCAAGCACCAGAAGTTTGGCTTCAAAACTTGGAACTTCAGATATTTGAGAACATTGTGCTTTCTAACTGAGTTTCCACTGCTCACTCATTTTTCGGTATTATTTACCTTTGTCTAATTGAGATAACCAAAATTATGATTCTGAATCCTCTTCATCCTATCTCACACCTACCTCCACCTCACCACTTTCCCCAAAAAGAGTAATCCACTTGAACAGATTTGTTTTCTAAGAGAAAAAAAAAAAGTATCTGGGTGTATAGACCCTTTAGACAAGCCAAAACAGAAAGCTTTTGGAATAACCAGATTACTACAGCCTCCTGAGAATAGGATGACAACAAAGATGAAAGTGGGAGGACCACATGTCCAAGCAATAGATACATGAAGCACCTGTTCTGCATCTGACGCAAATCTGCCATCACAGGCCAGTGGACTTCATTCAGAAGGCTGCACTTAGTTTTCATTTAGTTATCATTTTGTTCTCAAAGTCAAAAGTGACTGATAAAGAGTGTGGAATGAATTTATTATCATGATAATCAGCTGCACTTCAGCCAGTGTTCAAGATACACTGGACTAAAGTAAATGCCTAGATGCCCATGTTATCTTTACTCTGCCATTTATTACCTTCTTCCTCCCAAAGCATAGCTCTTGAAACTTTGTCCTTATTTTAAATCATGCTTCATGCACGTGTATGATTTTTTTATTGTAGGCTCTAGATAACTTGAAAGGAGGAAAAGAGACAGAGGACACAAACAGAGGCAGTGACAGAGTCGAGGAGAGCTAATAATCAAGTTGGTTTTCTAGAGGACAGATAAATACATTTTTAGTAAGCCACAAATCTTACATTGGACATACTTAAACTAAAAACAGATTCAAGATTTCTCTAAAATTCAAGAGAAACCTGTACTTTTATTTATGAAATCTAACAATCCAAGGGAATTTTCCTGCTCTTCCTCTCCCAAAGCTGCCCTGTCACATGAGCTAGGATACAGGGTCTATTTGCCTGAGCCACTAACAGCTGCAATACAAACAGCTCAAAAGAATCATAAACAGAATTAAAAATAATGACATAAAAAACTACAAAGTGGAATAAACTCTTAAGTGAAAACAAGATCTGTAAATCAAACCTTTGTTGGTGGCTGATCAGGGATACAGTTTATCCGCTCCGATTCATCTACCACTGGGCACGCGGCAGAATCTGGGGTGGTACTTGTTGACTCAGGATCTGGGGTACCAGTTGTCTCAGGACCTGGGGCTATCCCAAAAGCAAACATTAATGTCACAGGCACTCAATAGCCCCACAGTTTCAACATGTTCAATAAATTAACTCCACTATTCACTGGGCTTCACTCTGATATCCTCCTGTTTATGTATTTTCACTTTATAAAACCTCATTTTGTCCTTGCTAACTGTTTTTACTGCTAGGTATACCAACACTATTGTACCTCCATGTATACCAACACCTCCATGTTTACCTCTACGTATTCCAACACTGTCTTCCTCTACTCCCAAGCCCCTCCGCTATAGGACAGTATGGATGAGGAAAAAAACATTCATTAGATTAAAAGTTGATGAAAATAAGAGCCAATTTTCCTTTTAGTCTAGGGGTGAGCAAACTATGGCATTCAGGACAAATCAGGTCAGAGCATATTTTTTAAATGAAGTATTGCTGGAATACAGACAGACTTATTTATTTATAATTGCTTTTACACTATAAAGACAGCATTAAGCAGCAATAACAGAAATGTATGGCCCACACATGTTTACTACCTACCCTTTTAGAGAAAAGTCTGAAAATCTCTGCTCTGGTCTTTGACTTTCACTCCACTCCCTGACACACACAGAGCAAGTACAATAAGAGACATCCTAATCTCTGCACCTCAGTTCTGCTTGTTTGTCAACAGCCAACCCACTGGAAAAGCATATTTCTGATCAATGGCATTCTTCTGTACATATGGTCTCTAACGACAGAAAATGCAACAGGAACTCATCAGTCTAGAAACTGGAAGCTGGAGCCTACCCCAGAGCTAGAGAATTTTAAGGATCAGTACAACAAAACAAAACAAAAAAGCACTTTAATTGCATGGTAACATGAGGAAGTGAGTTTTCTTTAAGGCATTCTGCAATAGTGTTGTCAATAATGACACTAAGAGAAAACATTGAGGCTTTTGAATAGTTTTCTTTTCACTGGGGACTCTAATTCACTGGTGGTGGATTAAGCAAACTGTATTTGTACCCTGGTTACTGCATAAGGGCTTTAATTCCAACCTTAGGATCACAGGATTTTTAAGAATTGAACAACAATTAAGATTATCTAATCTAACTTCTTTCAAAAGGTAGAAATCCCTGCAGCTGGGAATGGGGCAGGAAGAAGGCTATTCTGTAGCCACAACCTGACCCTGTATTGCCTGGTTCCCCTAAGAAGTTACTCCTAGATGAATCAGTTAAGAAATCCTGGATAATTCCACACAATCCAGCCTATCTTTGGGGTTATAACAGTTCAGTAAACTTTTTTTTTTTTTTTTGCGGTGCCAGGGATCAAACTCAGGGCCTTGAGCTTGCAAGGCAAGCACTCTAATCACTGAGCTAAATCCCTAGCCCCTCAGTAAACTTTTAATACAATAACTTGATGGGTTTTTTTTTTCTTGAAGGACCATACTTAGCCCTAAAATACTTTAATTAATTATATATTTATTTATGCTCTTTTTACACAAGCATATTGTTCATCTGCATTATTAACAAAATTAGAATTATTCAATAAAATTCAGCCAACTTATTCCATGTCAATTTTGAAACTTAATCCAGGGCACTCACTAATTAATTTGGGAAATGAAAGCATCAGAACTTAAATCTGCAAGGACTATACTTCTCTGCTGCCACAGCTTTAGCTAAATGTTTCCCCAAATCATGTACATGTAGCTCGTGCACGCGCGCATCCGCGTGCGCACACACACACACACACACACACTCTCACACAAATGAACATGAAAGCACTGCTTCCTAACATTGATAAGGGTTTTATTCGACAACAATATATGGAGAAAGAGCCCCGGGTTCCTTGTTACCTTCTGAGTCCACAGGACCTGTGGCCAAAAGAACAATTAGAACAACGGCAATGATGAACAATGCAAGCAAAAGAACGCTGAGCACAATCTCCAGTGGAGTAAATTTTTTCAACTTCTTTCTTGCCATCTATAAAAAGAGAAAACAGTTTGAAATTTTAATTTTATTCAGCAATTAATTATAGAATTTTAAGAATTTAATGGAAAAGCTCAAGTGTTTAAAATGAAAAGCATAACCAATCTCCATATACCCATAATCAACTCATGACCAATCTCATCTCATCTCATGATATCTTTTAAAATATACTTAAACATTCTTAGATTAAATATAAAGAAACGTGAAATTTTCTTAAAAAAAAAAACAGGATTAGGGATACAAATAAGTAGGAACAAAGATGAGATGAGATTGGTCATGAGTTGATTTTTTTTAAAAATTGAGATTATGGGTATATGGAGATAGGTTATGCATTTCATTTTAAACACTTGAGCTTTTCCATTAAATTCTTAAAATTCTATAATTAATTGCTGATTCTTTTTTTGTGATGTTAACAACCATTGGTACTTCCTAGATTGATTATCTCACTGGAATCATGAAAGAGAGATGTTGTGGTTCTTTCATTATTTGTTTGATGAACTATTTCCATAGACATAAATTTCCCCTTATCTATTATGTGGTTCATAAAGATGTAGTTCATAAAGAAATGATGGGATAAACGTCTAACTCTTTATTTACAGGTTGTCAAAATAAGTTTTCTCCTACCGTCTTTTAAGGATGAATAATGAGTTGTTGCTAATGTTGTTTTTAAACAACTTTATGAAACCATGAATTAAATGCATACGATCTGTCCTAATATAAATTCTTATATCTTCTTCTCTTTGTCCTTCAGGAACCTCGTCAAGATGGTTCTGAGTGATAGTCTTCTTGCTGTCCAGCATACCATGATATTCTAGGCTCATCATGTACGTTCTCTGCCCCAGGTATGAATTATAAGGTATAAGTAGGTCTTGTTCTTTTTAGTGTAACTACTATTTAGGCACCATAATCTAGATGAGAGCTGATAAAATTTAACTGAAAGTATCTTGTATATCATCTTGGCCAGTGGCTTCCTTTTAAGGTTCCCCAAGGAGTCCTTGAAGATTTGCAATTTCAAAGAAAAAAGAAAATACAGAAATTACATACTTGCCTATCACTACAGTTTGAATATATGTGCCCCCCATATTCATATTTATTAACACAGTATGTTAGACACTGTGAAGAAACATCCACACATTGCTGGTCAAATTAAAACCACCATATACTATATGGAGTCTTGACAACAACTATCATTATTACACCAAAATTCCATTTATAGAAATTTAATCCATAGGTGCACTTACACATTTGTAGATCAGTGTATGTAGAGATAAAGGTTTTTCAGCATAGCATTACATGAACCAGTAAAAATTGAGGACAGTATGTGTAGCCACAGGGAGAATACTGAATAAATTCAATATTACTTCAAATCATGATATGGTGAGTTTTTTCAAAGTTCACAAATTCTATGGCACTCCAAATTGCTATTTGGTAGCGTGTCACAATGTCATCTTATACCTATTGTGTGATCGTGGGAGACAGAGTGTTTCAGGCAACTTTCAGCCTGCTTTAGCTAAGTCTGTTTTCTCAGCCTATTTAGGAGGAGGGCTGCTCTCATCTTTTTTGGCCCATGACGAATTTTTTATTCAGTCCTGGGTAATGTTTTAATATTCCACAGATAATATCTCCAATTTCAATTTTCACTTAGGAAATTGTGTCAAACCATATACAGCTTCCCCAGAATTAAATAAATCAGGATATCTGATACAAGAAAAGCCAAATCACTATTTGGCAATTTGTCATGAACACTGAAATAATTTTTTGTTTGACAAACATATTTTAATACTAATGATCAATCATAGCAGATAATGACTGAGCAAATGTGCTAAGAGTTTTCCCTAATATGTCACATGCTATCCTCCTAACAACCCTAAGTGAGTTACTCTGAGTATCCCCAGGTTCAGATGAGGAAATGAAGGTTTAGTCAGGTCCTATAACCTTCTATCTTGTAAGGCACAAAGCCACTATATAACATCTGGCTTTTGGACTCTACAGCCAAGGCTTTTCTCCATTACTCTA
The DNA here is from genome assembly GCA_016801275.1 of Hystrix brachyura. Taxonomy (NCBI): domain Eukaryota; kingdom Metazoa; phylum Chordata; class Mammalia; order Rodentia; family Hystricidae; genus Hystrix; species Hystrix brachyura. The sequence goes on along the minus strand of QZML01044457.1, from coordinate 3,935,828 downwards.
TATTCTATGCTCAATGCCCCATAGTATATGCCAGTTTAGACTATACTTTCACCATGTAGCACCTGGCTCATTAGCCATGTGACTGGCATATACATGGAAGCAGGCTGCACCCTTACATGCATTATTTTATTTATTCCTCATGACCAATTTAAGAATAGAAATTATTATCCCCATTTTACAAATGAATTAACCAAGCCTTATAGGAGGCAGGTTGTCCAAGACTCAGACTTCTCTAGTAGCAGAGCCAGGCTTGAAACCAGGCAGTCTGAATCCAAACTCATTGCTCTTAATGCTTGATGTTCTACCACCTCCTACTATGTGATGCAAATACAAAATGCCTACATACCCATAAATAATAACTTTCTAACTTATGGGGGGTATGATAAGAGGAAGACACCATTAGGCTAAAAGGCTTATGGAAACAAAAGGAAACAAAAATTATGCAACATTTCTGTCCCCGTAGGTCCCGGGGGACTGAAAGCATTCTGTAGGCACCTTTAGTATCAATTCATTTTAAGTTTATAGTATATGGCACTGTTTTAAATTCTCTATGAACCAAGGGGGACAAGGTACTAATATGTCTCATTTCTCAGTTTTATTTGTCATCAGGTTATTAAGCATAAAAAAGCAAATCTGCTTGTAGTTTGTTTGTTCATCAATGTTTTTATTAAGCTTCCACAATGTGCCAAGCATTATTCCAGAAGCTGGTTATGCAACTGTGAACAAAACAGATAAAAATTCCTGCCCTGGTGGAACTTATATTCTTATGGGTAGAAAACAGATTAAATAAAACAGAGGAGTTTAAACTACATGAGCGCTATGGAGAAAAACAAAGCAGGAGAAAAAGATGAAGAATGTGGGAGTGGCAGCTGCAATTTTAAAAAGTTTGATCAGGAAAAGTCTCATCCAAAAAGTGAGAAATATTATACATGATACCAACTTTGTAGGGGTTTTTTTCTTCTTCTTGAATTATATGAATAACTGTCAAAGCTTATTACAGTGAATTAAGCCATGTGGGGACCCAAATAGTTAAAATGGTTGTGCAAATTAATTTAGAAAATTGGATAACTGTCCTTTTTTCTGATTTGTGTATGGAGATCTCAGCTATACATTGTAAATCCTATAATAACATAAGCCAAGAAATCTAGTTGAAAAGAGAAGTTTAGCTTTATACAGACTAAGAATAACTTGCAAAGAGAACCCCAGAAAGCTGACTATTTCTCAAAAATACTGGGCAATATTTTATAGGTTTCTCCATTGTCTCCGGGCTAGCTAGAGACTGAGAAGGAAAGGAAATTACTAACAGTTTTTTGTTTGTTTGTTTGTTTGTTGTGAGTCTGGTCATACCCAAAGTACAGAGATGTAAGAGTAAACTCTGACCCTACCCAGTTGTGTGACCTTGGAGAAAAAAAAAACATTATTCCCCATGGGCCTTGGTTTCCCCATCTGAATCATTAAGAGATCATCTCTGTAAGACAACCATATCCTGTGGGTCCAGGCCAAGAGCAGACAAGGATTTGTCTTTCTCATCACACTCTATGGCTACCATCTGAACCAATCGTTTGAAGGAGAGGGTTGTTTATTTGTTTTTGTGGTACTAGGCAATGGACCCAGAGTCTTCACACTGAGCTACATCTCCAACCCATTTATTTAGTTATTTATTTAATTAGTTAGTTAGTTACTGACAAGGTCTTGCTGTGTAGGTCAGATGCCCAAGCTGGGCTTGAACTTGCTATCCTGCCTCAGCCTCTCAGAGTTCTGGAATTACATGTGTATACCACCATACCCAGTTTGAACCAATTTTAAATGGGAAATCTCTTCCTCTAGGTCCCTCTACTCAGTATTTCATACTGCTGATGGAGCTGTTTGTGAAGTCATTTTATCAGCTCACTGAAATTCATCTGTGAGCAAATCCTGATAAAAATCACTGACATCACCAGAAAGTGTGAGTAAGCTTAGATTTGGGACACGGGACACTGTCACCCCTCTTTCTTTAGTCCCTGGTAGCATAAGGACCTATCCAGCAGAGCAAACCAAAGACCTCTTCACTTCACCCTCTCCCTGGTCCACCTCCAAACTCTCACTCAGTGTTGCACACCTGACACAAGACCAGGAGAGAGTGTGGAGATGAGACAGTCCTCAGACAGCATCGAGTGACAATTCAGACCTGCAGCACCAACCTACTCAGAGCCTTTTCCAGTGAGACCCCTGGGATTGATCTTGACCTCTCTCCTTTCCCCAATAGGAACTCACCCTTCCCACATTAGAAAAAAGATGCTCACAAGTGTTCCGCTGGACTCTGTTATCAGTAAGAATTTGATTCTTTCTGAAGTTTTACCACCTGAAAGTGGCAATAATGACTCATTGTCTTCCCTTCTCCCTCCAGGCACATCCGTTCTATTTCACACATAACTGCCAGCCCAGACACCACATGTGTCCTGACCCTCACCACACACCACCTCATACATGCATCTCGATATCACACACACACACACACACACACACACACACACACACACACACACACCATCAGATTTTCCCTAAAATAATTCTATATCTGATTAACAAAAGCACCAAACCCCTAAGATTAGTAATAGATTCCCCAGTTTCCTGACTACAATTAATTCTATAATTATCATCCTTTCTCACAATTCTACAAGTTTCTAGAAGGAATGTCCTGAAATGTTCAAGTCTTACTACCAAATTCTAACTCCTTCACCTCATACTCCCCCACATCATTTCTAGAATTCCTGCCTGCAGCCTCATCCTTCTCATATCTCACCATAGACATACACACACACACACACACACACACACACACACACACACACACACACACACAGATTTAGCTACAATCAGGCCTATAGATCTATCTGGGACCAAAGGAGTACATACATTAATTCTCTCTCTCTCTCTCTCTCTCTCTCACACACACACACACACACACACAGAGGAAAAAGATAAAGAGTTGAATTTTTCTTATTTACATTTGCATAATTTGCGGCTTGTTGTTATTTATTTTTGTCTGTAACAAATTAACAAGGGCATTGTGACCAAAAAAGATCAGCACACATCTGCATGCATGCACACCTGTAGCCATAAGTGCACAGGCACTTCACAAACATACCTCATTGCCCCCTGCTGCTGCTCCTGCTCCCTCTGAAGGACTGGTTCACAGTAAAGCAGAGAAGTGCAATCCACAGAAAGCAACACTAGCCCTGGTAATTGCTTAGTGGCCTATCCAGAAAATGTTGATGGTTTCAAATGCAAATCATTGCCCAGCTTTCCCTTTCAGGATCAGACTTGTAAGTTAATTAGTAATCACAGTCTCCCTCTGAGGAGGACATCCCTAAGGCCTTACAGCAAGAAGCTACCACCTTAACCTATCCATTCCCTCAGGCCACTGGAATGTTCATTAGATGATGAGGACACTCAATGTGTCTGGAATTAACTCAATTTGTAGACAATAAGGAGCAAAAAATAAGTGAGCTGGTATCTTAGAGTTCTGGTCTGTCCTAGACAGCCCTAGTTCTCCCAGGAACCCATGAACATTTAGTTGCAATCTGCAAATCAGTGATTAAAGGAAATAGTTTTGAAAATTTTTTCAAAGTTGTTTTCTTATTTTCTTGCCACTACAAAAGGTGCCCTTAAGCTTGACTATGCTGTGGAGACCCTGGGCAGTCTGGTGTCTTCTATGGGACACACTCAGAATTATATTTGCAAATGCATGAGATAAAATAAAGACACAAAGGGAACCAATTACATTACAATAGTTACTAGACTATTTTTAATTGCAATATGTGCCTCTTTAATTATATGCTAACAGTATGATAGCAGGTATAATAGCTATTGCAATTTCTAAATAGTTTTAAAAATAAACAATCTTTCAATATTATCTTAAATGTAGGATATGAAAGTAATGTAACCTCTCTTGGAACCAAAATCAGGGATACAGCTAACACTACTGTGGTTTGTAGCCTAACTTTATACTAAAAGGAAACGCTAAATTTCAATTAGAAGTTATCCAAGAAATATACAGAAACAAGTCCCCCTCCAACTTCACCAGGCTGCCTGAATTCTGTCCAGGAACTCCAGGTTAACAACCCTGCTGTGGAGACAGCTATAGTCCAATTGTTAGAAACAAAGGCAGCTAGTTCCAACAGTTAAACAGACAAAGGCAAAGGAACTAGTTCAGGAAGGCCCCAGGTAGTGTGATTAACATAAAAATCACAAACTCCCCCTTTATTTGATTCTTACATCTACATAACTTGGCCCTAAGGCACTGCCTATACTCTTACCCTCCGCCAAAAGACAAAGGTTACAGGGCTAAGACAAATCAAGGCAGAGGTGACAGACAAGCCCAAGAGCCAATCAGAGTCCAAGGGCCAACACAAGGAAAAACCCAATAAAAAGGGACTACCAGGAAGGGTCCATGAGCATTTCACTTTCTAATGCTCCCTACTCGTTGAGTAGCTATCTATCTTCTCTCTCTAACCTCCTTTTCACCACCTTTAAATAAATTGTCTTCTCTTATTTTATAAAGAACCCTGCTATCACTAAGTGGACTTTTCCTAACACATACCAAAGTCCTCCCTAAATGTGATCCATAAACTGTGGTTACCAGTCCCCAAAGAAATAAGAGAAACTGAAGATAACTGTTGAAAAGTTTTTGTTACATGTCAGAGAAATTTGACATTCATCAACCCTAATGATTTTTAAACAGAACTTGCATTCATGTATCCTTGTTTTTAATTTTGTTTCTCTAGTAATTTAGTTTTAATTTCACCAAAGTCACTGTCTGAGATATATAAAGAAATTTTAAAAAATAAAAACCTGCTCTCTTACTGCACATAATTTTAAAAGCCCTGCTTAGCTATTGTTATTTCTGAACTTTCAATTTTTATGGGCCAGTGAAAATCCAGCAAATATTGAGCCAAAGGACATGAATTTATGAAGTGACAATCACCTGGAAAAATTAAATAAATGCCACCCTCTCATCATGGCCATGTCATAGTGGGCATAGACTTGGACAACCAAAATGGAGTCAGTTTTTCTTCTTGAAAAGTTCATTTCTTTGTCCTCATGTCTCTCATTTCATGGGCCACTAGAGAAAATGTTGCCAGGAATCAGAAAAGTCTGACACAAAGGCTTTGGGAAAAGTGGATGCATTTGCCATCATGAAATCAAAGAATTTAGATGCAAAAGAGGAAGGAAAGGAAAACTGACTTGCAAGGAGGTGTGCTGGGTACCAAGACCTCTCCTGCATTACCTTGTTAATATTCATGATTGCTCCAACCAGCGCCAAAGTCTCTGTGGGTTGGAATATTCGGTTTGACCCCTAATGAACTGTAAAGATCACCAAGGATACATGTCTCATTTTAAAGATGAAGAAATTGAGACACAGGAATGTTGTGAGGCTTGTGTGGGTACTTACTAAAAGATCCAGGTCTGTATTCAAAGCCTAAATCTGCTCACCAGTGGGGGGAGCTTAAGCAAGTAAGCCTCTGTTTTCCTTAATTTAAGTGAAGATAAAAATGGTATCTATCCAATAAAATAAAATAATGCATGTAAAAACCTTAATGTTACATAAATACTCAATGTTATAATTATTACAATCATGATGACCTGCCACAGTCCTTGAATTCGAGTCACAAATTCCTTCAATTACGCCAACCTCCCACTCTACTGTAGATCAGGATTCTGAACACAGCAGATAGTTATTAATGTGTTAAAAAAAAATTTTCAAGCACTTACTTTGCACTACAAATTGACATCTATGATGTTACTTGATGTCAGCAGTTTAGAGGTTTAGCTTCAAGCCTTTGGACTCACAAAGATGATTTAGGTCAAACCAAAGTACAAGCACTACAGTGGCTTGTTGCTTGGTGACATGGCCTTCCCTGTTCTTGGGGAGGGTCGTGAAACTGTTTACCGTGAAGAACCATGAACCATGAAGACTATGCAAATATGAGAATAAGCAAGAGGCCAACAATGCCTTTGCTTCTCCATTCCCCCAGCTACCACCCTTAGGAGATCGTCAGGACCCCACACCTAGATCAAGCTTCAGCCCCTGAACTGCCTCCCCGCTTCCAGCCACAGAAAATATAAGAATAACCTCTTACTGATATAATTCAATTCAACATGTAGTTTTTATATGTGTACTACTAACAAGTCACCAGCAGAATAACAATAACAATATTGATGAAGTGCTTACTCTGGCCTATGTATTGTTAACTGATTCACAGTTCGCATGCATTCTTTCATTTCCTCCTCTTAACTATGCTGTGATATAGGTACTGTTATGATCTCTCAAGATGAGAAACTCCAGGCACAAACAACAACTTGCTTAAGGTTGTGTAAATGGTAAAATGCAAAGCCAGGCATTCTAGTCAAGCCTACATTTGAATAGAAATATGATTAGTTCCTCCATGACCCCATAGCCAAGGGAGTGTACAAAGTAATCAGATGTGATACAAAAAGAGATGACAGCATCACCCAATATTATGGGAAGAATACACAACAAGAGACAAACTAAAAGCAGGAATGGGAAAGGAAGGAGAAAAGGAAAGAAAGTTTGGACAAAGAAGTAGTGTCAGGACTGCAGCAAATAGATACAGACTGGGAGAGAGTTGTGGGATGATCAGGAACATTCTTGGAAAATTACACTGGAGCCATGATGTGGAAGTTCTAGTATCTTGGAAAGAAGACTTCTTTAAGCAACAGGGAACCACCACAAGTCAGAAACTGCCCAGGACTGTCATAAGCATGAGCTAGGTTTCTGAGCTTTCTGCCTAGGACTCAAAATGTTGGATCATGTGCCACTTTGCTTCCAGTGTTTAGTCCAGAAAAATATTATTTCCTCCCATGCCTCCAAGAAGACCAGGAGTATAACCACAAGGACCATGGAAGCTGCCTGAGGTACATGTTCATTGCAGTGATATTGTGCAGTTATGAGGAAGAACAGAAAAAAATGCATGTACATCTTTAGCATAATACATAGGCCATAGTAAGCATGCCACAAATGTTACTGTTATTCTGCTATTCCCCCTTTCCTGGAATTCTAAGGCAATGGTACTCTCAAGAATACATTGTTTTGTTTTATGGTTGTGTGTTTTCCTAAGTGCTAAGAGCAGTCTTAGCCATCCATCAGATCCCTGCTAGCTGAGTTTCCTCAACTCTCCATCAAAGCCAGACCCACCTGAAGAGCCTATTCTGACCACTGAAATCAGAGGCCCAGATGAAGCCCTGTGTATTCTTTATCCTCTTTGCACTGAACATGAGTTCATGGGTCCTTCCTCCCTGAAATAGAGTCCTTATAGAAAATAATATTCTCATCTGTCTGAATTTTGCCAGAAATGAACTGTGATTAGGTTAGGTGTCCCTGAAAGTTAGGTGTCCTTTTAATCTGAAATTGTTGAATATAATATTTAGATGAAAGACTAATAATTTTGGAGAATATTTCCATGTTAAATAAATAAAGGTGTCCAATATCAATATGGTGTCAAAAAAAGCAAAGGTCTTGAAATGAAACTAGCCTAGGTCTGCATATTAGATTCTTTATTTACTGGTTGCATACCTTTGGCCATCAAATTTTCCAAAGCTCAGTTGTCTTATCTATAAATTAAGGATTATAACATGTACTCATAATGTTATTTTGAAGCTAAGCTGATGTAATAAATATTAATATATAATGTCAGTTTCCGAGCTCCTCCCTATCAGTTCTGAAAGTAAATTGTTATCAGCAAGCAGTATCATTTGTTTAAGTACTGTTAAGAAATGCTCCTCATGTTTACCAACCCCTAAGAGCAGCCTCACTGGATTAGGCTGAAAGGAAGTGGTCTCTTCCATTGGGGAACATTGGGACAAAGAAGCAGTGAACAGTTAGTACTCCCACACTGAACTGCTTCTATGGACCCGTGGGGAAAAAACCAAGCCTATTCTCATTCAATCTCCCCCACCCCACACAGAGACACACACACTCAACACCACAGCACACTGTGCATTCCAGAGTACATGACGTCTACACCCTCTAACAAAATGAATGATCACTCACAATCTCCATAGCGTATAAACTTAAATTGTACCTCTTCCTTTTATTTTGGCCAAGTGATTTTCGTTCTTTGTTTCACATACAAGCCCTTCACATCCTCAGACACCTGAAAAGGGAGAAAAGTTGTTTATTGGAGCAGGAGCAGTTTCTCTTCCCAGAAATGTTCTGAGGAAGGTGAGAGTAGAAACTACATACACAGGGTGTTACAGCACTTCCTTCTTCTGTGAAATATCTACTGTTCAGCAGTTTTACACCATCTTTCATCCTCTCCCACCTCTAACCACACAGATAGGAGCACGTGCACACAGACATGGGTTCAAGGAGACAGGTGTTTGCAATAATACATTACCTAATGTTCACGCATTCGCAATAAAACTTGATCCATCTGTATGACACTGCTCTTTCCAGAACACTTTGATCTGTATCATCGCGTTTATAACAACAATCCTATGAAAGACTGCAGGTGGTTTTTTTTAATTTGTTTATTTCTTCCGATATATGAGGAAACAGAAATTAAGAAAAATGATCTTCTAAATGTCACTCAAGTAGTGGAAAAGTTGGGCTCATACTAATTTAATTTCAGTCTAAGTAATCCAATTTTCACAGAGTTTGAAGTCAGTAAATCTAGAAAATTGCTTTTTAGACTAAATATTTGTTCATTCATTCAACAAACTCAAAATTTACTCATGGCCAAAATGCAAAGCGAAAAACCTTCAAATCCTCCCAGTTATTGAAGCCTACCCTCCTCACTCAGAGGTGAGGCTTCCCTTAGGTGTGAAGCTTACACAGATTCCCAGCATTTCTCCAGTGGCCCCTCTTCCAGCCCCAGATGATGCTGTAAGGGAACCCCTGCACGGGCAGCTCACTGTAACCCCACCCTCCAATCACAGCTTCCTGGACCAGCCCTGGAAAGAGAATCCAACCTCGCCAATTGGACTCCCTCTCCTGGAAATCTGGATTTGAGACACAGAGCTTGAACTACAATGTACTGGGTACTAGATCTATGGGATTAGTGCTTTGAAAGGCAGAAATTAGAGTTTTAATTCTTGTTTGCTCAATAAAGAATGGAATCAACATATAGAGAGTAGCAAAAATAACAGGCCACTCAAACTTGCTATGGAACCCTCCTCCAGGAGGGTTCATGTGTTGCAGGTCTGGTCCCCAGTGTTTGGTTTTAGGAGCCCATGGGGTCTCTAGGAGGTGGGTCACTGGAGGCTTTGCCCTTGAGAGGAATTAACTCAGCTCACGAAGGACTTGGGTTGTTCTTGTAAGAGGACTGTAATAAAACAGCAAGACTGGCCCCTCCCCAGTTTCTGGCTTTCTGTGTCTCCATGTGATTTCCCTCGCTTCTCGTGCTCCCACCATGATGCTCTCTACCATGACGTGACACAGCCAGGTGAGCCCCCAACAGAACCAGGACCACACTGATTAGGCTTTCAGCCTTCAAACTTGTGAGCTAAAGAGCTATTTTCTTTACAAAGTTAACCTGTCTCTGTTATTTTGTTACACCAACTCAAAATAGACTACTACAAAACCCAAAGAAAGATAAACAGAGAGAATAATTGCCATAATTTTTCCAATTTCTGTGAAAGCTAAAGTATAACTTAATTTCACATGATTCTTCTGTTTCTTCACCAAAAGAATACTTTTACTATTAGTACCAGAACCACCACCACCACCCCTTACTTCTGGCCAGTTTCTCTTCCATATAACCAAATGGTCCCTGTCAGCCTGGCTGTCACAGGCTCTCATTGTCTCCCTTTGCCCAGCATAAATAAATATCTCCACTGAAAATTTCTAAACACCCAGTTTTTCCTACAAGCAACAAATTATCACTGTCAATTGTGGGACCTCCTCATCTCCACAAAGTCCCAAATCATTTGGCACTCTCACAGGATTATAAGTTTTACCTTAGGAGACATGTATCCTCAGAGATGTATGGTGATATACTGGGAGGTACAGAATAAATTTGCTGAGAAATTAAATTTCAGTTCAAAATCATTGAAGAAGACTAAGTAATTCCAATCAATATTTTGAATTATGAAAAATGTGGTGGTATATATAAAATATGTAAATTTATGCGATTTTTCAACATGAAACACAGAAATTTTCCCTATAATCAGCTCCTATAAGTATGCTTGCTTCAGGTCTCACACCCCAGGAGACAAAATGTTAAAAGATAAAGTAAAGGTCTTGAATTCACTGGCAATGTATTATGGCCATACATGGGTTGTGCTATTTCTGCCCTCTTCTCTGGTCCAATCCTCCTTATCCCACATACTTCTCTCTCCTGTTCTGTTCTCTGAAAATCATCACGTCCACACTGTCTCCATCAGGGTTCAGCTTCAATTCCTGTGTCACTAGGCAGAGAGCCCTTGAAGAGCCAGTGCTACTCAGTGTTCACTTACCATTTTATGTTATACTATGCTAGAGATAAACAGAGCTTGGTTATCATCCAAAGTCTTACAGCTCTATCAGCTTTACTTAAACACCCTTTCCTTTAGCTCATGTTTGTAGGGTTGCATAATTCCCTCTGAAGGAATCTCTATCCATAGGCTCGGCTAAGGAATATTATATTATTTATGTTCCTAATCACAAGCCTCCATGTTGGTAGCAAAATTCACTAGAACGGGGATAGGCCACTAACCCAAACACAACCAAACTGGCCAACAACTTATGAAGCATGTTGCTATGCAACAACCTCACCATGCAGACTATCTTCCTAAGTGTAAGACACAGAGATAATTACTAGCTGGATTAGTTAAAAGAACAAAATGAAATCAGAAAAATAAGAGATGGGGGAGAGAATCCTTAACCTTGCCTCCATATACTAGTACCACTCTGCCCACATCTCTGATAATTACATGTGAATAAAACCACTATGTCTTAAAACACAGGAAGTAGAGACATCGTTTCTTGTGCTTCCTCTCTCGCACTTCTTGTTTTCTGCCTTGTTGTGACAGCAAACTTGCACAGGAAGCAGGCTGACCTCTTGAATTCACTTCTTGGTTTCATATGCTTAGATGGTCAATTAGATTCCAGGCCTTTCTTGCAGACAAGTTATTTCTTCTTTCCCTCCTCCCCTAAATAGCTGGATAAGTAAGATGGATAAGTAAGATCTCTCTTCCCTTCTCCTTCTGCTCTCCACTCTTGAGAATTCTAGGTCCAAGGTACAGGCTTTATATTAGATCAGCTGGTAATTCTGTTCAACTTCAGGAATAGTGAGCACTGTGGCTCAAGGGCATGAAGAGTTTCCCTTATGACATAATGAGAAATCTGAAGGAGAGTAGTTATTGGTGTAGTTTCAACTGCTCGAGGATTTCAGAATGACAGTTGTGAGATTTTCTTGGCTTTTCCTTCATGGCTGAAATTCAACCATAACAAGCAAGTTCAGGCCCAGGAAGAAAGGCAAAAGGGCTTTCTAAGAAATCCCACCCAATTCCTTCTCCTTATATATCAGGGACCACTCCTATCTGAAAGAAAGATGGTAAATGCAGTCTATTTTTAGATGAGAATACTGACATATCCAATAATGTGGAGATTGTTGATAATGAAAAGGAAAGAATTGATATTCCACAGGCAGTTGATAGTATCTACAATGGAAAGAAGAGCAACTTGGGAGTATGGACTCTGCATCCTAGTCTCCTACATGCTCCAACCTGTAGCTCTGTAGTAGAGCTCTGCCTTGGGAGCCTATGGGCACTGCTGTTGATTTTAAGAAAGTAATACTCACATCACACCACCCCTTCACTGTTGTTCTTCTCATGTTACAAATAATTGGCAGAGCTGGATTTGGGAATTCCTGGGGCTCTGGACTATATACCATGTAAAAGCAGCAAAATCTTTCACTTTCTAACAAACGTCAGAATCTATTTATGGTGGAACATTCAGGCGAATGGCAAGTAAGTGCTATTGCTAAAAAGACAACACAGATCCTGAAAAAAAGTGCCAGTGTGCAGAAGAGGTTCCAGTTTCTGTGAGACAAGATATGGTGATTGATGAGATCCGGGAAAAGCTTTTTTCCTTTATATCTCAGTGGTTGTCCAAGGTGAACTGTGCATTAGGATCATCTGAATCATTTGTCAAAACACACATTGTAGGTCTCTATCTTCATGGTTTTTGATTCAGTAAGTTGAAGTGGAGCCCAAGAATTTGCATTTCTTACAACTCCCCTGGTGAAACTGATCACCATGAAATGGAACACAGTAAGCTTTGAAAAGTACTGGTGAGTATAGAACAAAATGATGTTTCTGGAAATCACCTGAATTAGTTTGTCCTCCTTGCAGCCAAAAGAGCCAGCCAGGTGACCCAGAATCTGCCTTCACTTTGGTGGTTACAGTTTTGTGACCAAGTTCAGGTTCACTGCTGAACTGTCTCTTCTCTTAGGGTGAGTGCTCTCCTGAAGGCTATACAATAGGTTATGAAACACGTCCAGCCTCTCTGTACATTCAATCTTCAGTACAGAAAACATGCTTGAATCCCATGAGTGAATTCTCCTAGAGTCAAGCAGGACCTATGCTCTATATCTATAAGACAACAAAGTTGGTAAAATCATTATCTTGGACTTATATTTAGCGACAAATAAAGGAACAAAAATCTTGTTATATGTCATTTATAATAAATAGAGAAGAAAGCATAATATACATTTGGGGCTCTTGAAGAACTTGATAAAATTAAGGATATGCACATGTAAATAAATGCATATTTTAATGAAAATGTAAGTACTACAAGGGAAATTGTACCATTCACCATAAACCTAATGACCCTCTAGCAAAATTTTTGCTTCTTCTCACAAACTTAATGCTCTGCTAACCCAGAAGTCTTAGTTCTGGGTGGGTGGAGGGGCAATGTTTCTACCAGAAGGCACAACAATAATTTCATTGAACCAGAAGTTAGACGTCCCCCTGGCCACTTTGGGTTCCTCATGCCACTAAGTCAACAGGAATTTAGGGTGTTGGCAGGAGTGATTGATCCAGATTATAATAATCTAATCCAGGCAGGATAAATGTCACAGACCTTCAGGAGTGAAAATGTGAGTTACCTCACCAAGTAAAGAACCAAGAGGCTGAAAGCCTCAGAACAAGAGAGACCCACGGTGCAGTGGTCAGAGTTTTTTCCAGCTAAAGGCTTGGAAGCTCCCCAGAGAGTCACTAGTGTGAGTCTGCATTGAAAAGCTGAAGAAACTGGAGTCTGATGTCCACAGGAATGGCAGAAGCAAAAGATGCACCAAGCTCAGGCATTATTAAATTTTATAAGTGCAGGTCAGCTTCTTTCTTCCCTTCCATTGAGGAATGAGGAAGCCTATTGAATGCCACCACCCATAATCAAGGCAGCTCTTCCCTCCTCAGTTTACTGTCTTGCATGCCAGTTATCTCTGGAAACATTGCCAGAGACACACCCAGAAATGTGCTTTACTAATTCAAGCTGATAATCAGGATTAACTATCACGTGATACTCTAATGGTATGAACAAAGTATGACAGAGGCAAAAAGGTAAGAAACCTGTAGGAAGGAAATCAAGAAAGACCTCATCCCAGATCTTCCTGAAGAAATTCTCAGGAACTTCCCTTTATACTGCAGGACCCTCATTTACAAAGAGTCAGGTTAACATGCTGAATGGACAGACAGGTTCTTTCAATATGCCTAACAAGACTTTCTCCACTCCATTCCCTGACCACAATGAGACATGAACTTAGCCAGACTCAGTTTTTCTACCACTCCTAAAAATGGAATGAACTATCACCCTCTCCCCTTTACAACACTGAGGTAGTTCACAAGAGCTCAAAGACCACTCTGACACACCTAGAATATTTTCAAATAGGCCTGAGATTTGAAAGAGTATCACCAGGCATCTTATCAAAGCAAGGGTATTCTTTCCACCCTATGCTGCAGATTGGCAGTCAAGCATAGAAGAAAGAGCACCAAAGGTGAAATCAGGATATATGTGGTTTGTGGTGGACTGACTGTGGTCAACTTGAGCAGGGACGCCCACCTGGACTGAGTTGGTGCAGTTCTGGGCATAGAGCAACCACCTGATGATTGTTGCCAACACAACATAAAAGAGAACGGGAGCAGCAGATGGGAGTCGGCTGGTTCCCAGGAGAAGCTATGTTGCGGCTGGTTCTTCTTAAGGTAACTCAGCTGTTCTCGTCACAGAAGGAGCGCGGGGCCTTGCTGTCCTCGAGGATCGCTGCTGTTTGCTTCAGGGGTTCTCTGGTCTTCATTTCTGCTGTGAACACCATATCCTGGTTCCAGTACCCTGGGTCTTCAGGCTTTTACTTCAGACACAGCAGTACATGGGATAGTGCTGTGGGCTCCCACCCCTTGATTGTATTTTTCGCATCTCCAGTGCATAGAAAGACATTCTGCACTCTTCCTGCATTTGGCTTGTGTGTGAATGTTGTAACTTGTAAATGTCCTGTATTTAAATCTGCTCTCTTGCAAACCATTGGCTCTAGAAAAGTAACTAAGACAGGGTTATACTTAGCTCCTCACTTAGTAATTTAGTCACTTTGGTCAAGGTATTTAACTATTTAATCTTCTTGAAATTCCACCTTCTTGTTAGTAAAATGCATGGTATCATCACACTCTTCACAGGGCCATTATAAGATTAAAGGATAGTCAGCCTACCATGACATATTGAATGGAGCCTAAAATTTTAGTTGTAAAAAATACAGGGTCAAATTACTGCTGGATTAAATAAAATGGTTAAGGAGAGCATACATCAATCAAGAGCAGGCCAGGAATTCTGGACCTCCCCATGGTCTGGTGCCATCTAGTGGAAGACTAATAATGGCAAAAGGACTCAGCCCCAACCTAGCTTGAACTTCCTTGAAAATGGCAGTGATTACAGGTCTCTCCCAGTTTGGAGGGGCCCATTTCTTCCTCCCATTGCTTGGGGAGATTGGAGACATGGGAACTCATCTTTGGCCTTCGAATTTCCTGAAAGTTGCGAGACCTTTCCCATAGGTCTTGCACAAGCCTCTACATTGTTGTCTGGCTAACTCTAGGATAAGAACTGAAGTCAGCCCCTATTTAGGAATGCAGGCAGGTACAGGTCAGGAGGGAGTCAGTCACCGGCACTTTAGGTTGTAATTTACACCAAAGCTAATGATGTCATTGTGGCAACAAGCCCAGCCTGAGCTGGTCACACTGGTCTCACCTCCCCCTAGAAGACACCCTGGCCTCCTCTCTACTCCTGAAAGTACAGGGTTCCTTCCTGCCTCATCCCTTTCCTGGGTGTTTTGGTTTTTTTTTGTTTTTCCTGTTTTCCCTTCTTCAACAGGACCGTGGCCTTTTTTTTCTTTAGGAGCAACATCACCCCCATTGTTGGTTCCCTCTCTATTTTCTATCTTATTAACATTAAATTGTCTATTTTGGTGAACTCTGCTGTCTGATATCACTCAGTTGTGTTTTCCCTTTAAAGTCAAATGGAAGTCTCTAAGGAATGGAAGTCTCTAAGTCTTTAAAGTCTCTAAGAAATAAACTCTTTTCATACTGCCAACAGTCCCTGTTGGCTTCTCTTACTTCCTGTAGGATTTCCTCATCCTCTCTCCAACTCTGCCCTTTTGCTTTGTCTAGATAGTTAGATGAGGGGTACACTGTAGGCAGCAAAGACTGAGGAGTCGCAGCTCAGTGATACTCAAACCTGAAGCTCACTTTGCTCTCAAAAATACATATATTTTCTTGATGTTGAACCCAACCTGGCTATAGCAAATTCGATCCACTGCAATCAGTTTTAACATTAAGCCAGTCAATCCTATGCATGACCCCATCCAAGCACAGTGTCTGTAACCACCGTATTTATATGTTAATTTCAGGGTTTTCCTTCCCTAGGGCCTGTGCCTCTCTAGTTTTCAAAATCTGGTTTCCTACACCCCATGCAGGAAGAGAAGAGGAGGTAGGAGTTCATGTGAGTGGGATGCTGCCTGACTATCTACCACCATGTTCACTCTTTGCCAGCCCTGCTGCTGGCATCATCACCAGGCACTGGGGCACGGGCCACTGCCACACATGTCTTATGAGAACAGAGGAGATGCCTTTCATCTAGGAGCCTTAGACTAACACTGTGAACACACCTGGTAAGGTGGTTGCATGTGACATGGCGCTCAAGGTATTTTTGTTTGCTTTTAACATTTATACCCTAGCCTACTCATTTTAAAAAACTGCCTCCTCTTCCAGGGGTTACTGCATCTTCTTTCAGTCTCCTCAGACAGTGCACACCCCACACCCTTTACCAGCTTAACACACCAGGACAGCCCCAAAGACTTGCTCACTTCCAGGATCATCTCATGGTGTCCCAGACCAGTGGGTCTGCTTCCTTCCCTAACTCCAAGGGGCCCAGGATAGTAGTGCCCCTGCCTACTCCTTCTAATCATTGACAGTATGGTCCTGCCGGCTGGCTCATGGCATTTCAGCAACCTTCCTTCCCTCAGAATCTCCACCCCTGTTTAATCATACCTCCAGATTTCAGGGATTCCAAGTACCGCACCTTCCTATTTCCTCTAAAGGAAGCTGGGACGATAGCAATGTTCTGCTTTCTCAACTTTTAGGTTCATCGAATCATCTCAAAGAAAATAAAAATCTCTCCCAATGACTCCCTAATTGTGTGTGTGTGTGTGTGTGTATGCGTAATTTTATGAGAGTAAAGACATTGCTGTTTGCCTAACTTTGTAATGGGTTGAGAGGTATCCTTTGTGCCCCCTGTGACTCTTCCTTGTAGAATCTCACAACCATTTTACATCAGTGTTTTGTCACTAATGCAATTCTTACAGCATTCCTAATGAGGCGGCAAGGTTACTGCAGTATAAGAAAAAACTCAGTCATAATTTCTATCTATCTGTAATGATTTATAATCAGTTATACATCTCTAATCGTTTTATAGATTGTGGCCCCAAAATATTATCTATGCCCAAGCTCATTATTTTGAACAAATGATAGCTTATTTATCAAAATGCAAGTTTTCTAACAATCATACTCCCACATTTGTAGGGTAGGTTGCAACAAGCTTGATTTGTTGTTGTTGTTGTTGTTGTTGTTGTTTTGATTCTGGTAATTGTTAACGTCTACTAGATTAGATTGTTGCTCATCCTGTCTAAATTTTAGGGCTAGTAGGACTTCCTGCCAAGATGTCTCCATCTATTGTACAATATATAGTCTGATACTTGAGTTCTGAATCTCCACATTGCTTCTGCAGAGCATCTCTGGACAATTCCCCTTTCTTCTCCACCTTGAGCTGTATGACTTCTGTGTTCTTTCAGGTCCTCTAATGCCTGTTTGTTTGGCAGTGTGTCATCAGTACCCATTACAATATCCAGAATATATTTTATTCTCAATAAATATATTTAATGTATCTATCTATTCAATCACTGGAAACAGTAAGCAAGGTACTCTAAGGGAATGAGGTTTGATACTACTTATAATCATATTCTTCTGTCAAGCTAATAACAACTTTAGAAAGAAATCAATCCAAAGACTCCAATCCTCACAACCAAAAGTAATTGGCTGCAGAAGTCCAAACACAAATTTATATAGTTTACAGAATTCTCAACATTTGCTTACTTGCAAAATTAAAGTGGCCGCAATTTTTTAATTATACCTGATGAAGTAAAGTTTTTGTTCCTGCCACTCCTCTTACCAGTACTGCAGTTGACTTTGCTCTTCTTAGCGCCTGAGTGAAACAGCTTTCCAAAAAAAGGCCAGCTTCTAAAAATCACCCATGCAGGAGATTGCTTATATAATCCCAAACACTATGTATACATAACTCAAATAGAGGGGGTATCATTGAGGGCTTGTGCTACTTGTCTTTTAAAAAGCCCATGAATATTGAAAGATTACGTGATAAAATTTGATGCTCAAAAAATTAATATACACTAGGACTTCACTGATTCTTGATACAAAAGATTTTAATTTTGACATGAATGGTTTGGTTTCCAGTGGAGCAAGTGTTTAAGGAAGCAAACACCTTTCCTACATGTTTGGTACAATATTGCCACCTGGTGTGGTGTGAAGAAGAGAAGGGAAGCATTAGCTTCAATTGAAAAGTACACAACTCGGTGTCTCAGCGATTGGCATTCTATAAGGATGAATGACTCAAATGAGATAGTAGCAATGCATAAATGTATCTGCAATGTTTTATGATTACATATGACAAAAAGCTCTATGAATATCTACATCTAGAGTTCACATAAAACAAAAGGAGTGAACATTTTTAGTAATCACTAACTTTTATCACTACTTATAAATAAATTGAGGTTTAGTCAAAAAGAAACATGACAAAGACACAGTACCCACAGGAAAAAAGATGAGCCATCACAGATAACTCCTCCATTAAGAAATATTTTAAATGAATATGCAAGGAAGAGTACAGAATGATAAAGATGAAGGACAAACACTAGAGAACAACAGTAATAACTACTAGTGTATATTGGCGGGACATCACACCATAGTCACCAATCCAGGCATTGCACGTGTGTCAATTCTGGTAAACCTTGCAACACTCTGAGGTAGGTTTCACTTTCATCAGCTCCATTTCACATGAAATAATGGGACAGGTACAGTTGTTTCTAAACATCAGAAAGAAGGAAAATGGCACAGCCAGGTCTTTTTTTTATTTTTAAATTTTATTTTAATGGTACATTTTAGATGTACATAGTGATAACATTCATCTTAGGAGGTTTGTACCTATACATGACATATCTTGTTGCTGCTTTTTTTCCCATTCCCCTCCCCTCACCCCTCCTTCTTCCCTATTTACAAAAGCTTTGTTTCCATTTTTTCCTTCCATTTCTTATTTCTCTTGTCCCTCTGTTCCTTTCCCCCTCCCTTGCTCCCTTTCCCATTTGGACATTTTATTTCCTTTCCCAATATAATACATTTTAGTCTTTATTTACACTTTCAGTTTCTCACACCAGAGAAACAATGCGGTATTTAAACATGTGTGTTTGAT
>QZML01044457.1:3895340-3915555 GCA_016801275.1 Hystrix brachyura | reverse complement strand
TGGTCCTGGGGTCTGTTTTCTCTTCATCTTCTAATCTGTTCCATTGGTCCTGGGGTCTGTTTTCGTGCCAGTACCATGCTGTTTTTAATACAGTAGCTTTGTAATATAGTTTCAGATCAGGGATTGTGATGGCCCCTGCTTTGCTTTTGTTGTCCAGAATTGCTTTTGCTATTCTAGGTTTCTTTTGCTTCCAAACGAATTTTAGGATTGTCTTCTCTAATTCTGTGAGGTATGCTATTGCAAACCAGGTCTTAACTCAAGGGCACCTAGTCCAGGGCCCACACTCTCAACACAGAGGATCACAGAACTCCCAAAGGGAGGCTGTGAGGAGTTAGTAGGGAGGGGGCAGTGAGGCACTGGCCTGAGCACATGGATGGACAGAGGTTGGAAACAGAGGACATATTCTCAGAAAACAGATAGAGCACCAGACAGAGCCATTCAACTCCTTTCATTTTCACTCATCTCAAAAAACGAATGAGTCAGTGAAGAGTGAAGGACAATCATAAAAGAAGCAGAGAAGTATAAGCCTTTTAGGGTGGAAAAGAGGCACAAGAATTGAGGAAATTTTAGAAAACAGCATCCAGTCTCCAAATATCAGCTCTCCCATCTCTATCGAGTAACTAGCCTGAATTTTTACAGAGTTTGCAGGTGTACTCATGAAATCCATCCATATTTTTTAGAAACCAAGGAGAACTACAGGTGCTGGAAGATCAGAGGTTAATAAATATTTGGAAATGCATAAAAGGGAAGACATATAGACTTCAAAAAATATAACCATGTATGTTAGAACACAATCCCTGAAGTGTTAAAAATACACATTTGGATATAATCCATGGGGATGTTATAGACTACTAAATGCTTCATTTTGTGAAAACTACATTCATTCAAAAATATATATTGAGCGCCTAATAAATGCTCTCATGAAGGTTACATTTTTTAAATGGCAAAGATGGATACACGCAGTAAATAAAAGTACGCGGTAATATAAAACGGGTTAATTACTATAGTAAGCAACATGTGGTAGGGCATGCCACGTATGGGATAGTCAGAAAGCTTTCTTTAAAAAGGCAACCTTTTGAGAAGAAAATGAGACAGTGGACATCATCAGGTAGTGGGAAGTGCTAGTGCTATGGTTCTGTGGTTGGAGGGGGCTTGGCAAGTTCTCAGAGCAGGAGGAGAATCTGTGTGGCTGGCCTGGAAGGATGGTGAAGGCATATATCATAGATAACATCTGAGAAGGAAGAGAGGGAGGGAGATTGGAGGTCCTGAAAGTTTTGAATGAGCAATGACATGACGTAAAGTTATATTTTCTCAGGATCATTATTATTGCTTTGTAGAAACACAATAAGGGACTATCCAGGTTACATATTGCCCCCTCCTTTTCCCTTCATGGCAAGATGCTGGTCTTGCTCATGCTACTATCCCTCTTAACAAGTACAGTATCTGACACAGTGCCAGTTGGATGAAACCTGTAGCAATGCAACTAGAATTGCAGGCATGCCCTGGTGCCAGAGGAGGAACCACTCACTTGTCTACATTAAAGCACAGATTTGGGCAAGAGTCACATCTTGGAGGTGTTGCAAGGGATGCAAATGGAAAGAGACACCATTCCAAACCTTATTTAATCAAAGACATCTGATTTGCCTGCTGTTAGTTTCCTGGAAAATCATAAGCAAATCCTACTCTCTTTTCCACCCCCCGACAAGTCCAGATGCAAAACTGGACTCTATCTGGCTGGAACACTGATACCTATCTTATTTGCATCCCTGATGCTACACTGTGGGCCTCTGGGGGAGGCTGTTGTACAACACCCACATTTATTAAAAGCTTCTGCATCATCCCAGAGGTACAAACATCAGCTTTCCACCCTTTTTGATGAGATTTCACATGTGTCCAAGAGACATCCTAAAGCAACAACATCCCCTTAGTTTCCTGTTAGAGCTTTTTGGGTACCCATTTTTGCAACGGAGCAAGGGCAAGAGCTGGATGCTTTGTAAAGGAAAGGTCCTGGTTCAGAACGGACTTCTACTCTTCTCCACTGGGTGGTATCTGAGTCTAAAGTAGATCAGTCAATTAGAGAATAGGCATCATGTTGACTCTGGTTCCCAGCTTAACTGTATCCTATGAAGCCAAGCTTGCATTTCTGTTCCTGTCAATCCTTGAGTTTGCAGTGGGGATCCTAGCCAATGCATTCATTTTTTTGGTGAACTTTTGGGATGTGGTAAAGAGGCAACCATTGAGCAACTGTGACCTTGTGCTGGTGTGTCTCAGCATCACTCGGCTTTTCCTGCATGGGCTATTGTTTCTGGATGCCATCCACCTCATCTACTTCCAGAAGATGAAAGATCCACTGAGCCACAGCTACCAAACCATCATCATGCTCTGGATGATTGCGAACCAAATCAGCCTGTGGCTCGCCACCTGCCTCAGTCTCCTCTACTGCGCCAAGATTGTCCGTTTCTCTCACACCTTCCTGCTCTGCTTGGCAAGCTGGATCTCCAGGAAGCTCCCCCAGATGCTCCTGGGTGCTATTCTTTTCTCCTGCATCTGCACTGTTCTTTGTTTGTGGGACTTTTTTAGCAGATTTCGCTTCACAGTCACAACTGTGTTATCCAGGAACAACACAGAATTCAATATACAGATTACAAAACTCAGTTTCTTTTATTCATTTCTCTTCTGTAATGTGGGGTCTATCTTCCCTTTCCTATTTTTTTTGGTTTCTTCTGGGCTACTTATTATCTCCCTGGGAAGTCACATGAGGACAATGAAGGCCCAAACCAGACATTCTCGAGACTCCAGCATACAGGCCCACATCAAAGCCCTCATATCTCTGGTTTCTTTCCTCTGTTTCTATGTTGTGTCATTTTGTGCTGCTGTCATATCAGTGCCCTTACTGATGCTGTGGCACGACAAGGTTGGGGTGACGGTCTGTATAGGGATGATGGCAGCCTGCCCCTCTGGACATGCAACTGTCCTGATCTCCGGCAATCCCAAGCTGAGGAAAGCAGTAGAGATGATTCTACTCTGGGCTCAGAGAAACCTAAGGATAAGGACGGACAGCAAGGCAGATGCCAGGACATTGTGCTGAAAACAGACGTGAGCGGGCTCTTCATGAATATGCCTCTGATTCATCACGAATATATTTGTGATTCTTTATGAAGACTTCTCATCTCATAAAGCATATCTAGAAGTCCCTCTGCTTTACATCAATGGACTCACTCAGAGAAGAATAAACTAACTAAAGCTATAAGTGACCTAGGCAAGTAAAATGGTTTCAGTTGTCTTGGTTGGCTTCTTTCACTTAGTAATATGCATTTATGTGTTCACCATGTTTTCTCATGGCTTGGTAGCTCACTTCTTTTGGGGGTAAATAATATCCCAATGGGGCTGGGGATTTAGCTCAGTGGTTAGAGTGCTTGCCTAACAAGCACAAGGCCCTGAGTTTGGTCCCTGGCACAAAAAATAATAATAATAATAATAATAATAATAGTAATAATAATAATAATATCCCATTGTCTGAGTGTACCCCCCTTTATCCATTCACCTCTCAAAGGGCATCTTTGATGCTTCCACAGTTTGATAATTATGAATAAAGCTGCTATAAACATCCATGTGCAGATTTTCTCAGTGGAAATGAATTTTCAGCTCTTTTGGGTAATTTCCAAGGAAATCAAATGCTCAACAGTAAAGTAAAAGTATGCTTAATTTTGTAAGAAACCAGCCAACTGTCCTCCAAAGCAGGTGTGCCATTTAGCATTTCCACTACCAGTGAATGAGAGCCTGTGCAACTCCACCTCCTTGCAAACATTTATTGCTCTCAGTGTTTTGGACTTCAGCCATTCTAACAAGTGGGTAGTGTTATTTTGTTTTACTCTGCATTTCCCTAATAACATATGGTGTAGAGCTTCTTTTCAATGATTACTGGCATGACTTTAACATTATATATTTCAGACTCATGTATAACATTATATGAATCACAACTTGTTTATCTACACAAAATTGATGAACAGTTGTGTCTACTGTTTTGGGGCTCTTATGAATAAAGCTTCTATAAACATTCTTTTTGTGGACATAGTTTTTATCTCTCTTAGCTAGATACCTAGGCGTGAAGTTATCTTGTCATAAAGTTGAGGCAAATTTAACATAAGTGCTAGAGTTTTCCAAAGTGATCGTAACATTTATGTACCCATCAACGTTGTAGGAAAGTTATTCTCATTCTCACTAAGAGTAATCTGATGTTGTCAGTCTTTTTAATTATGGACATTTCTAGGTAGATGAAATCGTTTTAATTTACATATACCTAATAACTAATGATATAGAGTACTTTTTCACGTACTTCTCAGCCACTTACACATTTTAAAACGTAAAGAATCTATTTGCTTGCCAATATTTTTATACCAAGTTGTCCTTTTATTACTGATTTATAGGACTTTACTGATTTTTAGGATGTATATGTGTTTTTATGTGTGTATATATTTATTCAATTCACATATAATTCAGTTTTATATTGATTTCTCTTTTTATTATTGATCTGTAGGAGTTTCGTATATGTGTATAAAATATATACCTATAAACATATTTATATGTTTGTGTGGAACAAAACATATACATATATACATATATAAATTCTGAGGGCAAGTACTTTGTACTATATATAAAATATTTTACCCAGTCTATAGTTTTTCTATTTTCTTAATACTGTATTGATGAGCAGGAATTCCGAATGTTAATAAAGTCTAATTTGTCATTTTTATCTTTAATATTTGTGCTTGTGTCCCATCTAAGAAGTATCTGCCTGCCTCCAAAATGCAAAATTTATGCAAAATTTATCTCTTATGGTTTCCTGCAGAACTTTAATAGTTGTCATTTTTATGTTTGGAACTATAATTCATCTTAAGTAGGTTGAAATTTATTTTTGTACATCTATCCAGGTATCCCAGTATCATTTATTGAATATTTTCATTTCTTAATTGAATCGACTAGACAATGTTGTTGAAAATCATGACTATATATATGCATGAATCTCTTTCTGGTCTCTATATTGTGTTCTATCAATGTCTAGCTATAACCAATATTTTACTTTCTTGTTTACTATAGGTTCCTAGCAAGTTTTGAAACCAGATATTGTGAGTCTTTCAAATTTACTTTTCCAAAAAATTATGGCTAATCTGAATCCATAAATTGTGGAAAATATAGGTATGTATATGTGATATTTTATGTATTACATATAAAATCTCCTGTGGAATTCTAATTGTTGTGCTGAATCTAAATGTCAGGAGGGAGTGGGTGGGTGGGGGAAGGCTGAAAAAAGAATGAATGTGTGTCGTGTACACGTACCAACTCCCATAATGAAGATAATCATTATGTACTATAAACATCTATTAATAAAAATTAAAATCTTAAAAATGAAAAATATTGGGGCTGGGGATATAGCTCAGTGATTAGAGTGCTTGCCTTGCAAGCACAAGGGCCTGAGTTCGATCCCCGGCACCACAAAAAAAAAAAAAGATTTAATCTGACACTATCTGAACATGAATATCTCTTCATTTATTTACTTAATTTCTCCTAATGTAATTTTTAGGGTAGAGATATTTTGATAAAGCTGTCCCAGGTATTTAATATTTTATTATGTATAGAACTGTTTATAATTTCACTCAGTTATTTGCTGCCAGTGTATAAAGATTTATTTTTGTATATTAATCACATATTTTACTACTTTTCTAAATTAATATACTAGTTCTAGTTGTTTATAATCTTTGAAATTTTATACCTAATCATGTCATCAGCAAATAAAACAACTTTTCTTCATCCTCCATCTTTATGGTCTTTATTTTATTTAGCTTATTGCA
This sequence comes from Hystrix brachyura, assembly GCA_016801275.1. Taxonomy (NCBI): domain Eukaryota; kingdom Metazoa; phylum Chordata; class Mammalia; order Rodentia; family Hystricidae; genus Hystrix; species Hystrix brachyura. The sequence goes on along the minus strand of QZML01044457.1, from coordinate 3,909,706 downwards.
CTGGTGAGAATCTCTAGTAACTGGTGAGAAACTGGTGAGAAACTCCAGTAAAATGCCAGTTAGAATTAATATGTGAATATATCCTTGCCTCTTTCCCATCTTTAATGGGAAAGCATTCATAATTTTGTTTTGTTTTGTGACTGGGTCTTGCTATGTGATTCAGGGTAGCCTTGCTCTCAAGTTGTAGCCCAGGATGTCCTCCAATTCACTCATGAGGATCCTCCTACCTCAGCCTCCAGCATGTTGGGATTACAGGCTTGTGCCACTACACAGGCCATAATTTTATCATTAGGTATAAATAATGTTAGCTGTGGATCATTTGTGCATTCTCTTTATCAAATTAAGAAAAACCAAATTAAGAAAAACCATTTTTATTGAAGACAATATTATCTTCAATGGGTATTAAATTTTATTAAAAGGGTTTTTTTTGTATTTATTGATATGATTCTATGGTTTCTCTCTATTGTGTTGGCAATCATGTTAGCAATTGTTATGATAACACTGAATGATTTTTGAATGTTAAATAAATCTGGCATTTCTGGAATAAGTCTTGCTTAGTCATAATGAATTATGCTTTGTATATGTGGTTCTGTGTAACTGCTAAGGTATATTAAGAATCTTTGCACTTATGTTCATGTGGAATATTAACATCACTTTGTCTACATTTTTCTTCTATTTTTTTGTTAAATATATCTTTATCAACTTAAGAAACATTTCCTCCACTCTTATATTCTTAAAGATTTTGTGTAAGGTTGGTATCACTCCTTCTCTAAATATTTGATATCATTTTTTAGGGAAACTATTCAGGCCTGAAAGTTCCTATTCAGGAAGGGTTCTTGTTTTCTAATTACAATTCAGTCAATAGATATAGTACTATCAAGATCTTAATTTCCTCTTGTGTCTATTTTGATAATTTATATTTCTCAAGGAATCTGTCCATTTTAATCTGTTTTTAATGTTATTGCCATATATTTGATCATAGCATTCCTTTATGAACATTTTAACGTCTGTAGTAGCTGTTTTGCCATATCATCCTTTATTCCTACTTTAATAACTTTGTGAACTCCATTTAATTCATCATTCTAGTGATTTGTCATTTTCTTAATTTTTTTTCAGGGATGCTGGGGATTGAACTCATGGCCTTACACTTGCTAGGCAAGTGCTCTACCACTGAGCTAAATCCCCAACCCCAATTTCTTGATTTTTTCTTGAAATTTATATTACTTGATTTTTCTCTTTCTTTTATGTATTTTTACTATTTGTTATTCTCTCCCTTCTACTTGGTTTGGTTTAGTTTCTCTTCCTGTTTTAGCTTCCTAAAACAGAATTACATCACTGATTTTAATTTTTTCTTTTTAATATAAATTTTCAAAGATTTAAGTTTCCTTCTAAACACTGCTTTGCTGCATCCCACAAATTTCAATGGTGCATTTTCATTTCTATTTGAATGTTTATCTAATTATCCTTATACTTGTTTAATCCATATGTTGTTTATAATTGTGTTGTTTAATTTCCTAAAATTTAAGACTTCACTAGATATCTTGAGACTGATTCTAATTTAATTCCATTGTCATCAGAAAGCATTCTGTAGTATTTCAACTTTTTGAAATGTATGTAGACTCATTCTATGACTCAGCATATTGCTTATCTCTGTGAATAAACCATGTGAACTTTAAAAAAAAAAAAAAGTGCAGCTGTTGAGTGTGGTGCTGTGTAACTAATTAGGTCCAGGTGTCTGGTGATGTTGTTCACATCTTGCATATCCTTACTGACTTTTTGTCCCATTATCTCAAATACTAAGAGGTATACAAACATCTTTCACTGTGATTGTGGATTTTTCTACCTCTCTCTTTCATTCTGTAAGTCTTTGCTTCACCTTTCTTGAATATCTAATATTAAATAATTACATATTTACAATTAAAATACTTATCTGATGCACTAACACTTTCTTTTTTGGTGCTAGGGTTCAAACTCAGGGCCTTGTGCTTGCAAGACAAGCACTCTAACCACTGAGCTAAATTCCCAGCCCACTAACACTTTTATAATTTGAGAATTGCTCTTTTTATTTCTCATAATGCTTGTTTTGAAGTCTACCTTAACTGATATTAATATAATCAGTCTACCCGTCATATGTGCTTTAAAAATATCATCAACTAAGAATCCTCTATCCAGTAAAACTACTGTTTGAAAGTTCAAAAAAATAGAGGTCGACTTTGTTACCACTACATTTGCCCTGCAAGAAATGCTTAAAAGGAGTCCTACAGGGTGAAATGAAAAGACACTAGACAGGAACTCAAAGTAATATGATGAAATAAAGAGCTCAGTAAAAGTAAATACATGGGCAATTATAAACACTAATATTATTGTACTTTTTCTTCGTAATTCCACATTTGTTTTCTATATAATTTAAAAGACTAACACATTTATACAAGAATTACTTTGTGTTATTTTAGGCATACAATGCATAAAGATGTAATTTTGTGCATGAACAACTGAAAGGGAGTCAGAGTGCCAGAGTTTTGTGCTGTTGCAGTTAAACTGGTTTAAATTCAAATTAGAATATTATAACTTCAGAATATTAAATGTAATCTCACAAATAAAATACCCATAGAATGTAAACAAAAGGAAATAAAGAGATAATTCAAACATTTCACTACAAAACACTAAATACAAAAGGAGACAGTAATGCAGGTATTAAAGAGGGGGAAGCCATTAAGTCATATATAAAATAAAAAGAGATAGCCTCCTTATTAGTAATTACTTTAAATTTTAGTGGATGAAACTCTCCAACCAAAAGACAGACATTGGCAGAATGTATAAAAACACATAATTTAACTGAATGCTGTCCACAAGAGACTCACTTTAGAGCCAGAGACATACAGATTGAAAATAAAAGGATGGAAAAAGATACTCCATACAAATATTAACCAAAAGAGAGCTGGAATGGCTATACTAATATCAGATAAAATAGAATTCGAATTTTAAAAACTACAAGAGACAAAGAAAGACATCGTATGCTAATAAAAGATTCAATAAAGTAAGAAGACTTAAGTGTTTACAGACCTGATGATAGATCATCACAACATATAAAGCAAAAATAGAACTAAAGGGAGGAATAGACAGTTTTATAGTAACACTTGGAGAATTCAATATCTCTCTCTCAATAATGAATAGAACAACCGGACATACAATGATTTAAGGATAGAGGACTCACATAACACAATAAATCAACTATATCTCACAGACATATACAAAAAACTCCCACTCTATCCAACAACAGTATACACATTCTTCTCTAACATACATGGAATATTTTAGAGGATATGACCAAATGTTAAGCCTCAAATTGCTTAGTAGATTTAGAAAGATAGAAAATAGAAAAGAGAATATTAGAGAAGAGGAAGGATACCAGGGGAAGGAGGAAGGGAGGAAGAAGAGAGGTAATCGAGGAATGAAAATGATCAAAGTATGTTATATGCATGTACAAATACCCCCAAATGAAACTCATTATTCTGTGTAACTAGTATGCACAAAGCAAATAAATTTCTAAAGGAGCTATTTTTTAAAAAGCTCAAGGGGGGGATTAGAATTGTAAATACATTTAAAAGCAAGAAAGATCTAAAATCAACAACTAAACGTTACAACTTCAGGGACTAAGAAAGAACAAATTAAATCCAAAGCTGACAAAAGGAAAACAATGAAGACTTCAGTAGGGGTAAATGAACTAGAGTATAGAAAAGTTAGAGAGAAAAGCAATGAAATCAAAATATAATTCTTTGAAAATACCAACAATATTGACAAACTTTAGCTAGTAAACTAAGAAAATAAGAGAAAGTTCAAGTTATTAGCATCAGAAATAAAAATTAAAACATTTCTACTGATTCTACAGAAGTAAGGATTATAAATATGAGTATATAAAATAACTAAAAATGAAATGGACAAATTTCTAAAAACACAAAACCTACCAAGACTAAGTACCAAAAATCAGAAAATGTGAATAGACTTATAAGTCATAAAGAAATTAAATTAGTAATAAAAAATCTGACAAAAGAAAACCCAGGATATGAGGGTATAATGGTGATTTTCACCAAGCAGTAAAAGAATTAACACCAGTTCTTCTCATATTTTGACCAAAAAGCTGAAGAGGAGGGAATACTTTCTCATTTGTGAGGTCAAAGATACCAAGGTCAAATAACCTACAAAAAAACTACAGATCAATATTTTTATGAACACTGATGTAAAAATCCTAAACAAAAGACCAGCAAATTAAATCCAGCAGCATACTAAAGGAAATATATACCCTGACCAACCAAGATTTATTCCTGAAATGGAAAGATGACCCAAAATGCAAATATCGATCAATGTAATACACCATATTAAGAGGATGAAGACAAAACCACATAAACATTTCAACTGATATATAATAGGCATTTGACAAACTTCACCTTTTCATGATTAAAAACCAACAAAATAAATAAGAATAGAAAGAAACTATCTCAATATAATAAAATGATTATATGAAAAACCCATAGAGAACATGACATTAATGGCGACAGACTGAGAGCTTTGCATCTGAGATCAGGAACTGTTTCTGTTCACCATGGTACTGGAAATTCTAGCCAGAGAAAATAAAAAGTCATCCAAATCAGAAAAGAGGAAACAAAATTGTTTCTGTTTGCAGATGATATGATCTTATATAAGGAAAATACTAAAGTTTCCACCCCAAAATTGTTAAAACCAATAAATTCAGTAAAATTGCAGAATACAAAGTAAACAAGCAAAAATAAATTGCATTTCTATATACTAAAAATGAACAATCTGAAAAGGAAATTATGAAGACAATTCTATTCACAATAGCATCAAAAATAATAAAATACATAGGAACTGGACAAAAAGTGAAAGATCTATCCAATGAAAACTATAAAACATTGCTGAAAATAATCAAATAAGACAAAACAAATGCATATTCCACATTCATGGCTTTGAATATCTCATTATTAAAATGTCAGTGCTGCCCAAAGTTTAATTACAGAATCAATACAAACCCCTTTGAAATTCAAAAGAAATTTTTTTCAGCCACAAAAAAAAAAATCTCAAAATCTATGTGGAATCTTCAGGGACCTTAAATAACCAACGCTGTCTTGCAACAAAATAAAACTACAGAACTCACTCTTCTTGCTTTCAAAACTTACTACTACAAAGCTACAGTAATTAAAATAGTATGATGGGGTTGAGATGTAGCTCAGTGGCAGACTGCTTGCTTTGTAGGTCTAAGGCCCTGGATTTGATCCACATATTACAAAAACAACAATAACAAAAAACAGTATGGTACTGGTATAAGAATAGACATATAATCCCTGGCCCAAAAAAAAAAAAAAAAAGAATAGACATATAGACCAATGGAACAAGATAAAGAATCCAGAAATAAATCACATACGTGTTCAAATTATTTTTGACAAGAATGCCAAAAAAATTCAATTGGGAAGACAATCTTTCAACAACTGGAGCTTGGAAAACTGGATATCCATATGGAAAAGAAAGATGTTGGACACTTACCTACCACCATAGACAAAAATTAACTACAAATGGATCAAAGTCCTGAAAGTAAGACCTCAACAATAAAATTCTTAGAAGAAAGCAGTGGGCAAAATCTGTACGATATAGGACTAGACAATGATATTTTGGCTATGATACCAAGTGCACAGCCAACAAAAGAAAAAAAATGAATTGGGCTTCATAAAAATTTAAACATTTTGTGCACCAAAAGACACTATCAAAAGAGCAAAAATGCAACTCTAAGAATGGGAGAAAATATTAGTAAACCATATATCTAATATCAGATATTTATATATCTGTATTAATATCCAAAATGTATACAGAAATCCTAAAACCTAACAACTACAAAACCAAAATGACCCAACTAAAAAACAGGCAGAACACTTGAATACATACTTCTCCAAAGAAGACACACAAGTTACCAATAAGCTCTTCAAAAGATGCTCAGCATCAGTAATCACTACAGAAATGCAAATCAAAACTATGACTTAATACCATCTTAGGGTAGTTACAATAATAAAACAAGCCAAGAACCCCATAAAATAACAAGCATTGATGAGGCAGTCTACAAATTAGAACACTTGGGCGCTCTTGGTCGGAAGGTAAAATGGTAAAGCCACTGTAGAAATGAGTATGTTGTTCTCTCAAAAGATTAAAAATATAGTAATCATCATACAACACAGCAATGGCACATCTGGGTACATGTCTAAAAAGAACTGAAAGTAGGGACTCCAAGAGACCATTTACCCATGTTCATAGCAGCATTATTCACAAAGCTAAAAGCTGAAAGTAATAAAAATGGTCATTAACAATGAATGAACAAGCCAAATGCGGAATATACACACAGTGGAATATTATTCAGTCTTAAAAATGAAAGAAAGTCTGCAATATGGTACAACATGGTTAAGCCTTAAGAAAATTATGCTAGGTGAAATCAACCAGCCATAAAAAGAAAAATACTGGGGGCTGGGGATCTAGATCAAGAGGTAGAGTGCTTGCCTAGCAAGTGCCAGGCCCTCAGTTCAATCCCCAGCAGCCTCTCCCCAACAAAAAAAAAGAAAAGAATGAAAGAAACAAAAAATACTGTATGGTTCCATTTAGATGAGGGACTAAGAGTAAGTTAAATCATAGAGACAGAAGGTAGAATGGTGGGTTGCTAGGGATTAGGGGAGAAGGGAAGAGGGAGTTATTGCTTAATGGGCACAGAGTTTCAATTTTACAAGACTAAAATAGTTTTCTCATTAAATTTTTGTTGTTGCTCTAAGGTTACAGTATCAATCAATATCACAGTCTGATTAGAGCTAATGTGGTACACAATTACTTGCAGAATTATAGTAACACTGACCACCATTCCTTATCCTTTGTATCTTCTCACAAAAAAAAACCCACAAGCCAAAAACACAAAGAACAAGAACCTTAAAGTGATGAAACAAAACAAAATATGCTAACTTGTAATTTTATATTAAGCAAAAATAACTTTCAAAGATGACGATTCAATAAAGATTTTTATGTAGATGTACATATTACCAAGAAGAGAATTTGTAGAGTGCAGATTTCTACTACACAAAACATCAAATAAATTTTTTTCTAGAAGGGAAATTGCACCAAATAGAAACTTTGACTTCAGGAAGAGCTGAGCAGTGCCAGAAAAAGCATGTGGACCCATATGAGCAACACTTTTGGATTCCTAATTGAATCTCTAGACTAAGCAGACCCATGAGTTACTTTGAAATTTTACCCTTCTTATGAGCCTAGACAAGAATACCAACTCTTATACCTCTAAGCTCATCCTGACCCTTAATTCAATAAAGAATTAAGGAAATCATTTTGTGAAGATGATCTCACTGGCTTTGTCTCCTGCATTAACATATATTCCATATGGGAGGAAACTTAGACTTCACAACTTTGAATACACTGCCAAAGGCTGGGTCACTCCTCAGAACCTGACAGTTCACACTGAGAAAGCTCTGGGGTGAAGGACCATTCAAAATTTGCTTTTTCTTTCTAGGTAAGGATGTTTTAAGTCTTCTTAATAAAAAGTACCCAGTGAGTTTCTCCTTTGACCTTTAAATTGACATACATTTCACAAAAAGTATTTTAAAGAATGAAGAAGAGGTAGCAGCAGCAGAACTGCAGTTGAGTAGACTCAGCAAATTCCAGTTAGGCTCTAAGGGTGATGCAAGAATAATAAAACATAGTTTGTTTAGTATAGAACCCCCAATTGAGTTGATGAATACACACAAACATAGAAACATTTAAATAGTAATAAGAGGCTTCATTTAACTAGACATTAAAAATCTTGGCATAAACAAAATGTGTGACCAGGTTTAAATCCAAATTCAAGTATATGGCACAGACTGCAATTTAGAGGAATGAACGTGTCAATGGAGGTCAGATTATGGAGCCAAGCTCAACAGTTAAGGCTTTCTTGTGTTCCTAAAATAAGGAAGTGAGAGAATCATAGCAGTGATTTCATGAAGATTCGAATGATAGCACTGTGTAGGATTAATGTGAAAAGGAAGAAGCAAAAGATTTGATCTATTCACACTCTAACTGCAACAAAAGGAGACTGTGTCCAGGATGGAAGTGGTGGGAATGGAGAAGTTAGAACGGATATGAGACAGCACTGGAAAAACAGTAAGTAATGACTTAGTATCATGGTGAATAAAGAAGGAAGAATCAAGGAGAATTTCAGTGTGGAGTGGAAATCTGATGCAATCAGATGCAAAAATAAAGAAGTTAGGACAGGAAGTTGGCGTTAGTTTAAAAGAAATGTTAATGTAGTTTGGGACTTATTACTACTGGGTTGCAATGTCATAGTTGGAAAACATGAGCTAAGTTTTGGAAACGAGGAACTAAAATTCACATTAAACTTTTAGAAAGTTGTGGTCATCAAAGAAAAACTAGCTTGAAAAAATATATGTTTTGACCTGAGTTATAAAGGTAGAGGGAAAATGTCAACAAGATTGGAAGCCACAAAGTTCTGAGACAGGCAGTGGGCAAGATATAGTAAGGATGGTTGGAATAGCTTTCTCAATACCATCCATCTTCTTTTTTTTTTCTTTTCTTTTTCAGTTGGTTTTATTTTTTCTAACTAGTACATGTTTGCAATACCTGATTATTACGTTCCTTATGGAGAGTTGGTATGTGTACACAGTACATCTTAATTCTTTTTTTTTATTAGTATATGTTTGCCATACATAATGATCACATTCATCATGGGGAATCTGTACCTGTACGTAATATATCTTCATTCTTCTTTTTTTCCCATCCCCCTCCCCTCCCTTCAACTCTTCTTCCCCTCTCCATCTACAAAAGCTGTTTCCATTTTTTTCCTTCCATTCTCTTTTTTTAAAATCTTTTTTCCCTTCCTCCTCCTCCCTCCCTTGTTCTCTTTTACATTCGAACAAGTTCTTCCTACTTTCCAATATCTATCCTCCATTTTGCTCCTTATTTACCCTTTGGGTTTCTCACACAAAAGAAAGGAACCCTTCTCCATTGTTGGTGAGAGTGTAAGTTAGAACAACCACTATAGAAATCAATAAGGAGATTCCTCAGAAAACAAAAATTTAAAAAATTAAAAAAAAAAAAAGAAAACTAAAATTAGAGGTTCCATTCAGCCATCTTCCACGAACAACCACCTCCACCTAATGGCTCCTCCTCATACTCCATCCAAGATGTTTTCCACAATCCTGTCCTTTACCATATTTAATGAACTCATCCCAGTCCCATCAAAGACTATTTTACGGATTTTTCTAACTTTTCTAACACAAATGAGAAGAGACAAAGGTGGATATACAAGGTATGATCAAAAAATACAGTGACTGTCCAATTTTTTAAAACTTTATTATAGCAAAAGATACATTGCCATTAATCCCCTCAAAATACTCCTCCTCACTTCAAACACACTTATCCCATTATCCTTGCTACTTTCTGAAGCAATTCTGGAAGTCTTCTTTTGTATCTTTTCATGGCTGCCTCAATGTCCTGAGTCGATTCAAAATATTTACCTTTCACAGTCATTTTGACTTTGGGGAAGAGCCAAAAGTTGCATGGTCCCAGTCCACTGAATAAAGTGGATGAGGACACACCATTATGTTTTCATTTGACAGAAATTTCTGTAAACATTTTGAATCCATTCATGACATTAAGGCAACCACAAAAAAACCATGGAAAGAGGACTCCCAGAACTGCTTCAGAAAGTGGCAAGAATGATGAGATTAGTGTGTTCAAAGTGAGGGAGAGAATTTTGAGGGTGATAAACGGCAATGTGCCTTTTACTGTAATAATTTTTGAAGATTTTTATTAACTGTAGTTTTGAATCACTCCTTGTTGTAAAACCTGGTTTTATTCTGTTCCTGACAGTCCAGAGCTCCTTTGTTATTTTTTGGTTTGTGGTTTTCTGTGGTGCTGGGGGACAGGTCCAGGAAGGACATGCTAGGAAGCACTCCGCCACTGAGCGGCACCCCACCACACATTTAGCTGCTTGCTTGGCTCTCTGTACAGTGCTTTACCAGATTCCGTGTACCAGTACATCCCATTTTCTCCTGCACTTGTTTGAATGAAAGTTTGGCACTTGCAACTACAGACCTACACTACAATGAGTGCCACAAAATCATATAAACAGAACAGTTAATTCCACAAGCAGACACATAGAAAAGGAGTAAGTATGCATGTTAGTCATGGACCAAGAAAAGAAGCATCATTCTTAGAATTGCCCAGCTCAGACTCAGTAAAAAATCTAAATGGAGGATTAATTTGTAACAACAACAACAAAGAACAGTCACAGAAGATCCAGGAAGTGGGTTTTGTTAGAAGTCTCCTTCAAGGTGTATCTTATTCTACTTGACATATTTTCTTTGGAAGGCATGTTTAACTTAACACATTTACAATAAAACTTAAATAAAGGCTTATTTAGTTCATTAACAGGGCTAGTCACTTAAATACTGCCTGTGACGATGTTGTGCTTTTGAAGGGAACTAGAGGGATGATAGCATGATATTGGAGTCAACCTTGAGCTTTTCTATACACAAGAGGCCTTAAAAATACACAACTAGTTTTGCAATCATATTGGGAGAATGCCCCAAATCATATATCCATGATCATCTCCTTTTAATTACTCAGTAAATATCCTGTATATATCTGGTAAGTATCCTGCCACAGCAGAGGGAAAGGAAGCTGAAAAAGAATTGGTGCTGACAAAATGTATCACCTTCATGTCTTTGTTGAGGTCTAGTATGTCCCAAATTGTAGACACAATTTATGTCCTCAGGCATCTCACAGTTTGAGCAGGAAGACAGTGAAAACCTTTATAACTGGAAGCATGACTGTGCATGCACATACCCCAAAGAAACAAGACAAACATAATAGGCCATCTATAATCTTTAAGGATTTCAGAGGCCCAGCTATTCCAGTCTCATATTGTTCATTGAATGTATTAGCAGGCTCCTTGGAGAGGCAGTATGTGATTGCCTGTAACAGCCTGTCTAAACACTTGATGGAAGTGAGCAATTGTGTATTCATAGAGTGTGGTTTACTTTAAACCTGGGGTTTCCCACTGCTCTATTTTGTATTTCTTATTTTCCATTTGGATCTTTAAGCAAAGATTTTGAACATCAAATACTAGAATTTCTCCATGCTACTTTTTGGTGTAGCATATCAATTTTGAGAGATAATTCAATTCAGGATCATATACTCAGCAGTTAAATATGAATACAGTGCCTGATAATTGCAAAGCTTGACTCCAATGCTGACTGAATTTGAAATGCCAAAATATCTATTAATAAATAAATGTAAATACGTTGTAATACAAATTGAACATACCTAACCTGAAAATCAAAAATCCTCCAAAATCAAAAACTTTTTGAACACCAGCATGATGCCAAAAATGGAAAATTCTACATCTGATCCCTGTGATGGTCACAGTTAAAATGTAGCCACACTAAAAATATTGTATAAGATTACCTTCAGTGGCTGGGTATGGTGGCACATGCCTGTAATCCCAGCACTCAGGAGGCTGAGGCAGGAGGATCTCTGTGAGTTCAAGGCCAGCCTGGGCTACACAGTGAGTTCAAGGCTTGCCTGAACTACATAGCGAGACTGTCTCAAAAAAAAAACAAACAAAAAGATTACCTTTGGACTATGCGTGAAATATAAATCAATTTTTATCTCAATTTTTTGTTCCGTCCCCAAGATATCTCATTTGATATACGTAAATATTCCAAAAACCGAAGAAAATCTGAAGCCCTTCTGGTTTCAAGCATTTTGGATAAAGGATACTTAACCTGTATATTCATGCAGAGTGATGTTATATAATAGTGAAATTGAATGAGTGGCCTCAGAAGCATATTGCTGAATGAGAAAGCAAGTTTTAGGGCAATTCATACAGTCCAATACCATTGCTGTACTCTTTAAATACCAAACACTACCACATATCATATAGGATCATCCAATTATGTGAATAAGTGTGAAGAAATGTGCCAGAATTATAAACACCAAATTCAGGAGCATAATTACTACTGGTAGAAGAGCGGTATAAAATGAGATTTGGTTATAATGTTTCAGGTGATGGATATGGTAATTACTCTGATTTGCCCACTAGACAGTGTTTACATGTATCAAAATAACACATTGTACCCCATATATTTGTGCAATTACTATGTGTATGTTAAAATTTTAAAGTGATTTGAAATTTATGTTTAACCACTTACAAATACTACTTTCTTACACATTTCTCCAAAATCTTAGGGTCATCTTTTTGCTAGGGCACTTTGGGTCTTTGTTTCTTGGGACAAATTTGTTAAATTACATTTGTATAGATATTTATCTATTTTATAAAGTCTAAGATCACATGGTTTCTCTTATATGAAAAATCCAAAATATAAACAAAGAGCAAAACTGTGCTGCTGTAAACATAAGTGGGCATATATCACTGCAGTATGATGCTTTTAACTCTTTTGGGAAGATCCCAAGAAGCGGAATACATGGCTCAAATGGAATCCCAACTTTTAGTTTTTCGAGGAATCTCCACACTGATTTCCATAGTGGTTACACTAGTCTACATTCCCACCAACAGTGGAGAAGCATTCCTTATTCCCAAAAGCCTAGCAAGCATTTGTTATTGGCTGGTTTCTTGATAATAGCTAGTCTTTCTGGAGTGAGATGGAATCTCAGCATTGTTTTAATTTGCATTGCTCAGATGACCAGTGATGTTGAACATTTTTTCCTATATTTATTTGCCATTTCTACTTCTTCATCTGAGAAGTATCTATTCATTTCAGTTACTCATTTTTTGGATTGGGTCTTTAAATTTGGGGGGTGGTCTGATTTTTTTGAGTCCTTTGTATATTCTAGATATTAGTCCTTTGAGGAATAGCTGGCAAAAATTTTTTCCCACTCTATGTATTGTCTCTTCACTCTGTTGGTGGTTTCTTTTGCTACGCAAAGCTTTTTAATAAGATGAGATCCTAGGTCTTGATTCTTTGTGAAATCTTCTGGGCAATAAGGGTTTTGATCATAAAATCTTGGCCTATACCTATGTCTTCAAGACTTCTACCTATCCTATCTTCTAGCAGATTTAGTGTTTTTGTTTTAATATTTAGACCTTTGATCTATTTCCATTTCAGTTTTAGTGCATGGTGAAAAATACAGGTCTAGTTTTAATCTTTGGCATGTGGAAAGCCAGTTTTTCCAGCACCATTTATAAAATAGGTTATCTTTCTTTCAGGGAGGGTGTTTGTCCCCTTTGTCAATGGTAAGGTGGCGAAATGTGTTTGGAGTTGTTTCTGCATCTTCTAATCTGTCCCATTGATCTTCAGGTCTGTTTTTTTGCCAATACCATGCTGTTTTTATCACAGTAACTTTGTAATATAATTTCAGGTCAGGGATTGTAATGCCCTCTGCTTTGCCTTAGTTGCTCAAAACTTCTTTTGCTATTCTAGGTCTCTTCTGCTTTCAAATGAATTTTAGAATTTTTTTCTCTAATTCTGTGAGGTATGCTACTGGTATTTAGATCAGGATTGCATTAAATCTGTATAACAATTTTGGAAGTGTGACCATGTTCACTATATTTGATCTTCCTACCCAAGTACAAGAGACATCTTTCCATTTTCTGATATCCTCTTTGATCTCCTTTTTCAGACTGCTGTAGTTTTCAATGTAAAGGTCTTTTACTTCCTTCATTAGATTGATTTCTGGGTATTTCATTTGGGGGATGCTATTGTAGAAGGTGTTGTTTCCCTAATTTCTCTCTCAGTGAATTTGTTGTTTATGTACAGGAATGCTGTAGATTTTGGGGTGTTGAGTTTATATTCAGCTATGCTACTAAATTTGGTTATGAAATCTATAAGTCTTTGGGTGGGTTTTGGGGGGTCTTCTATGTAGATATCATGTCATCCACAAATAATTTAGCTTCTTCCTTTTCTATCTTTATTCCATTTATTTCTTTCTCTTGTCTAATTGCTCTGGCTAATGTTTCCAGAACTATATTGAGTAAGAGTGGTGATAGTGGACATCCTTGTCTTGTTCCTGAGTTTACAGTAAAAGTTTTCAGTTTTTGTTCATTTAGTACAATGTCAGCTATTGGTTTGTCATAGATGCTTTAATCAGATTGAGATAAAGACCGTCTATTCCGATTTTCTGCAGGGTTTTTTTTTTATCATGAATGGGTTTTGGACTTTGTCAAATGCTTTTTCTGCATCTATTGAGATGATCATATGGTTTTTGTCCTTGGCTCTGATATGGTGATGGGGTGTATCACATTTATTGATTTGCATATGTTGAACCATCCCTGTTGAACCATCCCTGCATCC
>QZML01044457.1:3863457-3891421 GCA_016801275.1 Hystrix brachyura | reverse complement strand
CCTGAGTTCGATCCCCGGCACCACAAAAAAAAAAAAAAAACCCCCCAAAAAAAAAAAAAAAAAGCCCAAGAACAAAAATGACCAAAAAAAAGAAAAGAAAAGAAAGAAAGAAAAATGTCCACTTCTGGGCATGTCCTTGCTGTCACTGGTAGACAGAATGGGCAGGCCCAGATACGTGTTGATTAATCCCAGCAGTAGATTTACAGTGGGGCAGTGAGAGTCTGTGTTTTCCTGTTTGAGCGCATGCTCATAAGATATGAGGAGCTAAGATAGAGAACTGTGCAACAAACTTTCAAACTTGGGTTGAATATCCCTAAATATAATAATGCACTATTCTATGCTGGTGACATTTTTTCCTTAGAGGTCACAGACAAAGCACATAATCCTGTGGAATTCTCCTGAGGAAAGCTTAATTTCTAGACTAGCGAGGTCTGGTCCTTTCCTCCTTCCAGGCTGGACAGTTAGGTGTGGAGTCCTAAGACCACAGAGAGGCACTGCACACTTTCAACACAGAAAGAGTAGGGGAATGTACAAACTTACACTCCCAACTGGTACATCTCTCAGCCCTCAGCAATTTTAAATTAAAATCCATAGTGCCTTTATTTTTATTATTAGATTCTGACCCATGAGGTTTCCCAATATTAAATCCCAATATCAAAACTCTAGATACTGATCTTACAGGATTCAGAATTTTTTACAAAAATATAAAACAAACCTAGTATTTCCTTCATATATTTTTCTCTTTAAGGGCCACTAAAATTTTTTCTTTTTATTATCTTTTTTTTTAAGAAAACACTAGAACTTACCTAAGTTTGGATTTCTTTTCCCTGATTTTGTTTGATGTTCACTTACATTTTCTTCCACTATTTCTTTCATCATTGCTGCTCTTATATTTGTTATATTTTCATGTTTTCTCTTTAACAAGTCACATCATATGTGAAGATCTATTGGTCTAATATCAAGATTTATTTATTATTCCTCTAATTGAATAGAGGAATTTTCCTTTTCCTCTGAATTCTGAATCAATATCTCAGTAATATTTTCAAATTTTCTAATTCTTTTTCTAATAAAGTACTGAAAAACTTTCATTCTGTTGTTTTTTAAAATCACCAGTTAAATCTCAAAGCATCTGTTGTCCACTTTATGATACTAAGTCATTTTTCTTTTGTAAAATCAGTGTTCTCTAAAATCTTAATGACAACATAAAGATGTTTTCTAACAACTCCAGTCTTGTAAAACTGGTTCACATATGGACATTACGTCTCTTTCTTCATAACGCTCACTTGATTGAGTGAATGCATTCTTACACACCCATGAATTTTATTTTCCTGTTTGTTGGATGTCAGAGTGGAAGATGGGCATGCTTTACCCATACTTGAAGCTGAGATGCCCCCGGTAGATATTGGAAGATCAAATCTTACAAGACTTGATGAAGGAAGGTGGGAAAATTTTTATTTATTCTAGTTCTGTGCTGTCAGATAGCGACAACCTTAACAGGAAGGCTGACTGCTGAGCATAAGGTTTCTTTTTTCTGTCTAGTACTGAAGCAGCTTGATAAATACGGGGTCACGTGTTCATCATCCAGTTCGAATGACTGTCCTTGCACTAGGACTTCAGCTTACTCAGTGAGCCACTGCACAAAGTGGGAGCCAAATGTGTTCCAGGAAGCTCTGTTTCTGGAAGGCTCTGGAAGTGAGCAGCTTTCCTACAGGGTCTCAGCCATCCCACCTCCAGGCCGCAAAGCCTGCCCTCATCGCCAAGGCCTGACATATCAGTTAGGGCACATATCGTGGAGTTCTTTTAGAGGGGCCTACTAATTACTCTTGAATCTGGATTTTTCTCCGTGTTCTATGAATTCTTACTGTTTCATCATCTGAGTGGCAATTTAGTTTAAAAAACACAGTATTTGCCATATACATTAACTCTATTTACAAACTAAAACTAAAGGAGTAGTTAGTTATCATTAGGAGTACTATAGCCACAATCCATATTTAATAGTGATTATTTAAAATAATATTTTAATCAGGAATTCATACCTTAAAGATGCTATACCACCTAAACTATCTTGGAAACTGTGAGAGCAAATCTGATAATTAGTACAAAGAATAGCACAAAATATTTTAAATGATCAGAATATTTTGCAGGGTCTCTCATACTTTCACAAATAAAGGCTTGAACTGCAAGCCTGGAAGCCTGATGCCATGGTGCAGTGTTCCATGCTCTGTGGATGTGCTAGGGCTACAGCAGTGAGAAGATAAGCAGCACCTGCCTTCATGGTTTCAAAGAGTCTGCAGGGCAAGGCAACCAGCACATTTGCTGTGACATTTGCTTCCAAGGAACAAGTGCATGATAGATAAGTGAGACAGGATAAGTGACACCTAAACCCCAACAGGGCAAGGAAGGAGAATTGACAAGGAAATTTTCCCAGAAAAAAGTGACATTTAAGCTGAGACCCAAAGGATGAGTCAGGATGACCTAGTCAAAGACAGAATGTAGGAATCTATGTCTGTGCAGGTGGTGCTATTAGTGCTTTGTACATAAGTGCTCAATAAAGGTATGTATGATGAATATGTAAAAAGTTACATCAAAGAGAAAGTACACAACTTGTAAATTCGACGTTGCCAGAAAACAATGCTAGAGTAGATATAGTTTCATGAGAAGTCCAAAACCAGAACATATATCCCAAGTGCCTAAAAGTGGCATAGGGTAAGCACACATCTACTGCAAGAATGAACATGCAAAGACTTACAGACCATGTTAAGGAGTTCAAACCATGTCCCAAGAGCAATGGAAAGTAAACAGGAAGAGTGAAGTCCATGTTGAGATATTTGCTTCCCCAAATTCTTGTATTGTGACTCTTCTGGTAGGAACCTTCCTCCTGATGAGCTAGAGGCTCCCTTCCTCTCTTTGCCCCGCCTGCTCCCTTTGCCAAGAACACTGAACAGGAAGAAGTATTTGCTTACGGATGCTGCCAGGACAAACTGAAGAAGGAAGGGCACTGCCTGAGCAGGAGCATATTCTCAAGGGACAAGACCCGTATCCATCTGCAAGACATCCCAGCCTTCCAGGAAGAGAGAAGGTGGGTCTGTCTGTCTTGTCTGTTTGTCTGTCTGTCCGTCTTCTCTGCACAGACTGTTGGCCCTTCCCCAACACCCAGATTTTAAGAGAAGTCTGTTCCACCTGTTGCCCACCAATGACTCAGGCTTCTACGACTAAAGTCAGTATGGCCAAGACTATAAATTAATGTTCTGGGAAGCAAGGGTTACTTCAAGACTAAGAGTCCTTAAAATATAGGAGCAGATTTACTTATCAGACAGAGTTTAAAAGGCCACAAACAGGGACAAGGCTAAGCTTAGAGCTAAGGAATGAATGAAGGACAGGCAACATACCAAGTTAAAAAATTCACAACCGTCACAAGTTCCCAACCAAGCTCTGGGCAAATCTGGGCTTTCCAAGCCTCCCTTTGGCTCTCTGAGCAAGAAGCTGGGGTAGGTCCAGGGGGGAAGAAAAAGTAAGTTTGTTTCCAGATTGTAATAATTTTGCTTTGACCCCCCACAGGCTTCTGAATTCCCTTCATAATGAACTGCCACATGATAATCTCTGTGCTTATTGTAGTGGTGCTTAAAGCTGTTGGTGTCACCTTATTTCTGCTTTATTGTGAGTATTTGAGTGCTTGCTTAACCCAACATCCCTATTGTCTTGCTCTTTGCCGAATCAAAGCTACATAGAAGGTTAAATTCCCCAATTTTTCCACCTAACGGCAACTAATGCCCTTCTCCCTCTCCAACACATACAATGGGACAGGCTCCTTATTCTACCTTGGAGACATAGAATTGACCAGAGTCTGATAGTTCAAATCCCATAAACACAGCTTTTGCTACTAGAGTACTGTTTGGGCTGAGCAGAAGTAGTTAGCAAGTAGTACTGTCTGAGCTGAAGTAGCTAGAAAGGCTTGTTATTGTTGCTAAGATGTAAAACTACAGCTCCATTTCAATCTATAGTAAGTCTGTGTTAAGGGCTGAACTATAAGGGAATAGGCTATAAGCAAAAGAGAAATTTTGCTACATATTCATATCAATTCATGCATCCAAATGAATTAGTTAGAAAAAGAAGGCTTATATCAAAGGATTTTATTGCAATTCAACCAGTAGAATCCTCTCCAGCCCCTGAAGCCAGTAAGCAGTATAAATGAGGAAGGAAATACGAGTAGGTCATAGCAGTTGGGTAAGAGGAAATATAAGTTTCATTAAGTGAAGACATTCCAAAAATATATACACATCCTTTCCCTGCTGACCTGAGTCAGAGATCAGTGCTTCACATTAATGGTCACAGGGCCCCACCACCCTCTATGGATTTGCTTGTTTTATGCATCATGCAACTGTATTTGGAACTCAGCCAACAGCTGGTTTTCTTTCCAGTCCCACAGACCTTTTGGAAAAGTAATGATGGCGTCATTCCTACTAGGAGCTACGGAACAGATAATGTGCATAATGGTAATCTCTTCTCTACCATCCTGCTTCTAGGAGCCTGGATTCTTAGTGCCCTTCCTCAAGGCCTCCTTTCCCGATGAACTTTTGTACAAAGATATCATAAAGTGCTTTTAATGAATTATCTTCCAGGGATATCTTATACCAGACTCAGTGAAAGTTTCCCTTTTGCTGTGATAGGGACAGAACCAAAACTCAAGATCTCTTGCATACAAAGTACACACTACATCTGAGCCGCATTCCAGGTCCTAAGTGAAATTTTTGACCCTCAGCTTTCCTCCTGGGCATGTGGATAATTTGTGTGTAATTGCTGTAGTGTAATGTGAATGCACTTCTGAGACTCTGAAGTGATGTACCTACAAGGAATGGTTATAAAGAGACCAGGTGCCACGAAAAGAGGATCATGTTTGTGGGCCAAATATTATGCTAGGCCAACCACAGGAGAAGAAAAAACACAGGGGATGTTAATTAACCATCATCTGTAAAGCAAAAGGCACAAGACCAGAAGGCACATAGGATGAAGAGATGAGTGAGATGTGGCTCTTCCTGTTAAACCCACTTGCTCTGGAAGCCTTTTCCCAGACCTCCTTCTCACTTCCTCTTAAGAAGCCTGTTACTAATGACATCTTTTAAGAGAAAGGCCATTTCTTATTCATCTTTATTTCAATGAGGCAACCAACAATAATGAGTTATATGAAGAAAATACTCAAGAAATAACTGTTTGGTTCCTTCCATTATAATCCCAAAGTACTTTCTGATGAAAATCAGGCTATTATATATGACAAAGGGGCTGTGAGCCAGAGACTGAAATAAAAGGCAAAAATTAACATCTATTTCATTAATATAATTTTAAGTAATCAGTTTAGCATCTGAGTAAACTAACATATTTTCAACCATAATAGACAAATAACTGGTGCCACTGAGAGGAGATCTGACCAGCCTCTGAACCTATTGTAGCTGCCTAATCAGACAGCCAGTGTTTCTAGAAAAAAAAAAAATGAGGCCTGATGGGGACCAATCAAATCCCCTATTTATATTTAAAGGAACAAATGGATCTCTCTCTGCTTATGGGAAATCTCTGGAAATGTTCACCTGATTCTTTGTCTGATAAAACTGTAAAACTTGTTCCAATTAGTTGCAATTCTTAGAGCTAAGAAAGTGTTGATAGGAGAAGCATCCAGTAGCTGCCTGGGATTAAGAATTTTGTAGAGGTTTTGGCCACCAAAAATGACAAGAATAGCAAAGATACTTTGAGGAACCCAGAGTGGAAGTGATCCAGTTCCTGGCAGAGGAATGCATAAGAAATGAGTGAGTCTCCCTGGAATACCAAATTCTTCTGTTACTCGTCACTCATCTGTCTCTTGTTTTTTCTGCCCTGGCCCTCAGCATTTCATACCTACCGCCACACCAAAAGAGTGGGGGGCCATAAAATAGGACAAATAACGGTAATAACAAAATGAAAGTTCAAAGAGAAAATACCTGAAAAAATCTACTTCAGTGCTGGCCAAGAGTCCCTTGTTCTCGCCACTGTTAAAAGTCAAATATTTGGAGGAATTCGACAGTCAATACTGTGATGATTGTGTGTTATGTTCACAGCACAGTAATCTTTACATTTATGTTTCATTTCAGTCTCACAGATTTTTGAGACCAGTACCGAGAGCTTCATTCCCACAAGGAGCTACGGAACAGGTAAACCACATGACTGGAACCTCCTCTCTCTACCCTTTACGTAAGTTATTAGCTGAATTCTTACAGACTTTCCTCATCACTTCCTTTTCTATGGAACTTTTTTGCTTGAAGAATCCATAAAGACCTTCTAGTTCATTCCCTTCATATCATCAATAGGGAAACAGTCTGGAATGAGTGGGATTTCTTCCTGGCTTGAGAACAATTTGTATCAATACAATTGTTATAAAGAAACCCATATCTCATTGTGTCCCATTAATTTATGACTCAGTTTCAGGGTTCACATTCCAAACAACTAATCCTACACTTGATTTTTCCTTTCCTTTCCTTTTTCTTTTTTCTTTTCTTTTCTTTTCTGTTCTTTCCTTCCTTCCTTCTTTTTTTCTTTCTCTCATCTCTTCAGTCTGCCCCCAAACCTGGCAGAACTTCCATCAAACAAGATGCTTCTTCTTGTCTACCTCTGAATCAACCTGGGACAAGAGCAGGGATGACTGTGCAAAGAAAAGATCCACTTTGGCAATTGTCGACACACCAGAGAAACTGGTAAGAGTATCGGGAATGGGACAGTAAAGCAGCCCATCCTACACCAGCCTTAGTGGATGGAGATGGTGGCGGAGTGTGGCAGAGTGGGGGTCGGGTGAGGAGGAGTGGACAGGTGGCTGGCTGAGTTCAAGCTCCTTGTTCTGAATGTGGGGTTGAGAGACTGCTTAGTAATACCGGGGCATGTTCTTTGGCTTCACTGAGCTAGACATCCAGACTCTGCAATCTTCCCCATAAGGCACAGCAGGGGGATAATATCTGAGGCTTGGGCCAAGACCTTTAAAGTGCAGGAAATGATCAAAGAGCCGATGTGTATAAAAGTTGTTTAAAAACTAGAGCACACATTATAGATATGAGGTATCAATATACATAGTAAAAGAGGAAGATGTGAGTTAACACAAATCAGTAATATGAAAAACAGTGAATCAGATCATAGGGTTTTCAGTTTATATTCATGATAATAAAACTAGGTAACACCATGCAAAAAGCTTTATTATTTCCTTTTATCTCATTATAATCCTTAGAGTCTATTATAATCCATATTTTATAAATGGGGAAATCAGGGCACAAAAATAATTTAACCAAGGTTATTCACACAAATGACACAACACAGAATTGAATTCAGATCACTTTGACTCCAAAACCCATGTTTTAGTCAGTACCATACTTCATTTTAGTTTATAGTTACCTTTCCTTCAAATCTAACCATTTGCTGAGTACCCAGCACTCAGTGTAGTTTAGGCAGTGGAGAATGCCAAGGACGGAACTTGTTACACATCAAAATTTAAGTAGAGAAGGGTACCGTGCCACATACACTATTCTTGTTTCTCTCCTTTTTATATTCTCTCTCTTCCTCTAAAAATGTACCCCTGTGATTGAGAAGGATCTGTAAGAGGGTCTTCTTCCCTGAAGTTTGGCAATAGATGTCTAACAAAGGGCAAGGATCAGGATGATATAGATTCTTTAAGTACCAAGTGGGAAGGAAATATGCCCTCAGGTAGAAAACCAGGAGTAAGATAGAGAGGAGAAAAGAGGAAAGATAATGAGAAGAAGGAAAGAGGAAAATAAGACAAGAAGCTGATGGCATCTTTTCCTCTACTCACCCCTTTGTGGTCAATGGATCCCAACTTCCATTATTGGCATTCCCCACCTTATACTCCATGATAACCTTAGAAGAAGCTCATCACACCAAGAGTGTGCTGATGAATCTCATGTCAACGTGTTTTGCTGTTATCTGACTCAACTTCATTTGGAATATAAAATTTCTGGAAATGAAAGCAATTCTATATAGAAAGGCATGACAAGTTTTTTTTTTTTGTTTTTTTTGGGTTTTTTTTGGTGGTGCCGGGGATCATCGAACTCAGGCCCTTGTGCTTGCAAGGCAAGCACTCTAATCACTGAGCTAAATCCCTGGCCCCAAGAAAGATCTTTTTGTGTGTGTGTGTGTGTGTGTGCCGGGGATTGAACTCAGGGCCTTGTGCTTGCAAGGCAGACACTCTGACCACTGAGCTAAATCCCCAGTGACAAGTTTTTAATTGTATTTCAAACTAGCTGGTTTTGACTGAAAAGCCACCCTTCTCTATTTCCTCAGTGTAGTTTCAAAGAGCAACATCAGCGTCACCTGGATACTTGCTAGGAAAGTAAATCCTCATTCTCTGCACCAGACCTTCTGGACCAGAAGCCCAGTAATCTGCGTTTTAGCAATACTTCCAGTGATCTTGATGCCCACAAACTTTCTGAACTTCTTCTCTAGTGTTAATAGCAAGTGCCAGTGTAGGCAGTCTCCTACCTCTAGCAGCTTTCCTTGTTCCCACAATCAAATATAATGGTGAATTCATTGGCCCAAGAAGAACAGCAATAAAGGACTCATTGTTAAACTGTTTATTTACTGTTTTAATTTCTAGAAGTATCTTCAAGGCATAGTTAATGCTGAGAAGTATTTCATTGGCTTAATGTATCAGCCTGCAAAGAAAAAGTGGCAATGGATCAACAACTCTGTCTTCAATGGCAAGTACGTGAGCATTCCTTAATTTTCTGGGGATCTTGGTTTGCCTCAAAAGACCAAACCCAAGATTCATGCTGGCATAGCTCAGAAGTTGAGACAACCTTGTTCTAATCTTCTCCTTTCTTCCAACGTGTGTATTGTCACAGTATTTCTTATAAACATTTTTATTATGGAAAATATCAAAAATTGCCC
Source organism: Hystrix brachyura (assembly GCA_016801275.1). Classification (NCBI taxonomy): domain Eukaryota; kingdom Metazoa; phylum Chordata; class Mammalia; order Rodentia; family Hystricidae; genus Hystrix; species Hystrix brachyura. The sequence continues at coordinate 3,882,511 of QZML01044457.1, read as the reverse complement.
ACTTTAAAAAGTAAGACAGAAAAAAGTATCCATAGAATACATTATTTTATTCAAAGGTCCAAAAGAATCCACATACATAGTTGTTTTGTTTTGGGTTTTTTTTTGGTGTTTCTTACAGGTCTCTTTTAAACTACTGATCATATTTTCTTGCTAAGTACCTACAAGTTTCCCAAAATGTAGCTCTTTTATCTAAAGAATGGTTATTACTTTAAAAATTTGTCTGTACTTTAAAGCTGTGAACTTCTAACTCTCACTATCTCTCTCCAACGACTCATTCCATGGAGATAAACTTTAGTGGAGAATATAATATTCCAAGTGTCCATATGAAAATGCTAAGTCCAACAGGGAGCAATTCAGGCTCCCAGGCTGCAACTGGGTTGCCCTACAGCGGGGAGATCAATATTCATTCAGTTTCTACTAAATATCAGACACTATGCTGAACACTTTACACATATTATTTCCTGCATTCTTCACGTGATGATATAGAAAAGGCTTTGATTACTCTCTACTGAACAGCTGAATTCAGGACAAGAAAGGCTCAGAAATGTGTTGAAATTCATATAAAGTGGTAGTGCCACAATTTGATCCTATATTCACTTGAGCCCAAACCTAGTACTTTTCCATGAAATTAGAACTTTTTGCATTCAGATTTAAAAGGACTGAATGACACAAAAAGAGAGAGGAGAAGGCCAACACACACATCCACCAAGATTTTCCTACAGCCTGCTGCAGTCAAGGAAAGAATGAGATATCTCTGTCCCCCTTTTGGTTCTGCTACAAACTTACATACAGTACTAAAACATTATTTCTTGGGAGGGAAAGGACAACTCATGAGATGTTTCTGACCAAAGATACTAGTGAGTTAGTCAAGACCCTGAAAATCTCCAAACACTCTCTGGAGAGCTGACAAGAAAAGGTAAGTGCAGAGCTGAATTTGGGGAAGTTGGGTTTAGAAGAGGAGGGCTGAGTTAGAACAGAAGGCATGGTGCAGAGGAGGAGTGTCTCCACATAGTCCACATACCAGTTCTACAAATCTCGCGCTGAGATCAATAAAGGGCAGCGTTGAAACAATGAGCCATGACTGCATTTTCTTTTCTCCTCTAGTGTTAGCAACGAGAATCAGAACTTCAACTGTGTCACCATAGGCCTGTCAACAACATTTGATGCTGCATCATGTGACGTTCCTTACCGCTGGATCTGTGAGATGATTCTCAAATGATCACAGTCCTCTTTAACAAGAACAAATATACTTATGGAGATAGCAAGAGAATAGTTACAATTGAGACTGGTCCAGGAAATACAGAACATCAAATCACTGTGTCAGGCTTCTATGGGTTACTGGCAGAGCTCCCTAAGGAATCCTCAGGGCTCATGCACCATACCCTTCTACAAGTAGACTTATATACACACCACCAGGAAAGCCTCCCAGTGCCGAGCCAACCATTACCCCAGACTGCGTTTCCTGTAAGAGGCAACACTGACTCTATGAATCCTCACAGTTCATCTATTCTGATTGTTTTGTGTGTCTGTCTACCAGTAGAGGTCCTTACCTGTTTGGGAAAATGAGCTTCTGTACTGTGCCTTATGGGGATGGACGCTAACCATCTCCAGGAGACAGGGCCAATTTTATGGAGACAACACAGTTGATATGGAAATTAGATCTGTTTCTATAGAACTGAGCATTCCGGACTGATCCACAGGGTCTATCCTTTTGAAGTTTGTTTCATCCAAAGAGCACATGACCATATTATCACAAAGACTGAGCAGTCATGAGCATTATTTGAAGGACAGAGTCAGTAGGAAAAGGATGAACTCAGCTTCTGCAACCTTGTCTCTGTTCCCAAAAGACCCTTATTTACACACCACCCCTTGAAAGCTGAAAATGCAGATACTCTGTCTACATTTGGACCAAGACTTGGGGGTGTTGGTGGCTCTCAGAACTGAGCCTGGAGCAGAAAGAACATTGCTGATAGCAATGGAGAAGGGTCCAGACAGGACAGGAATCTGCGCAGAGATCGCTCTGAAGAGAACTAGACAGTCAAGAGGGCTACACAAACCAGATCTCTGTCCTTCAACAAAGCCCTGACAAGATACTCAGGCTAAAATTTTCTTGTCCTGGTATGAAATTCCATTGTAGCATATATAACTCATTTGTAACCAAAATGTGAGGGGACAGGTTCCTTTCAATGTGCAGGTTTTGATTACCTGACAGTACTTGTTGAGTAAATTTTGAGAATTGAGGATAGTCTTTTAGACTTCAATGGTCACAAAATACTTTTTCATTCCATACTAGGGAGACCCTGACAACAGGTACTGACCCAAAGAAACCTTGGCACTAGTTGGCATCGTATTGGCCCACTACTGGTCCAGCGGGCCAAAGAGTAGAAACACTGGCTGGAAGCAAGGAGTAGGCATGGAAAAGAAAGGAAATACCAAGGACAAGGGGAAATCATATAAGAAATGGAATTCATTTAACCACAGTGGAAAAAAAACACAGGAAAGTAGCAAAATTTTTGGAGCACCTTGGCTGTATTCTGCATTGACAAGAAGATACTAGCTACATATATACCTCAGGATACAAAAAATAGAAAAAGAAGTCCCTTGCATGTCTTGAGTAACAAGAGTTAAACCATAGGAATGGCTATACAAAACTAATGGGAATTAGAGTCACCTACATAATCTGCTTTCCATTTGCACCTATTAACAATGTATGTACTACAATAATGACTGTGTATATCATTAGTCAAAATAAATTGTGGTTTACCTTTTATTACAAGACTAAGTACTATTTCTATATTCCTAGGTTTTATAATGTTTGGATTCATCAGCACAGCCATTTAGAATTTTAAAAAATAAGATAATTCACTAGGTGTTACAATTTGCTTGAAGTAGGTTACCAGAAATTATCTGTTTGGGGTGGGGTGGATATTGGAATTGCGTTAATACCATGGGAAGGTACAAGTTCCCTGATTGTGTTAACAAGTGCACCATAGTTGAGGAGAGGGGAGAGATTGAATCTATGGTGGAGAAAAGAACCAACCAAATTCCAGCTAGAGATAAGCCCCAGAGCTCAAAAAACAGAAAAGAAATCATAATCCTTTTTGGAAAAAAGAAATCTACAATTGCCACATTTCCTATTTTATAATAGTAACTGTAGAGTTTTAAGGTCAGGAAATGTCAACATCTAACGGTTTCCGTAACTGAAGCCCAAATTTCCCCCAAGATGAGAAGGTAGCCAAGTTTTCAATGCTCAATAGGCTATGGTAGAGCTGAGGACAGTCAAGCAATATGTGGACTTTGATTTAATTCCATTATCAGAAAGGGGGCTCAGGATCCTTAGAAATGCAGAAAACTGTGGCTATTATCAGACAGTAATGATAAGATAAAAATCCAAATTTATAAGGCTTTAGGTTGGAGTTTAGATTTTGCTTCTAATACACTAAGCGAATCTGTACAGCTTTCTTACCCTTTCTTTTGTCTTAGTTTTCTTACCTATAAAATGGGACAGTGATATCCCTCTCACAAAATTCTTACACATATTAAATAAGCTCCCTTCTATATATCTCAATGGTTATAAACACTAGAAAAAAGTATTTTGTCAAGGATTTGAAGTTGAGATCTTCATCCAAGAAGTAACATTTCAATTTGCTAGAAGATGAACGTAGGCAAGCTGCTTAATTTCTCAGAACTTGTTTACTCATTTATACTATGGAAATAAAAATCACCCAAGTCAGAGAATGGTATTTTGGAAATTTTGTGGCCAAGTCACATGGAGATCAAAACCATACTTCCCCTGGCTGTAAATGTGGGCCCAGCTTAGCTTGAGTAGGGCCATCTAACCCTTAGACTAGCCGACAAACCCACCTGAGATTGGCAGCACCATCAGCTGAGCCCAGCCTGGATTGACTAGAAGTCTAATGCATGAGACTAAAAGCTGATTGTTGTATGCCACTGGGGTTTTGTGGTTGTCTTTTATATAGTAAAAGGTAACTGACTGACGCAATCTCCTAACCCATCCCCTTTCTGGTCCTTTTCTCCTGTGCTCACTGTATTCCAGTATCTTTGCCTACGCCTTTCCTAGGATCTCTTCACTTATTATTCACTGCACCTGGAATGTTCTTCAACACATACTTGAATACTTCACTATTTTGTGTCTCTCAAGCCTTCCCTGAGAACTTTATTTAAAATTTCAAACTTTCCCCCAACAGATTCTCCCCTTCATAACTATTTCACATTCCTTTACACAACACTTTTCTACCATCTAATATACTATATCTGGTATTAACAGCTTTCTTGAGATATAAGTCACATACCATAAAATTCACCCATTTAGAATGTACAGATCTGTGCTCGCTTCGGCAGCACATATACTAAAATGTACAATTCAATAGGTTTTGGTACATTCACGGTTATTGGTAATCATCACCTCCCATAGCTGTCACTACCCAATCCTTGCATTCCTCTCAGCCCTAAGTAACTCCTGGTCTACTTTCTATCTCTACAGATTTCCTTATTCCAGACTTCCATATAAATAGAATCATATATTACATAGCTTGTATGAACTGGTTTCTTACACTCAGCATAAAATTTCCATGTTGTAGCATGTGTCTATGTTCGAGTTTGGATTTTGAGCCCCTCCCCCCAAGGTCCATGTGTTTAGAAAGGCTTGATTCTTAGGATGGAGATATCAGGAGGTGCTAATATTTTAAGAGGTAGGACCTAGTAAAAAGTCTTCAAGTCACTGGAGGTGCGCCCTAGAAGAGGTTTCTGGAACCCCAGTCCCTCTTCTTCTCTTTTGCTTCCTGGCCATGAAATGAGTAATTTTGCTCCACCACACACTTGCACCATGATGTGATGCCTCACCACAGGCCTAAAAGCAGAAGGACCAAGTGATCATGAACTGAAACCTCTGAAACTGTTGTGTGCGTGCTTATTCATTCATCAGCTGATAGACATTTAGGTGGTTTCCAGCTTTTGACTATTATGAATAATGTTACTACAAATATTCATGTATAAGTTTTTCTGGGTATATCACTTGCTAGTCTCATTCTAGTGTTGGTACTATACAATAAACAAATTTTTCTGTAATCAATTTGGGAAAGTATAGAGAAATTCTCAGCACAGAAGGAAGCTATTGCCCTGAGAGTTGTGCGTAAGAGCCTCTTCAGGTTTTCTTTTTATTTGTTTGTTTTTGTTTTTGTTTTACCACAGTGGTCCATTGCTTTGGAATATGGAATTACGGAAGGCTGGCTCCCTCTGACTCTTGGTACCTAGAACACAGATAAGGCAGGTACTGAGCAGGTCAGAGCATATTCCTTAGAATGGGGCAGCCTCTTCTCTTTGGCTGACAGCGTTATTTTCACCATATCAGAATACTAACCTAGGTCCTACGTGAAGCAAACTATATCATCTCATATGCATGCACTTCCATCTCTTAATATTCATGAACTCCCAGTTTATATATTAAGCTCTGGAAAGATTTCCCAAAACATTCTGATTTCACAACAGGCTCCACTTACCAAGTATCTCCCAGTCTAGAGAAACATGTATGCGATTAAGTAGGTCTGTGTGGGTCTTTAAAGGGTGTGGGCGGTTGGACGAAGGTACCCTTTAAGACACATAAGAGAAATGCAATTATTTTATTTTTGTATGGCTGCAAAAAAAAAAAAAGGGGTGTTAAAGGCACACGGTGAAAAGTCTTGCCAACTTGTTTGCCGACCTGCCTGTTCTTGCTGCCACATCCCCTGACAACCAGCTACTCACGCCACATAAGGGCCCCCACCAGCAAACACAGTGGACATGAATTTAATTTCTATCCCTTTCTCACACGGAAGGTTGAATACTAAATTTGTATACTTTGTTTTCCTCATTTAATGGTACACCTTGGAGATCATTTCCAATCGCTGCAGAAAGAACTTCATTCTTTCACAGCTGGATAAAATTCCATGGTATTTTCAACACCATTCAACCAGTCACCTACCGCTATTTCATTCCTTATCAGTATTTGGTTGTCACAAAACTGCTGTACTGGGTGAAACTGTGCCCACAACACAAGAAATGGAAATGTGGACTGGGGACAAGATAAGGCTCATCAGTGGAGGGGTGCAGTCAGCTGAAGCTGGAAATGAGCACGAGAGCAGCACTACGGAAAGCTGGACAATGGCGTGAAAAACATGGGTTGTGAGTGGGCAGAGGAAAGCGGGCACCCAGGAACGTGCTGCAGAACCGGAGCCCCTGAGAGGAATACAAAGGGGAATCGGCGAAGAAAGTGGGTAGGAGAAGATGAACAAATGAAGGAGAAAGGAGCAAAGGAGGCGTCATGCACACTGAAAGGTTCAAAGATGGAGAAGCTCAGCCGGAGGGACCCAAGGCTGCCTCTCGCTCTGCCCTCTGTCCTGCCCTGCTCGCCCAGGCCACAACGAGCCCAACTCCCCCTTCTCACTCCAGCTCCCAGAACACAGCTGCAGCCTCCTCCTCTTTTGTGATGGTGCATGATCTGGGTGTTATCAAGTACAAGAATTCCTCTTTATCCAGCTCTTCTTCCAACACCCTGAGAAAGCCCACAAATTACAGATGTGTCAATGTGAAAAAATACTCAACCCCGAATGGGCAAAAGGGTCCAAAATTGTGGGATGACTTCACTTTCTAAACTCCTCCAGAGAAAATAAATAGAAAGCACATAGATAAATGCTAAGGGAACAGAACTTTGCAGTATAAATCAAGAGAATATGCTTGAGTCAGAAGAGAAATAAGAAGCTTTACACACTCTGCAGACACAAAGCACAGAATGTGTACAAAGATGATTCCAGAGCCTGTGATCAAGTAGTCCTTCAATTCTGCAGTCAGAGAATACTTTTTCTTATCTTTGATGTGCAGAAATCTAAATATCACATATATTATTTTTACATTTAAGTTCTAAAGTTTTCATTGTAAAGTGTCATAACTTGAGAAGAATATATGTGTGTGTGAGTCTTACAAATAATAAGATGAATTTCAAGAGATAACTAACCATTTTTTTTAATGTGGTAACTACTTAAAAGTCTTTTGTTGAACATAGATTATTTGATAAAGATAATGCTTATGATGCAGCTCAAAGATGAGTAAGTCCTTCTCACACTATTGTAGCATACACAGTGCTTTGCCATGTCAGATGCCTCAGAGAAAGGCTAGTTCCTAAATAACTGGCAGCAGTGTTTCACTCCATCCCGAAGAGCCTCTATAACTTTCTCATTCCGGAGGGTGAAGATGAAAGGGTTGAGACAAGGAGTCACTATTGAAACCATCAGGGAAACTACCCTGTTGTACTCAGCTGCCTGCGTTTGCTTGGGTTTCACATAGAGGAACAAGCAGCTGCCAAAGCCTATCACAACACAGGTGAAGTGGGAGGCACAGGTGGAGAAGGCTTTGCTCCGGCCAGAGGCTGAGGGGATCTTCAGGATGGTAGAAATAATGTAAGCATAAGAGACAATTGTAGGAATCAAGCAACCAAAAAGAACAAAAACAGCCATTAAGAAGAGGATGAATTCTAGGAAATCAGTATTATTGCATGATAGTTTGAGCAATTGCCCTTGGTCACAGAAAAAAATTGTTTATTACATTTGATTTGCAGTAGGAAAGCTGAAATGTGGCATAAACTGGCCAAATTGATAAAGGAACCCAAACATCCATGACACGATTACCAGAGTTGCAGGTGTGGCTGTTCATGATAATGGTGTACCTTAAAGGGTTACAAATAGCCACATAACAGTCCACAGCCATTGCTCCAATCACTCCAAACTCTACAGTTCCCAGAGCCAGATGCAGGAAGAGTTGGACGGCACATCCAGTCAGAGATATTGTCTGCATCCCATGGATCAGCAGTCCCCAAAGCATCACAGGAACAACTACAGTTGTGATCAGGATCTCCATGACAGATAGGTGGCCAAGAAAGAAATACATGGGGGACTGCAGACGTTTATCAACACAGACAATAACAATGATTACCATGTTTCCCATTAATGTCACTATGTAGAAGAAGCAGAAGACGGCAAAAAGGATATGGTGTAGTTCTTCAGAGCCAGGGAAGCCAAGGAGATAAAATTCAGTAGCACTAGAGTAATTCCCCAACATTTAGTTCTTAGCCCTTGTTCCTTGTGTAATCTAGAGAGCAAGAGAGAGATAACACTACTTCTCACCTCAAAACGATAAAGATATTCCCAGGTTGAAGAAACATCTCCACAACATGGGGCAATTTTCTATACAAGATGGATGTTAAATGTTTCACTAAAATATATATATATGGCTAACTAGGAGCAGCTTGAGGTATATATATGTATGAGTGTTAGTCACCAATACCACACTATGAACATGAAAACCCACCCAGCTACCCCAGCAGGCACCCTGGTATCTCCAACTCTGCTCTGATCAGCCATGCTAACTTCTTCCCTGATCACAACATGCTCATTTATGCCACCACCTCTTTCTTCTTGAATGGAAATAAAACTGCCTATTGTGCCCCCATCTTACGAAGTCCTGCTGCACTTCAACAATTATAAGAAACTATTCCTGCCTAATACCACACTAACATAGCTACTTCTTTACCTTGTATCCTCTAAACATAGACTCCATTTGCATCATGTTCATTTGAAAGTTTTCACCTCAGCTATAGTGATCAATTGTGAGGTATTCCTAGGAAGTGGAGTCTATCCTGGACATTGTAATAACTAAGATACGAGCTACTCTGAGACCAAATATTGAGTCTTTCCCTGAGTCATGCAGTTTTGCTCTCTGAAGTGGATTACTCACTTTTTCCACTTAATTTTTAGGATGAAACCATCTCCAACCTCTCATTTCAGTGACTATCTCTGCTCCAAGCAGTAAGAACCTTGCAGCTCCCCCTTAGTGACCTCTATATCTCTTGTCATCAAATAACACGGGGGAGGAGGAGTCCAAAAAGAGAGACCAAGCTGAAGCTTTAATTTCTAACTCCTATCCGAGACTATGCATGACAATAAAACATCTGTGGGACAGCGGCAGTGTCCCCGGCAACCCTCTAGTCTTAACTGTCTAGCTTCAACAGAGAGATGGCCTCAAATAGGCAATCTGTTCCTGTATCCAACCTGCCATGGTCTCAGGTCCATAGAGCAGCTGGAAAATTCCACATCAGCCCTTCTATGACTACTCATTTTTCTCCAGAGTCCTGGAAGAAAGGAAAAGTGTCAGAAAACATCAAAATGAGTCAATCTGAGCTCCTTAGCACCTGTGGACTCCTTTTCTCATTCAGGCTTTTATACAATGTGTGCTTTTCATGAGCTCTTTCCCCTCAACCTCTCTAAAACAACTCAGCATACCTTCACTCTCCAACCTTTATCAGACTGTACTTTTCCTAACATTGGCTCTCATCAATATTTCAAACCATATTATATTTGTACTCATATATTAACTTGTCATCAATAAGGAAATAAATTGAATACCCCTAGGATAGATCCTTTTCTTTTACATTCCCTTTGTCTTTCTTGTACCACCATTACCAAGAACAGAGTTGACAAAGTATGCACTCTATAAAAATTTTAAATTAATGAACAAATTCAAGAGAAAAAAAAAGTGAATGAATAGAGAGACCATCCAGCCTGGCTGGCTTTCTGTCCATTCATTCCTCTCTAAAACATTCCCCAGTTAACCTGCAGTATCTCTTCCCAGAGATCCCCTACAAAATGGCAAGCAAATAAAGAAAGAACAGGGAAAAGCAAGAAGGCAGGAGCTTAGGGAAGAGGTGAGTCTGCCGCCTGCTGTGGAGAGGGCATCCGATGGAGAACCCTCTTCTGTGCAGCTCTGCTAGGCCACTCCTCAGCTGGAAAGCATCTTGTTCTAGAAGACTGCCAGGCACAGCCCTCCCACAATGATTCTCTCCTACTCACTCCTTCACAAAGAGGAAGCCCCAGAAGACACTCACCTCCAGAGAAGGGAACTCAACTGGGAAGTCTGACAACTCTCCGGAGGACAACCTATGCTGCCTCTTGCCTGGCTAATACACACCTAGGGTCAGGAGACAGGGGCAGCTTCTACTGTCTCCATTTACAGCGAGGAACACTTGACTATACACAGAAGTCCAGAAATACTAGTGCCGAGGGAAGTCCAACCGTCTTCTCTCATTCTCTCTGCTTCCTTCTTTCTCGCATTCCATCTGTCTCCAAGGACTGTTATTCACTGAAGAATAATTTGTACACGTTCAGAGATGCACTAGGGATAATGGCAAGGAAAAGTTGAACAAAACTTTCACTACTTCCCTCGAGGTTAATCAAGCTTTAGAAAAAGAAAAAGGTTTTTTAATCAGTAAACTTGAAGCCTCCCTGTTAGGAAGTCTCAACACCCGAGCTGCCTTCCTTCCAAGCTGTAAGTTATCACCAAACAACCATGCTGTGAAGTGGTAACTCCACCATGTACCTCTCCCAGGTTCAGGTTGGCCCTACAGGGCTTACATCAGCCTCTAGGCTGATGTCCCCATGAGCAGCTCAACACAGAGACCAAAAGCCTAGAGCTAACAAAAGCCCTTCTGTCTAAATTTTTCTCCATATCTCCAAGTTTTTGTGAAGCTTGTCTTCCCAGATGATCTCTGCACTCCTTCTATCAGACACGCCCCCGCCTTTAGTTATGTGAATCATAGCAAAAAATATATCTCCACCTCTACTAGTGCCACAGTCTGTCAATGCCACAGCCCATTCCAATCTCTCCAACATGTACACATCCCAACTGTGGTTGCTCAACCACAGATCTCCCTTGTAAGACCATCAAATGCTACTTGTTAGACTTCAAATGCTATTCCTCCCTGAGCTGCCCAAATTGAGGGGTAAACAAGAACCAATATTCGAGAGTGACAAAAAATAATACAGAAAAGTAAGGATGGCTGGGATGACAAGTAAAATGGAAAAATTACAAATAAAATATTTTTTCCATTTTGAGAAACCACTTTTATTTATCATAAAATTAGCACAGGTCATATCCTCCTGCTTTATGTCCTACAGTTAAATATCATTTTAAGTTTCTACTGGCAATGTACAAAGTGAAGAAGGAAGGCACGTAATATAATAAAACCCTTTGGGAAAAATTTGCTTGTTTCTTGTAAGCTTAAATATATACCAACATTATGGCTCAGAAATTCTACTTTTAGGTAATTGCCTGAAATGAATGAAAACACATCCTCACAAAGACTTCTATTACGATGTTCATAGTAACTTTATTCACATAGTTAATAATGACAAAAATAAATATCCATCAAGAGAATACTATATGAGGAAATACTATTCAGCAACAAAAAGTAATAAACTGTGGATATGCACAAAATGGGTGGGTCTCAGTTACATTATACTGAATGAAAAGATCTGACACCAAATAAAGAATGCAAACTGTGTAATGCTATCGTAATATACTAAAGAATGGATAAAAATTTGTAGTTTAAAAACTCAACAATAATTGCATCTGTGTAGATGTAAAATTGACTGGGAAAGATTATGAGAGAATTCTGTGGTATATTTTTAAATTGCTGAATCATATTTGTCTGTTTATTTAAGATTTGACCTCTATGTTAATGAGAGATACTGGCTTACAGTTTCCCTTAAAGTCTTTGATGGATTTTGACATAAAAATAATTTTAGTTATCATAAAATGAATTGAGAAATAAGCCTCTTTTTTATTTTATGAAAAAATATGCATTATTTTCTCTTGAACTGTGTGAAATAATTCATTGGTGAAAATGTCTAGGCCAGAAGTTTTCTTTGTGAAAAAGTTTTAAATTATACCTTTAATGCCCTTGAATAGCTACAGGACTATGCAGAATTTCTACTCCAGTTTGTAGACATTTTGCAAAATTGTGTTTTTCAAGTGAATTTCATAATCCATCTACATTGTCGATTTTTTGGCATAAAGTTGCATATAATAGCAGCTTTTATACTTTCAAGATTTATTGTCTCTATTGCAGTATCGCTTACTTCCATTTCTGATACTAGTAATTTTCCCTTGGTCATCCTTGCTAGGGATTTTGGGATTTTATTAGCCTTTTCAAAGACATATTTTGCTGTACTACTTTTTCTGTACTGCTTATCTTGTTTAATTTCACACCCACAAGGTTTTTATTTTTTTTCCTCTGTGAGTCTTCATATAGCATTCTTTTTATAAGCACACCAGCAATACAGAACTGGGGTCCACCCTGTACTCATGTGACCTCATTTTAACAAATATAGCTGCAACACTATTTCCATAAATTCACATTCTGAGTTACTGGGAGTTAAGTCTTCAACATATGAATTTTGAGGACACATCTTGACCTATAACAGACATTTGGTTGCCACTAATTTTTGACAATTTTTTAATATAACTGCTATAAATATTCACATGCTAGTTTTTGTGTGAACATAAATTTTCTGCTCATTAGCATATATAACAACAATACAATTGTTGGATTGCATGGTAAGAATATGTTTTGTGCTATGGTTTGAATGTGTCCCCCAAAAGTTCATATGCTGAGTACTTAATCCGCAAAATCAAATGCCAATAGTATTTGAAGCTGGGCCCTTTGGTAGGTAATTAGGGTTAGATGGTGGGGCCCCCATGATAACATTAGTAGCTTTATAAAAGAGAGACCTGAGTCAGCACACTTGCTTTACCATGTGATGCCCCTTGCACATTACAATACAGCAAGAAGGCCCTCATCAGCTCCCAAGCAGATGCTAGCTCTTGTACTTCCCAGGCTCCAGAACTGTGAACCAAACAAATTTCTATTCATTATAAATCACTAAGGCTTGGGTATTTGGTTATAGCAACAGAAAGCAGACCAAGAATATTGGTACCAAGAAGTAAGCTGTAACTGTATTAATACTCAGAAGTAGCGTTTAAACTAGGTAATGGGTGAGTAGATGTCGGAATGGTTTTGAAGTGAATACTAGAAAGTCTTTATTCTGCTGACTTCAAAAAATGAAAATGCTAGAGAAAATCTGGAATTTTTCAAAGATTACTTAAGTAGTCACTACCAGAATGTTGACAGAAATGTGAACAGTAAAGGCCATTCTGAAGAGGCCTCAAATAGAACTAAGGAACAAGGTGTTAGAAACTAAAGTTATAAAGTTGCAGAGACACAACTGTGTCCATGTCCTAGGATTTACAGAATTCAAAACTTAAGAGTGATAAACTAGGATATCTGGCAAAAGAAGTTTCTAAGCAGCAAAGCATTCAGGATGCTATGTGGCTGTTTTTAAGTACTTACAATGAACCCAGAGATTAAAGAAACGATTTAAAGAAAGAATTTATAATTAAAAGAGAAACAGTGCAGAACTATTTGGAAAATTCTCAGCTAGCCATACAGTAGAGAATGAAGAACATTTTTAGGAGAGTAAACTAAGTGTGACCCAGTGGCTTTTTGCTAAGAAGATTAGTGTGTTTAGAAGATATCATTAAACAATGAGATAAAAAGTCTGAAAGCATTTCAAAAATCTTTGAGGCTGCCTTTCCCATCACAAGCCCAGAGCTCTAGGAGAGCAAGATGGTTTCAGGAGACAGCCCAAAGCAAACTTCACACTCAATATATCGTTCTGCCTAGAGTCTGCTCCTGGTATTCTGGTCTAGCATTTCTTAGTTGCTCTACTTGTGACTCAAGGGACTCCCACGTGCAGTTTAACCTGCTGATCCACAGGGCACGAGTTATAAACACTGGCAGAGTCTGTGTGGCGAGCCTGCAGAATGCCAAGAGCTGTGTGGATGTGGCTTCCCTCAAATAGATTTCAAAGGATGAAAGTGGTCAGCCTTCTCTTATTCCTGATGTTAAAAAAGAAAACTTTCAGTGTTTCACCATTGAGTATGATGTTAGCTGAGTTTTTCACGTATATCTTTTATTGTATTGAGGAAGTACCCCTATATTTCTAGTTTTCTGAGTATTTTTATCATAAAAGGGAGTTGGGTTTTGTTAAATACTTTTTTTATTTTTATTAGTACTGAATATGTTTGTGATATGTCAAATATATTCACCCTAAGGTATTGATACATATACATATTGTGTCTTGATCCTTTTTACTTCTCTTTTCTCTCCCCTCCTTCTATTCTCTTCTATCCCCAAATCCCCTTCCCATTTTCACAAAGTCTATCTCCCTATTTCCTATCACCTTCTTTTACTTTGCTCTTTAAATTATTCATACTTTGGGTTTCTAATATAAGAGAAAGCATGAGGTATTCGACATTCTGTGTCTGATTTATTTCATTTGATAAATACATTATCTTTATTAATGCAGTTGATCACATGGTGAGTTTCTCCTCCTTCATTCTATTAACAGTATATTACATCAATTCATTTTCTTATGTTGAGCCACTCTTGTATTCCGGGAATAAATCCCACTTTATCATGGGATAGATGTGATTCATCATATGCTGCTAGGTTTTTTGCTGAGAATTTTTGCATCATAAGAAACGTTGGCCTGTAATTTTGTTTTCTTGTGATGTTATATAGTTTTGGTATCAGAATAATGCTAGTCTCATAGGATATGTTAGGAAGAACTCTTTATTTTGGGAGAACTCTTTGATTTTTATAGGTGTATTCAAATTTTCTATTTCATCATGGTTCAATGTGGGTAGCTTGTGTATTTCTAGGAATTTGATCATTTCGTCTAGGCTATCTAATTTGTTGGCATACAATTGTTGAGAGTATTATAATCTTTTTTATTTTTACATTAATTATAATGTCCTCTTTCATTTCTGATGGCAGATATTGCAGTCTTCCCTCTCTTTTTCTTTGTCAGAGTACAAAAAAGTTGGTCAGTTTTGTTGCTTTTTTCAAAGACCAACTTTGATTTCATTGATTCTATTGGTTTCCTATTCCTTATTTCACTTGTGTCTGTTCTAACTTTTATTATTTTATTCCTTCTGCTTTAAATAGTTTGGTCTTTTTTTGTACCTCCACAATGTGTAAAATTAGGTTATTGACCACTTTCTTAATTCAAGTGTCCACAGCTATAAATTTTCTTCTTGAACACTGTCTTCACTACATTTCATATATTTTAATGTCAATTTTTAAATTTATCTCTAATTATTTTCTCATTTCTCTTTAATGTATTAGCTATTTGAGTGTGTTCTGTAATTTTCATATATTCATGATTTTTCCAGGTTAACTTAAATTATACATTTTTTACTCTTGTTCACTATAGTTGGAAAATAAACTTGATATGATATCATTCTTTTTAGCTGTATTTAGACTTACTTGGTAGTTTTATTTTATTGATACGTTATATTTGTGATACGTTTTAGATATACATAATGATAACATTCATTATAGGGAATTTGTACCTCTACATGATATTTCTTACTTCCTTTCACCCCAATCCTCTCCCCTCCCATCAACCCCTCGTCCCTCCTTATTTACAAAAGATTTCTTTCCACTTTTTTCTTCTATTCCTTTTTTTTCTTGTCCCTTTCTTCCCTTCCCCCTCCCCTCCCTTTTTTCCCTTCCCATTTCATCATTTTCTTCCCATTTCTCAATATCTATTATACATTTTGGTCCTATTTACACTTTTGGTTTCTCATACCAGAGAAACAATGCAGTATTACACATGTGTGTCCAATTTATTTCACTTAAGAGTATGGTCTCAAAGTGCATCCGTCTACATAGAAATGTCTCAATTTATCCTTGTCTATTGTATAAAAAATCCCCACACCTTCTTTATCTATTTTTCTATTTTTTTTAGCTTAATTCCTGGGTTGATGCTTGTAAATTGCTTATAGCAGGTAGCTTTATTGCTGATATTTAGAACACTTAGGAAATCACTACCCCTCAGAGATGTCTTCCAGGTATAGCTGGCTTTTGGATTTTGAATCTGTTGCAAGATCTTACTTCTTCAATGTATTGGAGATGAGAAGTTGCTGCCTATTGGGCCCAGCCTCTGGTTCTTTGGCACTGGCCTATACTATTGTTTACAACCCTCAGGGAATCTCAGTCTTGGCATACCAAGAAGAACAACTGATTAGAACAAATTATGTAACCTTGTCTGAAATAGTACAATTAGTAATAACACTAGCATCAAACACAGCCTAAAAAATGGCAAACTGTGGTAACTATTAATTCGCTACCTTTACCTATATGAACTAGATTTGTGGTTATATAACAAAATCTGAAACAAACTCAAAAATTGTATAAAGTAAATATGCCATCAATATGATGATTTTACCGGATGGGAGAAAACTTAAAAGGGGTTGGGGGAAAAGACAGAGAAATACAAGAGAAAGAGATTAGAAGTGTAATGTCTGGCAGGGGGTCTCTGGGTGGTCCTCTGCCTCTGCTCAGGTCCTTGCCCGCACCTCAGCAAACAATGGAGAAGTGGGGCTTTTAGTGAAAAATGGGGGAGTCAAGGCTGGTATAGTGGGAAGCACAAGTTTATTTAAAGTGTGGAAAATGCAAAGAAAGTAGAGGGGAAACTATCTTATAGCAGAGTGATGCTACATGATAGGGGGCATCCCACTCAGGATGGCCCAGTGAGTACAAGATGTGCTTCATACTTACAGGAGTCAGGTGGTTTCTAAAAATAACGGCTTCACTGATCGATGGTCTAAGTCAATTAGGGTCTTAGCCTTTGTTTCCGGGAAGGGGACAAGGTCAGCATAAGTAAATGTGAGTAACATTTTCATAAGGATTGAATAGGGTACATTCCCAAGTACATGGTACACAGATAAGCATGTGATATTCTTCCAACCATCAGCCACAGACAAGCATTACAGTCGTCAGCCACAGATAAGCATATGAGGATGTCAGCTGCAGACGAGCATGCAATGATTCTACAGTGTTAGTCATTGGGCTTTGTCCTGCGCTTTTCCTATGTCCCTCTGTCCCTACAGAAGCAAGGCTGGGGGATAATGGAAGATTACACAAACTTTGGGAAACTGGTGAAGAAGACAGGAAAGAAAGGAGAAATAAAAACAAGAACAGAACAAAGTGACAACAACAAAAGAACTAGAAACAATGTTCACACTCATATAAAAAGAAGAACAATCAAGAAAAAAAGGAAAAAAGAAAAGAATGTCCACTTCAGGGTGTCTCTGCTGCCCCTCGTAGAAAGAGTAGGCAGACAGAGCCCAGATCTGTGTTGATTAATCCCAGCAAGCCAGCAGATTTACAGTGGACTAGTGAATAATCCCAGGGAGCCTGCACCTTTAGTTCCACTGAAGTGCAGGCTGGTTTCTGGCTGTGAGGCTGGAACCTGAGTTGTTCAGCCTCCAACTGGTCATGTGCCTCCTGCCGGCTTGAACTTGGCTCCATCTCACTCTGACACTGGGAGCTGCTAGGTAGAGCCAACCTACAGCTCCTCTCAGTTTCAAGCTCAGCTGGCCTTCTCCAAAATGGTAACCAGCCAACTGACCTCTCCTGAGGACGTCTGAACCTGAGTAATGCACCAGCCCCTGTAGTCCACTGCATCCGCAGCTCCATTCCATTGGTGCATTTCTCCATCGAGGCCTCTGGGGTCACCAGTAGCCCGCATGCATCTGCAGGTTCATGCTGCCCCTCCCATACAGCAAGCCAGGGGTCTGGCAGAAAGCTCCGCTTGCTATCTCCTTCTGCACTGAAGTCCCTCTCTTTGCTCTACATGTGGCGTTCAATTCTCGCTTCAGGTCCTTCTTGGGTCCCAGGAACTCACTTCGCTCCTTCTTCTCTACCTCACGTTGCTATACTCCAGCACCTGGACACCAAATCTCAGAGAGGCTGTTTCTCTGCTGTTTCTCTCCACCATCTTCACAGAAGTCTTATTTCATAGAGTTTAATCTATTTACATTTAAAGTAATTACTAATAGGAAAGGACTTCTGCCATTTTGCTATTTGTTTTGTTTCTCTTATTTTCTACTCATTTCTTCCATTACTGTTTTTGTTTTTATTTACTTGTTTTTCTTTTTTATAGCAAACAATTTGATTTTCTTCCTCTCCTCCTTCTCCTGCTCCTCCTCCTCTTCTTCCTACCACTGACCTACATGACCCCCCCTTTATAAAGTTTAAAATTGATAGCAAATTAACTTCAATATTTTTGCAAAACTCATTTGTATAGCAACTCCTCTTTTACTTAGTTGAGCATCCTCCTCTTTTACTTAGTTGTTGTCACAGATGTTATTGCCATATATCACGTAAGCAATAAAAAAGATTCATATTTTTTATTCATCTGGCTTTTTAATTATATAGGAAATAAAACATGGAATTGCAAAAAACAAAACTGCAATTAAACTGGATTTTATATTTGCCTGTGTACTCGTCTTCAGTGGAGATCTTTATATATTCATATGGCTTCAAGTTTCTATCTAATGTCCTTTCATTTCACCCTGAAAGATTCCTTATAACACTTCATTTAGAGCAGATCTACTGGTAACAAATTCCCTTTTGTTTATCTTAGAATGTCTTAATTCCTCTTGTTTTTGAGGACACATTTGCTGGATACAGAATTCTTGGTAGATAGTTCTTTTCTTTCAGCACTTTTAATATGCTATTTAATGCTTCCTGCCTATATAATTTTTGTGAAAAATTGACCATTCAGGTTACAAGGATCTCTTGCATGTGATAATATGTTTTCTCTTCCTGTTTTCAAGATTCTCCCTGTCTTTGATGGATTATATGCTTTGGTGTAGCTCTAAATATGCAGAGCTTCTTTGACATGTAGATCCATGTTTACAGCAAATTTGGGGAGTCACAGTTCATTATTTCTTACATAATCTTTCTATAAATTTCTCTTTGTCTTTTCCTCCTGGGGTCCCATTACATGATGGTTGGAATACCTGATTACATTCTACAGGTGCCTCTCACCTTGCTCACTTCTCTTCGTGTTTTTTTTTCTTCTTCTTATACCAGATAACTTCAGTTTCCTAACTTCAATTTCACTGATTATTGCTTCTACTAGCTTAAATATGCTATTAAACCTCTCTAGTGAATTTTCCATTTACTTATTGTACTTTTTAGCTCCAGAATTTATTTTTATAATTTCCATTTTTTATTGACATTCTCATTTCTTCATACATTATTTTTCTGATTTATTTTAGTTTCTTTTTTTTTTTTTTTTTTTTTTAAATAAAA
>QZML01044457.1:3829085-3850155 GCA_016801275.1 Hystrix brachyura | reverse complement strand
TTTTTTTGTGCTGAGGATCAAACTCAGGGCCTTGTGTTTGCTAGGCAAGCACTCTAGCCACCGAGCTAAATCACAAGCCTCAAAATATTTTGATTACTAAAATTGTGTGGGTATTAAAACCTGACCAAGAACTTACAAGAAAGGAAAACAACAGGCCAATATTTCTCATATGTATAAAAATTCTCGGTAAAGAGCAATTGGTAGTAATATATACAATTGTTAATATATTCTCCAATTTCCTTATCATATTTTTAAATTGATTTCTCCCTAGCACCAAGGCAATTAGTGGTGATATTTCTTTACATAATTATTATTATTTGGGCTGTGTATAAGTGTGTTATTGTTTGTCTAGAGCATTGTATGAGGGAGTCGCACAGATACATTCTTCGGCATCTGGCTTCTTTTCATTCATCCATGTCCTGTGTATTGGTAGGTTGTTACTTATTGCTGAGTAGTATTTACTCATGAGAATATATAGTCACTCATATTATTTGTGGTAGTTATGCCCTATAAAGTTGATAGGAGCACTGAATTAAGGAATACTGTAACCCTCAGGCTTGCAGGAACTATCCTTGTATTTCACCTAGGAACAATGATGAAGTATTTCCTAATGCAGCGTTCCTGTTATGAACATTCCAGCTGAAGTTTTTGTGAAGCTATGTGTTCATTTTTCTTTGGTAAGCAGCATTTTTCTGGGAGCAGAACTGCCAGAGCATAGAGTGAGCATATGGTGCTTACCTAACTTGAAAGCTATTGACAAAACTCTAAAAGTCTTTCACTAGTTTGCACTCCTTCCTACTTCTGAATTTTCTACTGGGCCAATCTGATCTGAAACAAAACCTGGAGAACAAATAAAGAAACCAAACTATGCCCTGAATTAGAGATATTCATCGAGCAAGAAGAGTGCTCAAAGAAAGACTCTCTCCTCAGATTCCTTCACTTGCCAGTAGCTTTTCTTCCGTGTGTCTCATGGAGTTATCAAGTGACCCAACACAGCTGCCCTGAAGCCAGCAGGCCACTGTCATACAGGTCCCACGGTGATGAGGACCCCTGCAATGTGTTCTTACATCACAATGTGATTACTGTCTCCTCATATGTTAGGATTATTTCTTGGATCTGCACAGGGTAAACTGAAATGAAAACTTCCTGCCAATATTTTTCAGGAAAGCATACAGACAGGTCCAATATAACTCCATATCAAGAGATTATAAAAGAATAAATTATAAAAGGAGAGACTCTTTCTCTCAGGACTCCTGTTTTGGAACAAACTTCCTTATAGCAGATCCTAGCTCTGGTTTGTACAGATATTCTCTGATATTATTAACCAAGGCCATAACGAATGATCAGGAAAAGGAAAATGCTGTGTTCAGTTCTATAACTGAAACTGTCCCTGACTTAGTGAATTCAGGGTACCTTTCTAACTCTGTCTGACTTTGGGAAAATCATTTAAATTCTATTTTGGTTCTGCCATCCATAGATCAGAAAAAAAAAAGTATCAGGTCAGTCCTATCTAAGATTATTATGACATAACAATAGGATTATGAGTTTACAAAACTGTAAAGGGTTCAAATGATACAAAGTATAATTGATTTTACACTTTGAACTAGATATAAAGTCACCACTGAAAAGTGTATAAAGAAGTTACCTCAACATCTGGGATTCAGTAAGTGGTCAACGAATTTTAGCTGTTATTGTTACTGCTCTTCTTAGAAATGTACTCCCAGTTATCCAAGGGCAACTGTGGTGGTCTACCATTAGCTGAGAAATCTTTTCATTATGTGAAAAATATTTAGAGGTAATGCCTTCTGAATTGTCACCAACATACAATAGATTTCACCTAAAATGTACACCATCCCCCATCAAAATAACTATGCCATGGATGTTTTTCATCTCCTTAGCCCAAAGCTGGTGATGATGACTGAGTGATGAAACAGTGGCCAAAGGGAAAGATGAGGCTCGTATAACAAAGATGGGAGGGGCTGGGGAGAGTATAAGTAAGCACTGAGGGATTCCAAACAAATAGCAGGGACACTGTCTCCCTGAGCTAAGGTGCAGAATCTGGATCCCTATAGCCCTGGCTTCAGAAACTCTGTGGGGAAGATAAGTCCTGAGCCTAGAGTTCCCCTTTAAATAGACAGTGGAACTACCTTCAAACAGCCATGCTTCTAGGAAGAGCAAGAGATAGAAAGGCCTAGATCTAAGAATCTATGGAACCGAGTTTCTTTTTCCTTGCTGAAAGGCCCCAATACAGGCACAGTTCCCACATCCCTTGAGTAGGATTTTCATTAGTCCATATGGAGCCATCTACATCCCATTTATGCCCAAAGCTGCCCCATACCTGACTATGTCCACTGCTCCTAGGAGACATTCCTGAGGAGACGACTCAGCTGAGGACTCCATACCCTGCTGGTCTTCTGCACTTCACAGGCAAAGAGCAGGACCACCATGAGATTTATTTTCTATCTAAGTGTCCTTGCTGGTATGTATCCCAAACCTTCTTTTTTAAAGACACCAGAACTTCTGTATCCTGTCAGGAGAGGTTAATAAAAGAGGGGGGATGAGAGAGGTGGAATATATGAAAAGTAGAGAAAGAGAGTTAAGAACACTGTCATGAGAGAATTGGGTCCCTCTTCTTAAACCCTTCCAAAGGTCTTCAGGACAGACTGAGCCCTCCCTTCTAATGCTAAACTATGAGGTAGGTCATGACACACAATTGCTTTGGGTAATCCTTAATGGTGAGTATTTTCCTCTGGTTATTCCAAAGTGTGTCTCATAACTCTAAGACAGAGAATGTGGAGGGTGAAGAAGGTGGGGAAAAGAGACCTAATACCAGGGCCCTCCCTTCTGTAGGCCCTGCCTTCAGGAAGTTCTGACTACAGAATTTGCTAGTAAATCCTTTCCTACCACTCCTTTACTGCCCAAGTTGCATCTCATATTAGCTGTGTGCTGTTGGACAAGTTAATTAGTCTATCTGTGCTTCCATTCTTCAGTCACACGGTGGGGGTATTTATTACCTACATTATTCAGTTGTTGTGAAAACTAAATAAGTCCATGTAAAGCACCTAGACTAGTGCCTAGCATACAGCTCAATGTCTCATCTTTATTAGTAATCCATTACTTTTTCCTTGGGGTTTCTACAATTGCACAGAAAAGGGTGGGGTGAGGGTCAGGCCCAGTTTGCAAGAATCAACAGAAGTACCTAGTACCGCCAAGACAAGAACAGTACTTTATTTCTGATACCAAAAATCAATCTTTCTCTTCTTTGTTCTCTAGATTTAAAAAAAATAATTTATTTATAAAAAAGTATACGTTCATTCTGTGAATTTTTAAAGTAGAAGAAAATAAACATCATTCATAATCCCACTTCTCAGTCAACACATGCGAAAATTTTGTTTGAATTTATTCCCAGACTTAATTTTTTGTATTTAAATGTTTTATCTTTTGTTTGTTGTTTTTAAACAATTGAATTATAGTACATATAATTTTATTTATTAATAGTTCTTTTTAACTTAAAGTAATGTCATTTATTTAAAATATTTCTTCTTTAATATTTTATAATTTTAATTTATACAATATTCTACTTGTTCCTGCACTTCTTTATTTCAGCATTCAGTATAACCAAATTAGACACTCATGTTTCCAATGTTCAGCTATTATAAACAGTGCTAAAACAAACATGATTATTCACAATCTTTATCTATATCTGACATATATGGAGTCCATACATGTGGACTCATAGGGTTGGAATTATAAGATCAAGGGTTATGAACAGTTTATAATTCCTAGTGCCTATTTCTAAATTGCTTTTCAAGAAAAAATCACTTTGTAAGTAGTCAATGAATCTCATTATACTCTTTCATAAATTAAATATTATTTAAGCCAAAAAAGATCATTATAAATTTTAGATATAATGGTATGTCATTTTTATTTTCATTTTTATTAGATATCAAATATATTCACAATTCCTGGCCAATTACTACTTTAAAAATCATCATATTGCTCTTCACCTAGGAAAGTATTATCTCATTTGTTCTAACATATATATATTAAGAATAGTAATTATTTTCTCAGGGACATCTTTCTTTGCTCACTCATCTGAGCAGAAAGAAGATCCTGCTCCCTATTTGGCATACCTCAAGTCTCACTTCAACCCATGTGTGGGTGTCCTCATCAAAACCAGCTGGGTGCTGGCCCCAGCTCACTGCTACTTACCGTGAGTATTGGGCATCCTCAATGCCTGAAACAAGAACTACTAATTCTAAATCAGTGACTCTCAAATAGGGACAACTTTCCCCCAGGGTACACCTGGCAATGTCTGAAGGTATTTTTTGGTTATCATAATCAGGAAATGGCACTAGTGACATCTAGAGGGTAGAGGCTAGAGCAAGGATCCTGTTATACATCCTACAGTGCAAAACATAGTCTGCCACCTAAAAACCTGTCCACCCTGGCTGATTAGTGACACTGCTAAGAGGTCCTTTGCTATATATTATATCTCTTTATTCTCCCATCAGTTTTTTTCTTCTTTTTTATTCCTATCAGTTTTTTCAAGAATTTTTTTTACTGAAAATATGAATTTTATTAATTAAGTATCCAGCAGGTAATTGATAATGCACTCACACTGGCAAAGTTGGGAGAATTGAAAGGAACTAATTGCCAAGGTATAGAGACATAATTGGAAAAACACAAAGAATAGTTCTGTACCCCCAGGGTTAGTATTAGGAAAATGCAGTGACCACTGTGTCTAGCAAAGGAAGGAGAAAGAGAGATGGGGGTCTGAAGAGGGGAGGGGAGGGGAAGAGAGGGCAGAGCAGGAGAGAAGAGGAGAGAGGGGAGGGGAGGAGAAGAGAGAGGGAAGGGGAGGAGAGGAAAGGGAAGAGTCTACCTAACAGGAATGGTATAGTCAATCTAAGGCAATGCTGCAGGGAAGGAACTGGGAGAATACTGTAACTTCACCTTTCTCCTTCCAATTATCTCTGGTGCTTCCCAGTAACCAAAAACCTAATCAGAAGCACAGGGTAAGAAGATGCATTGATTTAACCCAAGCAACCTTCCAAAAGTATAGAGCAGGATAGAGGAGGTTTGCCAGTGAGTTTGGTGAAGATAACAGAAGATATGTAATAGTCAAGTCATTCCATTCTCCTGTCTCCACCAAAATGAAATTGCCCAAATTGGATAGGAAAAGCTGGAGACAGCGCAAAATTAAATTTCTTCAACACGCATCATTTTCCTTTACACTACATTAAGGACACCATATTAAAACACAATGGTCAAGGGTTCCACTATTTATTATCTGATCATGGGTAAATTACTATGTGCCTCCACTACTTCATTTGTAAAATGGGGATAAACACAGGGTCCACTGCCCACATTTATTGTTAGATGAAGTAAACCCAATAAATTATGTCATAGTACCCAGCACATTGTAACAGTCACTGTCTTAGCAACGATAATGATGATGACAATGATTACTTCTAACCCCTTTTCCCTCCAGAAATCTGAAAGTGATGCTGGGAAATTTCAAGAGCAGAGTTAGAGATGGAACAGAGCAGACAATTAACCCCATCCAGATTATCCGCTACTGGAACTATAATGACAGCGCCCCACAGGATGACATCATGCTCATTAAGCTGACTAAGCCAGCCATCCTCAACCGCAAAGTCCAGATCCTTCCCCTTGCTACAAAGAATGCCAGGCCAGGCACTGTCTGCATGCTCTCGGGTTTAGACTGGAGCCAGGAAAACACTGGTGAGTGCACCTCCCATTGCAAATTAAAGCCATTCATCTGTTACCCTTGAAGAGGAGCATCAGTGTCCTCAGATCTGTGAGGAGAGAGGACAGGAGAATGGGTGGAGAACCCAGGGAGAAGCTACAGAAATGGTATGGCAAAAAGAGACCTTCCCAGAAGTCCAAAACTCCTCCACTCCCAAGGTGTCTAATGTCCCACTCCCTCTTCAGGACTTTGGCAGCTGGAGCCACCAGGCTTTTGGATTCTGCCCAGAGATCACACAATTTCCAACTATCAGTCACAATTTGCATTAAGGAGGCTGCTGTCAGGTCTGGTCCTCAACCCCGTGCTCTTTTCATATGTAAAAGATACCTCTAAGAACCTGAGTCAGGACACTTATTCATCCAAGGCTAGACACAGAATAGAAAAAAACTGCATCTCAAAGACACATAAAGACTATTTCAAAATCCTTAAAATTAACTCTCACAATTATGCTCAAGTTCATTTCTTCCCTTTTTCTGATTCCCTATTTTCTGCATATACGTGCAAAAGTCACCAGATGAAAGAGGAGAGGGTTAAAAGGAATGACTAGGAATTGTGAGCATGTTTTCTTTTACCCTGTATTCCCTCAGGGAGACATCCTGACTTGCGGCAGAACCTGGAGGCCCCTGTGATGACTGATAAAGAGTGCCAGGAAACAGAACAAGGCAGAACCCACAGGAACTCCTTATGTGTTAAATTTGTGAAAGTATTCAGCCGAATTTTTGGGGTAATCGTTTCTCTGTATTTAGCTTTCCTTTACTTGTATGTATTCAGTTAACTATTTAAGCATGGCATAATTTTTTTAACTTCTAAATATTCTTTTTGACAGTTTGATAAAACCCTTGCAAAGACACCTTTGTTTCTTCAGACATGATGGACTCTCCTTACAAAGTATCTTTATTCATTAAAGAGCATCATTATTAACACTTTGCTAGATGTTCATTTCATAGCTATAAGTAAAATAATGAAAATGAGCTCTGCTTTAAAAAAAAGTATAAATTTTTCACAAATTGAAACTGGCTTTACCAGTTTGAATAAATGGGGTTTGACTCCTTTTACACATAATATCTAGAGAGGCTAATTCTCTGAAATTCAAGATCACATAAGACCAGTTACAGCAAAACTAGTAAAAGAACCCAAACTTCCTGTCCCCAATTCTGTTGGCGGGGCGCACCTAAATTGGAGACTAGAGGAGGTTCCTTTGAGATCTGACTATATTTCTCTCTCTGATTTCTGATAGGAGGTGGCTGTCGCTACTGTCATCTGCAATAATAAGCTCCAGGGGATCGAGGTTGGACACTTCATGGGAGGGGATGTTGGCATTTATACCAATGTTTACAAATATGTATCCTGGATTGAGGATACAACTAAGGAGAAGAAAAAATAATACCCCACTTCTCCCTCTGTATCCCACTTGTATCACTGACTATACAAGCTCACATTCTCTCTAATTTTAAAATAAAATTTCCAGATAAGATATCTGGGATGCAGCCCACTGGTAGTCTGTCTTCTTATTTGCATCTCTGCCCACATCCCACTATGAAGAAATGAGCAAGCACTACACTCTTCTGGGTTATATTCATATTTCATGTAATGTTCACAACAAACTTCTGGAGTTACCTTTTATCTCCCTTTACAAATGAGAAAATTGAATCTTAAATATTACCCTTTACTGATAGATACCAGATCCTGAAATGGAATCTCAAAATATCAGATTCTAAATTCTGTGCTCTTAGCCCTAGTATTATGAGGGAGTGCATGGTATAATGGCAGATGTTGGTTCCCTGCTACCTCTCTTATTCAGAGGACTTTAAGCTCTCACATAAGGCTAAGATCTTGTGTACTAGAATAAGCTCTCTTAAGATCAATTATGCTTCACTTCAGGCTGCACTGATAGCAGCATCTACATAAAGAGTCAGAGGAAGAGTAGGAATTAAAAACTGAAACTACAGGACAGTGCCATCAACTATAAATCAAGCCCAAAAGGGACACTAGCAACTCTAGAGCAAGGTGAGGATGTTATCTAGATCCAAGAAAGATAGCAACTCAGGGGAGCAGCAGGCTGGGACACACGTGGCTGGGATGAGGTAAAGGGTGGGAATTGAACCTAGCCACAGACCATGGTCCAAACAAGGCAGGAAAGCAGGTGCCAATCCTCTGATTAAGAAGTTAGCATAGCACTGTGAGAGATCAAATGTTTGTGTCCCCTAAAATTATCATATTGAAGCCTAATTCTCAAAGTGATGGTATGTGGAGATGGGACTTTGTAGGTAATTAGGTCAGGAGAATGGAGTCCTAGTGAGTGGGACAGGTTCCCTTACAAAAGAGGCCCCAAAGAGCTCCTTGCATCCCTTCTACCATGTGAGGGCACAGCAAGAAGACAGAAGCAGGTCCCAACCAGACACCAATTATTCTGGCACCTTAATCTTGAATTTTTTAGCTTCCAGAACTTTAAGCAATAACTTTTGCTCAAAGTTTTTGCTCAAACTTTTGCTCAAACTTTTGCTCAACTTTTTGCTTTTTTTGTTATTTATAAGCCACCCATTCTATGTATTACATTTCAGCAGTTCAAACAGACTAAAAGAAGTTCCTTGGCAGATCTCTCAAATCCATAAGTTAGAGAGGAATTCTGGATACCCAAGAGACTGGGACACACAGGGCAAGAATGGATAAACTCCCAGCAGGTGAAGAGTAAAAGAAAACTATATACTATCCTTGGGTAACGTTTTCTATTATCTTGGTTAAAATACCATATATATTTTAATGACTTTATTGGTAGGCAGAGTAATGGCCCCACAAAGACATTCATATTCCAATCCTGTGAATAGAATATAATCAGATGTGCCTATGGCTATGGATCTTGACATGAGAGATTATCCTGGATTGTCTGGCAGGACCAAAATCATGATGAGCTTTTAAAAGTAGAAAAGGAATACAAAATATTTGGATAGAGAGATGGAACAACAAAAAAGACAAAAAAGATTCAAAATATGAGAAAGAACTGACCTACCACTACAGGCTTTGAAAATGGAGTAAATGGCTACAAAGCAGAGAATGTGAATGGTCTCTAGCACTAGGAAAAGCCCCCAGCTAACAACTAGTAAGGAAATGAGGACTGAAATGTACAAATCTGTACTTAACTGAGCTAAATTCTGAAAGACCAAAGAAATAAATTCTCCCCAGAAAGAATAACTCTGCTGACGCCTTGATTTTTTTTTTAGTCCAGTGAAATCTTAGTTGGACTTTGTACCAAGAGTATACTAAGATAATAAATTTATGTTGTTTTAAAGCTTCTTGTCATCATTTGTTCCAGCAGCCATAGAAAACTAATAAACTTTTAAATCCATATACCCCAAAAAACCTCTGCTCTTTGTATTCTCAGTTGTCCTGAAAATAAATTCTAAATCCTTTGGGATGGTATCCAAGCTTCCCACTCACCCCTCCCTTTTTTCAAAGATGTTCAAGTTTTTAGTGGCCTATACTTGATCCAATGACTAATAATAGTAGATGAATTTAAGCGATCTACAGATAAATACCTAGAATATTAATTGAGGCTAAGAACAATTGTATGCTTGTAGAACTGCTATGCTTGTAGAACTATTAGTAAATCAGCTTGGATTTCAAGGAATCATATGGTCATGAGAAACAGATTTTTAACTTGTATCACCTTGGCATCTACTATTTCCAATATTGATTTAGTACAACTTATTCATCTTTAGAATACAGGAATTTCTATAAACATCTCAGCCATCACTTATTGCCAAGAGTGAAATATTTTCAGTTTATAGGACTGTCTACCATGTATCTTGGAATTACATCACGGATTGATCATTAAATACTGACATGGACTTTTTAAATTATAAAATCTAGCAACAAGTTGAATAATTATATAAGCTTTAGGATAAGTATCCATCATACATACATCCTTATTGAAATATTCTAGTGTATATGGCTATTAAATTTAAAAAGATAATTGTGGAAAACAATCTCTTCTGATTTAGTCCTGTATTAGTCAAGCAAAGGTGAATATTCTGTTGAAAATGAACATATGGTCAAATGAGAAGAGCTTTCAAAAAACTATTTATACACTTGTTAAAGTAATTTTTTAAAGATTTCTAAAGACATTGTTTTTAAAATAATGTCAAATAGATAATAACCTGGAGGCAGTCAATTTAGGTGAATTAATCCAGTTCTATCAGAATTAATATTTATCTGCCCCCACATGTAGCAACTGGTAAGGGAAGAACTGAAAACAGAACAAATGGTGTAAACATGCATGACTGAGTTAAATGTCCACGAGGAAAAATATGAAGACAGCTTCTGCCTTCAAAATAAAAGAAAGCCAGCATAAACCAAAGGCAAATAGGGACAAAAGAAATATGTCTCTATTTGAAAAACAGAAAACATGTAGTTTCATCTAGCTCCCCATTGGCTCCATAGCTATACAAATACTCTTTTTGCTCTTTTCATGGGATTCAAAAGCCCTGACTACCTGGTAAATATCAGAAAAGGAAAATCTAGCATCTGCCTTTGATTTTTTGGTTTTTTGTTAGGAAAAACAATACTTAGTGTTTAAGATACGTATTATTGGCTATTGCTCAGGAAAGACTTAGTATTTAATAGAACATTTTATATAGTTGACTTCTGGTCAAATTTTATACATAAACTATGCAGCATCAGACTAGCATTATAGCTATGAATTGACAAAAAAGATCACTTAATACAGTTGACTCAGCTGGTAGCTAAATAACAGACAGAAAGAGGACTAATAACTGAGAAAGGAAAACACTTAAAGAACATGGAATCTAATGTCCATGTATCTCTCACTCTTTGTGAGTGGGCAGAGCAGACTCAAATGACTCAGAAGACCATCTCCCCTGTTCTTCCATGTTCCTCTTCTATAATTGAGCAAGACTACTGGAAAGTCCTAATGAGTAATCCAAATATTAAAGACAAGAGATATGGCTTAACTGATGAGTTCCTAGTGAGAGAACTAAAGAAAATCTTCTCAATTAAGATAAACATTATTTTGTAAGTCTGAAATATAGGAATTTTCAGAGTTTTATTTAAAAATGGCCATAAATTAGAGTTAGACTCAAATTATAAAGAAACATTAGAAAGTACTGGGTAGATAAAATATTTCATGATATTCCTCTAGATGGTCAAAAATTGGCATAAAGAGTGAGATTAGAACATCAACCTGGAAAGAAGGCAAATCCATGGATGCAATATGCAACCTTTAGAGGTTGCAGAAGTAAATCACAGGCAAGGAGGTTCAGGCAAGCAGAGAACATAGCCGTAAGCTATGATGGGAAAGAATTTTTGATAAAACAAAGGGAATATGATATCAATGACTATGGAAAGGACTATGGAACTCTATTCAACCAATGCATGTCAGGATTTGAGGGGAAGGAAGAAAGATCTATTCACAGAGTCAAGTTCAGGAGTGGACTCTAGTCTCCAGGAGCAATAGTACAAGCAAGACAAGATGGAAAAAGAAAATAAAAGCTCTCAAGTAATGAGGAAAGAACCAGGAGACATGTTTGGTTCAGGAGACAGCAAAGGATAGCTGGTATGAAGAAAGAAGTGACCTGGGAAAGGCAAACATAAATAAATAAAAACAATGTAATAAAGTACATATTCCTGAAGTAATTCCCTGTCTAATTTCTGAACCACAAGACAATATAACAGTTTATAGTAGTATTTGCATCAGTCTAGGCTGTGGTGTGTATGAGAATCCTCTTGACCAATTAAGTATTCCTCGATATGTGTAAAGTACCATCAGCAAATGTTGCAGAACTTAGAACCTTAAGCCAGCACTTGATAAGACCAAGGTAGAGCAATAATACACAAAAAAGATGAAAAACATAAAACAGAGTAACAGACATGTAGCAAATTGTATTTTTCAACAATGACCACAAAAATGACTCTGATTCCATAAGCCCTTATGTAATGTGATCTTGACACTTCTTCAACAAGAAATGGAATCTTCTTTTCTAATCAAGGCTTCTCAACCTTGGCACTATTAACATCCTGGACCCAACAATTCCTTGTTGGGGACTGTACTGTGCATCACAGAATGTTTAGCAGCATTCCTGGCTTCTAACATTAAAAGACAGTAGCATATGCTTCTCCCTTAGTCATGACAATCAAAAATGAAGAACAAAATTACCTTTGGTACAGAAACACCACACTACGAGTTAGAATGTAGATGGACCCTAACCCTAACTACTTCAACAAAATACTGCCAAAGGGGATACTATGCCAGTTCTATGCATAGCACTTAATTGGCCTGGCGGTTTCAATTTTTCGCCTCTTAGAATGTTCAGGTTTGAGTGATAATATAATATGAGAAGCCCAAGCTACGTGAGGAGACCAACATAAGCTCTCTACTTGAGCTTCCACGAAACCAGCATCACCTGCCAGCCACATGAGTGAGTCCTCCAGTCCAGCGGAGCTAACATCTTGCTACAATTGTTTGAAAGTCTCTGAACAAAAGTCATCTCCTTGAACTTGGTCAACCTACGTTAACAGGAGAAAAACAAATTATTGTTTTAAATTACTATGTTTTGGAGTAATTATGCATCAGTGGATAGGAAGGAGTAAGAATAACAGAAGTTAGACAAGAAGACAATAAAAAGAAACTGATATGCAAACATGTACTAATTTAAAAAAAAAAACTAGAAAAAGAAACTGAAGATAGAAGCCAGTAATGTTTATCTTGCAATCACAATGCTAGTCATGAAATTCATTCACCATCAACTATTTTTTGTGTAATTTTCAAAAAGAAAATAGAATGAAAAGGCAAAGTTTTATTGGTACCTGTATTTAAAGGATTAGGATCATTTTAATTAAAAAATAAATAAAATTATTCCATCACCTATATTTCATAACAGCAAATTATTATAGCAACAAGAAAATAATATATACATTCAACTCACACAGAGTTTTAAGTCCCAGTTGTACCACTTTCTAGCTACATTTATCCCAACTGTGAAACATTACACAGAAGACATAAGGATGGCTTCTATAGTCTTTACAAATTATACTGCCCTGAAAATTCTAACCAATGTAATGGACAAGAAAAAATATAGAATGAAAGCATAAAACATAACAATCATTATTTTCTATGAGATAATGTTGCCAAGTCTCTGTGGAAAATCGTAATAGATTTTGTTGGTTATATTACTTATGATGAATATGTTCTGATACACCACAATAATTACTTCAAAGCTATAAGGGAAAATACTTTAATGACAACCGTAACAAAACTATAAACACATAAAAATTGTACTCTGGGGCTGGGGATTTAGCTCAGTGATTAGAGTGCTTGCCTTGCAAGCACGAGGCCCTGAGTTCAAAAATTATACTGCCCTGAAAATTCTAACCAATGTAATGGACAAGAAAAAATATAGAATGAAAGCATAAAACATAACAATCATTATTTTCTATGAGATAATGTTGCCAAGTCTCTGTGGAAAATTGTAATAGATTTTGTTGGTTATATTACTTATGATGAATATGTTCTGATACACCACGATAATTACTTCAAAGCTGTAAGGGAAAATACTTTAATGACAACCATAACAAAACTGTAAATACATAAAAATTGTACTCTGGGGCTGGGGATTTAGCTCAGTGATTAGAGTGCTTGCCTTGCAAGCACGAGGCCCTGAGTTCAATCCCCGGGGCACAAAAAAAAAAAAAAAAAAAAAAAATTGTACTCTGTCCCTCCGAAGAAAAACACATAGTTTTGAGAGGTATATGTACATCTAAAATGTACCATTAAAAAAAAAAAGTAAACAAATAATTTCACGGCTTTTTTTTTATTCTCTCCTAGTTGAAAGTTCTAGATTGCTAACAGACATTTATTACTCTTAAATGAAAATATTCCTTAGTACTACTCTGTGCATCCCTATCACTTCTTGGAATTAAGTTTATCACTAGCTACAAATTCATTCACGAGATGGTTAAATCTACAATCAAATTAATTGTATTTGTAAGCACTTTCTTTAGGTAGCAGTGATTATTAGTACCAGTTCCTGCTAATAAATCTTCTTCTTCCTTTCTCTTTCTCTCTCTCTCTCTGATCATTCCCATCACCATAAAAACTAGTTATTTCTTCCATTTAAAAATCTAGATCCCAAGTTATCTGTTCCTTGCTGTTTCTCTTATTCCACTCTTTCCAGTTTTCCTCCTCAGAATCTTATCCAATTCTAACCTTTCCAAAGCATTCTCTCCAAAATTGCTCTTTCCAAAGTCACCATCAACTTGTATATTTCTGAATCCAAAGTTCAATTCTCAGCTGTCCTTTTGGTTGACATACCAATATCATTTGATAAAGTTGGTCATTCCTTCTTTCTGGAAAGAGTGTCTATACTTGGCATCCAGAACCTTATGGTCTTTTTCCTCTTACTTCATCATATACACCTTTTCACACTCCTTTGCCGATTCTACCACATCTCTCCAACTTCAAGGTCAGTTTCCCAAGTTTTAGTCTTGGATCTCTCTTTCCTATCTAGACCTACTCCTTGGTGATCTCTGCCAATATTATAGTTTTAAATACCATATATAACTTAACGACTCCCAAATATTTATCTCCATTTGTACTTTTCCTTGATTTTCACTCTCAAGTATTCAACTAGCCACTCAATATCTCTGCTCTGATACATAATACATACCTCAAACTTACCACGTCCGAAAATGAGCTACAAATCTCATCCCCAGATCAATCCATCTTCCCCATATGAGCTGATGACAAGCTGTGCTTCTGAAATCTGCTCAAGCCACAAATATTGGGGTCATTTGATTCTTCTCTTTCTCTCCCATCTTGTACCCAAGCCACAGATAAAACCTGCCAGCCCTACGTTCAACATCCCAACAGTACTATCACTTCCCACTGCCTCCACTGCTACCACCTTAGCAAGCAACCATCATCTCACCTAGATTTCTGCCTTATTATATCCCTTCCTTCTACCTTTGCCTTGTTAAATTTGACTTGTTTGCAATATGGTGATCAAAATGATCTTTTAAAATGTAAACAAAGTCTTGTAAATTTACCTCCACTAAAAACCCTCCGACAGCTCCCTGTTTTGCTCAGATTAAAAGATAAAGTCTGTACAAAGGTCTACAAGGCCAGTAAAAACACAGACTCCCACTGTTCCACTGACTTCATCTCCCACTGCTCCCACCAACCCAGCCACACTAGCGACTCGTCCTTCCTGGGCAAGTTAGACATTCATGTCTCAAAACGTTTGCACTTTCCAAAGATACTGGCATGACTATTACCTTCATCTTCTAAAATCTTGTAAAGTCTTGCCTGTCTTGCCTATTTAAAACTGGGACCCCTACTCTGGAAGAAATGCATATTCATCTTCTATGAAAATTTCTCAATGTGTATAAAAAGCCTTAGAATTGTGCATACTCTCCTACTTCTAGCAGGAGAGTATAAGGATGTTCATTGTAGCCCTGCAGAGAACAAAAACAAACTGGGTGTGGGAGAACAATAAAAATATCCAGGCATAGTGCCGAGTTTTATTTAAAAAAAAAAAAACAGTATATTCAACTACAATAATGTAAATTGTGGCAATTCAGATGGTGTTGTAGAAGAAAGAATGTAATGACATCAAAATTATAAGTATAAAATTTAGTTTCTGGAATGGAATACATTATAGTTCTATGCTTTTGTGTGAATAGCTATTCATTCAATAATACTGTTAAGATGAGAATTCAAAATGTCCTCCTGAAGGATCACTGTAGTGAAGGCCTGGCTGCCAGCTGATGAGCCCTGTGGAACTAACTGGATCATGAGACTGTAACTTCCCCAATGAGTGTACTAGCTGAACGTACACCCAGGTGAAGGAAGCAGGCCACCAAGGTGGCCCTTGAAGGATATAATTTGTCTCCAGCCCCTCCTCTCTGCCTTTTTCCCTTTCTGTCTGCTTTCTGGCTGTTAGGAGGTAAGCAGCATTCCTCCGTTATGCCCTGTGATGTTTCTGCCTCACCACAGGCCAAAAAGCAGTGGAGCCAGCTGATCATGAACTGAAGCCATGAGTCAAAATAAATCCTTCCTCCTTTGAAGCTGGGTATGTCAGGTATTTTGTCATAGTCATGGAAAGCTGACTACATAAATAACTATTTTTCCAAAGGCTGAAGTTACAGGAGGAAAACACAGACAAAAATAAAATAAAATAAAATAAGTCCCTGTCTTCATGGAGCATACATTTCAAGGAGATAGGTACTTAACAAATAAAATATGCATGATGTCAGATAAGTGCTATGGAAGAAAAATAAAGTGGAATTGTGAATGCTGGGGTAATATTTTAGTGTTATTCTTTTGACAAGGATCTCCGAAACTTGAGCAGGTTTTAAGAATTCTCCTACAGAATGCTAGAAATGTAGAAAATGGAGTTGGAAGATAATCAGAAAGTGGTGCCTATCTCCTGGCAATATTGTAATTAGTACAGAACACTGAGAATGCACAATCAGGAGTGAGAAAATGAAGACAGGGAATATATTTACAAGGAAGTACAACAGTAATGTTGTATGACAAAAAGTGGCTCCCATGCAGGAGAAGGTGATGTTAGAGCCAAACCTCAAAAAAGAGACAGAGAAATTAATCTCTCCAGGAATACCCAGGACATGAGCCTCAGAAGTAATGATTTGGGCTGGTAAATGGGATCCTGGGAAGACCCAAAGCCAGTTGACACACAGCCAGGGACTTTAGAGTAAATGCTTCTGTCATCAAATGCCTCCTTCAACCCTTTTTCCAGTTCCTCGAAACACCCAGAAGTGCTGAATTAAAGACTTTTATGAAAAGAAAAGAAGCCCGAACTGTTGATATCTATTTTGCAAAAGTAATCCTTTACCTGATGCAAAATATAAGTTCATCTGAACATGATGCTATGCTAATTAAATTTATTATACATTAGGAAAACTTCAATGCTAATTAAATTTATTATACATTAGGAAAACTTCAATGAGATTAATATTTAATTCTTCTTAACCTTTACTGGACACTGGAACTACCAAAGGAGATTTTAAAAGCATAATTTCTGAGTCTGATATCACAACTCTGATTTAATTGGTCATGCACATGACTTGGACATTAGGATATATTTTAAATTTGTCAAAGTGATTCTCACATGCAGCCAAGATTGAGAATCTGAAACTGCCTTTCACTAACAGGATTATACTATCTAAAATATTCCCAGAATTTTGTAAAATACTAATGGGAGCTGGTGAAAAAAAGGTCTTTTAAAAACTCAGCTTTATGTGATCAGTTCAGCAGCACATATACTATAAAACTCAGGTTTACTAATTGTTTTATACTGGTTTATATAAATAATTTAACTTTTTATGTATTAAGCTTATGTCCAGTAACTTTTCTGAATTAGCTTATTTCCTAATGATTTTTAAATTTGGGGGATCTTTTTTTGTGTGCACAATCACATCTTCTTAAAATAATGATTATTTCTTCTTTTTGAATTTTTATGCCTTTAGTTTCTTTTTCTAATCCCATTTTCTGTCACCTGCAATACAATATTGCATAGCAATAGTGATAGTAAGCATTCATCTTGTTCCTGAGTTTAAAGGAAAAGTTTCTTGTTTCCTAAACTCAGAATAATTGTGTGATTTTTTTTTTTGGTAATTTATCAACTTAAGGAAATTCTTTGCCATTCTCACTTTACTAAAAAAAGAAACTTATCACAAATGAGAAGTACACTTTATAAAATGATTTTTCTTATTTTTCAGATGAATATGTAATTTTAGTAACATCTTTATTGCTATATAATTCATGTAACATAAAACCCACCCTTCAAAATGTACCATTCAGTGGGTTTTGTATGTTCCCAAAGCTGCACAAGGATAACCATTATTTAATTTTAGAACACATTCATTACACCACAAGAAATGCTATACCCATGAGCAGTAACTACCCATTCCTTTCATTTTTCAGTCCCTGGTAATCAGTGACATACCACCTGTCTGTATGGATTTAGCTACCTATTCTAGAGCTTTTACACAAATGAAATCACATAGTATGGAGTCTTTCATGAGAGGTTTTATTCACTTAGCCTAACGTTGTCATCTATTGCGGAGCATACACCAGTGCTACATTTCTTTTTATGGCTGAATAATATTCCCCTGTATGGATATACCATATTTTGTTTCTCCATCATTGGATGATGAGCATTTTAATTGTTTGCACTTCACAGTTACTATGACTAATGTTGGCATGAACATTCATGCACAGGTATTTTTATGGACATATGTCTTCATTTCTCTTGACTATACCTATAATTGAAATTGCTAGATCATGTGGTAACTTTGCATTTAATAATCTGATGCATTACCAAACTATTTTCCAAACTGTACCAATTTATATTTATACCAGTAATGAATCAGAGTTTCCATTTCTTCAAATCTGTGTCAATATACATTATTTTTTTATTTTAGCCCTCCTGTTGGGCATGAAGTGACATCTCATTGTTATTTTGACTTCCATTTCCCTAAGGACAAAGGATGGTGTTGATCATTTGTTAAGGGATTATTGGGATTTGTGTATCTTCTTTGGAAAAAATCCCTATTCAGAAACTCTGTCTATTTCTTAATTGGATTACTTATCTTTCTACTGTAAGGTTGTAAGAGTTCTGTAATATATCCTGAATACAAGTCCCTTATCTGATATATTATTTTTCCCATTCTAGTTTGTCATTTCATTTTTTTTGATGATATCCTTTTAGGTACAAAACTTTTGTAAATTGATGATGTTGAATTTATCTATTTGGTCTTTATGTTTTTCTTGTTGTGTCTAAGAAACCATTGCCTAACCTAAGTTCACAAAGATTTATTCCTGTAAGTTTTCTGATAAAAATTATACGTGTTTAAGTATTTCCTTTCAGTCTGTGATCCATTTTTAGTCAATTTTGTGTATGGTGTGAGGAAGAAATCCAACATCATTTTTTTGCATGTGGATACACAGTTGTTCAAATATCAATTTTTGAAAAAACACTTATTTTACAATTGAATTGTCTTGGCATTCTTAACTAAAATCATTCGACCATAAATACGAGAATTCTATACTCTTCTCTTTAATTAATTCATATGTCTGTATTTATGCCAATACCACACTGTCCTGATTACTACAGCCTTGTAGTAAGTTTTGAAGTTGTGAAGTGTGAATCTTCTGAATTTGTTCTTCTTATTTAAAATTGTTCGGGGGTCTCTTGCAACATCAAATAAATTTTAGGACCAGTTTATCAATTCTGCAACAACGACGAAAAAACCATCCAGCTGAGATTCAGATAAAGATTGCATTGACCCCTGTTTGGGGAGTATTGATATCTTAATAATATCAAGAATTCTAATTCATGAAGATGGAACATATTTCCATTTATTTAGGTTTTCTTCTACTTAGTACATATTTCTCTCCCCTGCTTTTACATTTCTCATCTCTTTATTGCTTCCTCATACCTTCCAAGAGAGTTCCTTAAGCTGACCTTCCAAGTTCACCAATTCATCATCAGCTACATCCATTCTGCTACTGCTTTTGACAGCTGAGTAATTTATTTCACTCAATTTAAATACATATTTCAGAAGCCAAAGGAAATAAGACATTTCTTCTTGGTGGAGGCCTGGGAGCTAAGGTAGGTATCTGATCTAGAATAGGCCAACCAGAGACTCCACCCAGCATTTTGGGTCTCAGAGTCATGACTCTGAGAAGCAGCAGCAGCACCAAGGACACTGCTGATAGCCTCTAGTGCAACTTACTCTATTCCCAGTCATTTACCCTCTTTTAACCCCTTTTGGGTCTCATTTGTTGAGATTAAGTGTCCAGAATTCACACTGATTCTATAAGAAAACCAGTATCCTTCCAGGAAATGTGTCTTCTCCTTAAACCATATGACTAATACAACAGGTGGAGGAAGTCAGAATATGGGAGAAGTGCAGAACAGCAGAAACCCTAACTTCCCTCTACATGGATAGGACTCTGTAGTGTCACAGGTCATGGTTCACAAAATAGAGTTGAAAATGTTGCTTAAATGAAAAAATTAATCAAATTAGGAAAAGGGAATGGATTTAGGGTGAAATAATTCCCAAACTTGATAAATGGAATCCAAAAGCTATTGTTCAAAGTTGAGTACACAAGTAAGAGAAGTAAAATCTTATTATTTAATTTGTGAAAATAACCACCAGAAGAACTAAAACAGATGATAAAAGATGATTCTATCTAGGCAGTAGGACTAATAATGGCAAGTGAAATGTGAAAGTGTTGCTGTTCATTTTCTGCCTTCCAGTATTGTTTAATCATTTTTAGTCATGTTCACATCACATTTTTAACATTTGAAATCTCTAAACTGCACCATCACAGAGTATAACACATAATTGAAAGGAAGGCTATTAACATCTACATAAAAATACACACACACACACACACGTACATGGACCCAGCTGCAACTCAGAATGCAAACTATAAAAGATTTAATTACATAGGAATCAATCAAAAGTACAGATTTGCCTCCAGATTTGTTTTCTTGGCTAAAACACAAAGCAGCCTCACACCTGTCATAAGCAAAATCATTTAGAAGGAAATTGAATCCCAAAAGGTGCCTAGGAAAATGAAAGACTTTTTCCAGCTTTGTTGAGGTATAATTGACAAATAAAATATATATATTTACGGTGCACAGTGTGGTGTTTTGATATATGCATGCATTGTGAAATTATCACAATAAAGGAAATTATCATATTTATCACCTCACATAGTTCTCTCTGCATAGTGAGAACATTTAAGATCTATTTTCTTATCAAATTTCAAGTGTGTAAAACAGTATTATTAACTATAATCACTTAATCACTATGTTGTACATTAGATCTCTAGAACCTATTCATCTTGCCTAATTAAAACTTTGTAACCTTTGATGAATATCTCCCTATTTCCTTCACCATCCCCTACCCATGGCCATCACCATTCTGCTCTGCTTCTATGAGTTTGACTTTTACAGATTCCGTGTATCAGTGAGATCATGCAGTATTTGTCTTTCCACATCTAGCACTTAGCCTATTTTTCTTAGCATAATGTCACCTAGAGTCATCTCTGTTTTCAAAAGTGATAGGACTTTCCTTTTTTAAAAAGGCTGAACCAATCTAGTTCTCTCTTTTGAATACAATAACTAGATAGGGAAAAGGGGGATAAAGAAGAAGGTTAAAAGAAAAGTAAGATGAAAGGGGGGAAAAAATGGTAAAGTGTAGTTACACTTGTTGCAAATAGGGAGGGGTGGGTGAATGGAAGGGAGGGGA
>QZML01044457.1:3780865-3798353 GCA_016801275.1 Hystrix brachyura | reverse complement strand
TTTATCTAGGCTACCTGCCCCCAGGGCGGTCCGCACTCCCGCCCCCAATTTCAGTCTCACATCCTTTTGATCCCAGCAGAACAATGCCAAACTGATCAAAGGATCAATTTAGTAATCACACACTCTAGATCCAGCTATCTCTTACCACATGAGGCTTTGGGGGGACATCTAGACACAAACCATAACAAACAGCAAAAACCAACAATAGTTGCAATATTTACCGTTTACTCCATGTAGTACTCTAAGCATTACTCATGTGTTAACTCATTCATTCCTTCCAACACCGCCATATAAATACTATTACTATTTCCATTTACAAATGAGGAAAGCAAAATACAGAGATGTTAGGAACCTTCCTCAAGCTCATGCAGTTCATAAAGGTCAGGGCCAGCGCCAGGATTTTGAACCTAGGCCATCTAGCTTTCAGGTCCACATTCTCAGCTACAACTCTTGACACTACAGCATTGGTGGTGAACCTGTGGCATGCACGCTGCAGCCATCTGTTTATTATCACTGAAAGTTCTAAAAGGTTTGCTATCACTGCTTAAAGTCACACTGGTGCTAAAATTCACATTCAAAAATGCCATGTGTTGTAACTGCATATGTTCAAGTGTTTGAGAATTCTTCATATTAAATAATATTCTCATTGACTTGTCAAAATTGTACAATGACAGGAAGTAAATCAATGCCTATGTATTTCTATTTAAATAGTATTAAGCTACAAAATGCACACATTATGTATGATAAAACTGTAATCTTTAAAGCAGATATGTTGGGGATTGAACTCAGGGCTTTGCACTTGCTAGGCAAGCACTTTGCCACTGAGCTAAATCCCCAGCATCCCCCCTGAAAAAAACAGATATGCATCTTGGTAGAAAGAAAGGTGGAAGGAGAGATAAGAGGACAAGCAGGCGTACTTGGTCTTTTGTCCCATCTAAAAAATAAAAAATTACTTGGAAATTTATTTTAGTAAAATGATCATAAAGTGCAAAAGTCTTCGCTTTCATCCCACTGTGTTCTTCATCCAACAATTGTTTTGTGAAGATTGATATCTTTGGAAACTGCTGTTGCTGCACAACCACTCATTTAATTCAGCACTTTACATGACACATTATGCTAAAATGCTGGCACATATTGTCTTGTGAATTGCAAATATGCTGCAAAGTTGATGTTATAGTCCACATTTTAAGGTGAGACAAGACAGCATCAGACAAGTAAAGTAGCTCATGTAAGGCCAAAAATCTTTAAAAATTGACAATAACCAGAATTCAAATGCACATCTACAGAACTGCAAAGCTTTTGTTCTTTCCCTGAAGTCCATGACACTATTTTATTTACATCAGTATTAAATTTAAGTTGAAACTAATATTCAGACTCGTTATGTTGAGCTGATGGTTATTAAAATACAGCTCCAGCTCTATATTGTGAATATTCTTACTATACTCATAGTTCCCAAAGACTGTTTTACTACTACAAAACACTGCTTCATAGAGAGCTCATGCAAAATGGCGCTTTCACCTAGGACCAACCAGGTCGGACCAGAGATGAAGGAGGCAGTGTCTCTCTGCTACTGATAGGACAGAACTGGTACCATGGGAGGATCAGCAAGAGCCCTTAGTCTTGAGCCAAGCCAAAGGACTCCCAGGCTCCATCCCACACCCTCTGCTACTCTATGGGGAAAAGGGTCCTGTAGATCCAGGCTCCAGATGACAAGACTTACATGGGAACATCGCCAAAAATGCCTGCTTCAGCTTTTTGCTGTCCAGAATGAGAATAAATGAGTGGCCAACAGGATACAACATTGTAATAACCTCGCCAACCATCACAGACATCTTACTTTGGGGTAGAAAACGACTGAATGACAAAATTAAAAAGGAAACAAAGTAAAATAGGAAGAGTAAGAGGAAGGAGAGGATGATTCTGATGGCCCTCTTGTGAGCCTCCATGCTTTTATCTCTGGAGTTGATACCATTTTGCTGCATCTGTTGTGTGTGCCTCCCTAGAGAGAAGATGAGCAGAAAGTTTGCAATCAGGGACACAATTAAGGGAGGGAGGTTCCACAAAGTCCCAAGAACATGCATCAGATCATATTCACGTCTCTTCTCTCTGAAGTATCCAGTCACGTTTCTTGTGCTGTCAATTCCACTGAGAGCAAAATAGATTTTAAATTCATTGATCAGAGACATGGTACTGGCACAGGATAAGAGCAGTGCACCCAACAGCATCCATACAACCACCCTGGAAACTCTCCACTTGAGCCAGAGAAATATGGGATGGGAGAAGTTGGCAATCTTCAAGCAATAGAGGACACCAAGACAGGTGATAAACCAAATGCTCAGGTGGTTTACAAATGTCCATAAAATATCAGTAATTTGCATTAGTGTCCCTGAATCATGCATGTTGAAAAAGAAAACTAATAAAACACCATCAATGAAGACAATCCACAGCAAAATGATCCTGGAGAGGGCCAAGTTGGTGATGATGAAATCAGACAAAGAGATTCTCTTGCTCTTGAACCAGCTGCTGCCATTGACCAACCCAATGAAAACATTCCCCAGATTTCCAAGGATGCACTGAGTGATAATCAAGACCAGAAACAGACACTCAGCTAGTTCCAACATGTCAGCAATTTAGCCAGCCCTGATCTTTATTCCTCCTATCCAGGTGTGTAAGATTCAGAAGAATCAATCCCCTCTATCTGTTGCTTCACTGTACCTGTCTCATTTCTGCCCGGTTTAGTCTGTCATACAGCACAGTTTAGTGAATCTTCTCTGGCTCTTTCAGATCAGTGCGTCCTCTTCCTAGATGACATAGATTGTCACTTCTATCTATGATCCTAAACTCAGCAGCTCTTTGCTACAATGCAAATGGAGTAGCGTTTGGTGTCACATGGAGAAGGAAGACACGTGGGTCACAAAGAATATGGAGGATGTGGACTTAATTTCAATGGGAGTAGGATTAGGAGCCACCCAGAACAGAAAGGTGAGTGGCACCAAAAGGAGGCGGCACAGGACACCTTGTTCCTCAGGAGGGAGGACTCAGAGATATACCCAGAAAAGGGGAAAAATCAGAATTCCACCCTGAGGCACTGTCCCTCACCTTGGAGGTTTAAGTGCATTAAATAAAGCTCAGTACCACTGACTCTGGATTAGAATTAAAAGACCTGCCTCTTGGAGTGTGTCTGATGTCCAGGGACATGCAGTTCTTTATTACTGAGCCATATCAGAAATTCTTGACTATTTGGATATCTGAACAATAATAATAATATTGAAATATAGCATATAAACTATTCAAAATATGAATTTTTCAGGTGCATTATCACTGTATTGATGAGTCAATAGTAGCTCAGGCTGGTAAAGACTATGTAGATTTATCAGTCAAAAAAGGCTTATTCATTTTAAAAAGTGCCTTACAAATTTTGGCCTTGACTAACAATAATATACATGATACAGTATTATCCTTTCTCCAGTAAAACCCTTTGTAGTTGAGTGGTACTCAGATCTTTTCCATCCTAGTCTATTTCTTTCAATGCTGCTTGCAACTCACAAAATTCATTTTACAACCATGAACAAGTTGTGATGAATACTGCTTGAAAATGCTGTCTGAAGGATAGAGAAGGAAATCGATGCCACCAAGATGTAAAGCAGGAAGTTCAATGATATTACCAGTGACAGACAGAGGAATATACTTTTCAGTCTCTTCAAAAGGACCTCAGTAGCAGATCAAAAATGTGAAAGAATGAGATATAGTCTCATCTCTGCAGATTCCAATAAACTCTCACCTGAGCAGGTGAGCCTCAACAATCTCAACCCTACGCTGTGTACAATTTGACTACAGAGAACCACAGAGTACCTGGGCATAAACACGGTCCTCACTGATCACCCTCAGCTCACTTAAGCCCAAATGCTTCCTGAACTCCGTGCTTCAGAATTAGAATAAGGTCTGTGTCCAGATATGTCTGGGAGTCTAATAATAAGAACATAGTCCAGTGACAGGGCTTATCCCACAAACTACCTTTGTCCCTATTCATTTTTCTTATGACCTCAATTCTATGGGCTGAGATTTGTTATATTTTATACCTTTGCATCTCCTTATGAG
Organism: Hystrix brachyura; assembly: GCA_016801275.1. Classification (NCBI taxonomy): domain Eukaryota; kingdom Metazoa; phylum Chordata; class Mammalia; order Rodentia; family Hystricidae; genus Hystrix; species Hystrix brachyura. Next base: position 3,794,255 of record QZML01044457.1, on the reverse strand, counting down.
AATAAATACAATAACATTCTTCTATTTGTATTAGAGTTGCTCAAAGAGGAGGAAGTTTAGAATACACAGGATGTCAGAATGCACTTCACACACAATGTCATGTTTGACCATTGCTTTTTACTAACCTTATTTTTACTCCTTGCATTCAAACATATCATGTCCAAAACAAGCCTGTCAAATTACCCCAACTTAAAAAAATACATCATCTATCTCTCTCCTTTAATCTTCCCCATTTTAGCGAATGACAACATTATCCCGTTCCTAAAAATCTAGCACTTCCTAAGAATTAACTTGCTTTTTTCCCTTTCAAATTACCCCAAATCCACTCATCCATCATTTATACATTTTAACTATAAAATACATCTTGAATTTTACATTTCAACTGCATCCACCCTAGTCTAAGTCGCCATTTTTTCTCATCTATACTACTTGATGACCACATTTTTCCTCCACTTTTAGTCTTTTTCCCAATAATATATCCCATGTTTAAGTACAAGAGGGATGTTCTTAAACTATAAGTCCAATCATTTCATTCCACTACTTTAAATAGTTCAATAGCTTCCCACTGCCACCACAACAAAATATAAATTCCTTACATTACAGTGTGTACTAAAACTTTCTCGGTATTATCCCATCATGCACCAAGATTCAAGACAAATTTTACAATATCACATAGTTTATGTTAAGAACAGACATTATTAGAGTAAGGAGAAACTTAACATCAGCAACAGAATGAAGACAGACTTCCTCCTTGCCCTATCATTACACACAGGGACACAGCTCTTTAGTTAGCTCCCTGGCCAAAATGCTTCTGTGTGCAAATAATGCACCCCATCCTGCCTGCTGTTCTCCCTTCTTAAAATAAAAAGAAAGCAACCATGTCAGTAGGAAAATAAAGAATCTGTGTATTGCCAGAAACTCTAGATTTGGGAAGCTAGTTGTTACAAGGGTTGTTTGGAAATGACAACTGACAAACACCTGGGACAGATTCTACAGTTATCTCCATCTTTTATGAGAAGGAAAATCAGGCTGAGAGATTATCACACAGACAGTAAAGAGCAGTGCTGGGATTCTAATCCTTTCAGAATCCTTTATTTTAACCAAAGACCTTGGAGATCAATGACTGATGTTGCCTAATTGAAAACAAAGAGAAATGGGGACCTTGAGCAGTATTAGGTCAGGGACAGATTTTTAGATCTTTTTTTATGTCACCCTGCTTCATCTGCCCTTTTCCTGATGATCTCCATAAACTCTCAAATCATGGAATACAGCTCAGAGCAGTGAGTGCTTTCATGAAAACCTAAACCCTCTGGGTCCAATATTCTGCCTCTAATGTTACTCATTTACTCAATTAATAATGCCATCTTGATAAATTGGAAAAACTGTAAAAGATAACAACCATGAATATTTTCATCCCTGTACTATCAATGATTTTAGCTAGCAAGTTTCTTGAAATTTCTGACCCTCTACTTCCAGAGACCAGCTGGTCAATAGTAATGGTTTAAGAGCCTGGATTCTACAACAAGAGCTACATTTGAATATAATCGCCATAGCTCATTAGTTATGTGAATTTAAGCAAGCAAATCTCCCTAAACCTCAATTTGTTCATCTGTAAAATGAGCATAATAACAGCACTTATTCATAGAATCATTACGGCGATTAAATAAAACAGGACCTATTAAAATGTAAAATGAAGGAGTGTCCTAATGTTAGCTACATGGCACTACATATTACCTATATTATTTTATGAAAACTTATTTTTAAGGTAATGTTTAACATGTGAGGAAGAAAACCAAAATAGAATTGCATTGGTTTAAGTGACTTTAAGTTGGCAGGCACAGTTAAATTTGGCATCAGACAAGCCCACAGGAGAGCTTCTGGACCCAGCTGCACACCCATCCCCACCTTCACCCCCACACAAGCCAACCTCTGGACTGTGGCAAATGCAGCTTCCTGAAGCACTGTAACAACTTGTACAAGGGACCCCCTTCATCCAAACCACCCCAACACTGAGACCACACCCTCTCCCTGTCTTATAAACCAGCTTAGTATTTGCCAGCACGACTCAGAATTCCTGACAAAAAAGTGATGTAATTTCCTACTACAGCACCTTGTGACTTAAGCCTATACTGTTGCCATTTTGTAAAACCACTGAGCAGATTTTCAAGATTGTTTGAATCTGTTTTCCCAGATTGCAATCTTAATTAGCCCCGAATTAGTGTAACTTTCTTGGTTCACAACTAGGTTGATTCCTAGTCAACAAATACATGTAAAAAATACATGGAACATATACCTAAGGTATAAAGCAAATGAATACCTAGAACTCAAATTAAGAAAACATCACCTGTTATCATAGTATTTGCCTGTGTATTTTTTCCCTTTCCTTCCTTTCTTCTCTGAACTCTTCCAAGGTAATTCATCATAAATTGTTTATCATTCCCTCACTTTTAAAGTTTTATACGTGTCTCTCTGTATACATATTTATGTCTACTTATCTTTTAATCTTTATAAAAATAGCATAGAAAGACCTTCTTCAATATGACTGTTTCACTTGACATGTTTTTAAATTATCCCTGTTAACATGCTTTTCTCTTACAGAGTTGCATAGGAGCCCAGTGTGACCATTTATCTATCCATTCTGAACTTTTGGGTTGTTTCCAGTTTCGTACTATTATGTACACTGCTGCTAAGACATGTTCCATAAGTTGTATCAGCAAGGATTTCCTTTTTGGAAATCCTTTAAAAGTGGCATAACTAAGTGAAAGTTCAACATTACATGTTAATGCCAGAGAGGGATAGAATTTTTACTATCCTCTCCAGGGTACGTTTCCATTACCTACCTCGTACTTTATGTTGAAATTTGCCAATCTAGAGGGCTTACAATGAAATCTGGTTTTGGTCAGCATTTCCTTATTAATGAGGTCAATCTCATTTTCATATACTAATGTGTTATTTACATGTCCTCTGTGAAATGCCTGTTTTTGAACATTTTTCTACCAAACTTTTCTTCTTTTGTAGGCTTTCATATAGTCTAGAAAACTATATTTGCTTCATTATTGCAAATATCTTGAGACGTTTTTGCTTTATGGAAACTTTTGATAAACAAATGTTGCTTTTAACAGTCAAACTTTTCACTTTTTATTTAAGTAATGCCAAAGCCCAACCCTGAAAAGTGTTGTCCTTTACATTCTCACATTTAAGTTTTGCCTTTTGCAAATAAGTCTTCAAATAGCCAAAAATTTATTTTTGCATAAGGTCTGAGACAGATTCTATTTCATTTTATTCTGTATGGATGACAAATTTTCCTAGTATCATTTGTTTACTAATTTATATTTTACCCAACAATCTATAATGCCGCTCTTATCAGACATTATTTCCATATAAGCACGGCCTGATTAAGGATTATTCTGTACCACTGTTCTATTTGTCTATCCCTACATTAATAGTACACTTATTATAGTAGCTTCATTTTAAAAAGGAAAAAAAAAATCCTTGCCAATTGGCAGAGTAACCGCCCCATCTCATTCTTCTACAGCAACTTGTTATGTTCTTGGAACTTTACTTATCAGTACATCTTTAGAATCAATTTGTCAAATCCTCCAAGTTATGGAAATTGATTTAAAATTCTTTTGATCTGTAACATCAATCTGAGGATGGCTGACATCTTTATAGCACAGATGTTTCCCATAAACAAAGATGTACAAATGTGTTTAGTTTTCTAATGTGTTTCGATAGTTTTAGAATGTTCTCCATGAAGACCATGCACTGGAGATTCATCTTCTGATGCTGTCTTACTGCATTGTTTTAAAATTACATATTTTACTGCTGTTTACAACATAATGTTGACTTTATTTCCAACAACTTCTACTTATCTATACATTTATTTTCAATGTAAGGATAGCATTGGTGAATTGCATTTTTCCTAATCTTTTTTTTAATAGTACTTACTAAAGCCTCAGTACAAGTTGTTAAAGAGAAATGGTAACAAGACAACCTCACTCTCTTTTAAAGGAAATTTTTGAAGTGTTTGAGGCATATAACCTTTGCTTTTATTTCCAAACCCCAATGCCAAGATTAGTGTCAGTCACCAGAGAACTCCTACTTCTTTGTTGCTCTGATTTCAGTTCCTACTTCGTTTTAACATTGTCCTTTGTCTTTTCCTTTCTTCTTATAACTCTAATGTTAAAATTATATTATGTCCCCAACCCACAAATTCTTATGTTGTTTAAATTCTAACTCTCAACACAACTGTACAGTGCTACCTGGTTCACAAACTCAATTCTGATTCTGGGGGCAAAACAAACTGGACAAGAACCAAATCGAATTTTCCCATAAGGTCAACATTTAACCTAACCATTGACTCTGATTCAGTACTTGCCCAATTCGGTTTGCAACCAGAATCAGGGAAAGAATCAAGTTTGTGAACCAAGGTACCACTGTATTTGAAGGTACAGACTGTAGAGAAGTAACTACAGTGACATTAAAAGGAAGGGTTAAAAAAAAAAAAAATGGGTGGGGGCTCTGTTCCCCGTAGTCATGAAAAAAAGAGGTCATACGAGCACACAGCAAGATGATGGCCCCTGTAATCCAGGAAGAGGATTCACAAGGAACTAACCATGCTGCCATCCTGACTTCCAGTCTCCTAAACTGTAAGAAAGTATATGTCTGTTGTTTAAGCCACTACTTATGGTACTTTGTTATGACAGCATGAGCAGACTAATATACCTAATGATACAATAAAAACTGTTTTGTACTTAGGGTCTTGTCACTTCACAGTGGGAAGCCTCCTCCCCAAATGATCTTGTCAGCCAACTGCCAAGGAAGTGTAAGGACAGACTTCTGTTCCCATGTGGTCCTTTATTTTTTTTTAACTTTAGTGGTACATTTTAGATGTACATAGTGATAACATTCATCATAGGGGATTTGTACCTAGTGCTCCTTTATTTAACATGGGAGGGGAGTTAATTAAGGGGTTCCACTGGGGACTCTAAGACAGTATTCAATGAAAAGTAAGTTTATCCATCCTCTTTATAAGGCTAATTATTAATGTTCTGTGTGCTCTTTATGCCCCCAGACCCTCCCTAAATTTATAATGAACAGATTAAAAATCTAAAGGACTATGGGGTAAATGATAAGATTTTACTTTTGCTTGTAGTGGAAGGTCATCAAACAGAAAGGACAAGAGCAAAGATTTGATCATGTGTATAGAGATAAAGATAAGAATGCGTGAATTTTAGGATTAGGTTTAACAACACACAAATAAGTGGATGAAAGAGGGTAAAAGTTTATTTGTCTTTCAAAAGTCCACAGGCAGGGTGTATAGGATTGGTCTGGTGGTCCCAGGTGATCACAGATTCCAACTTGTTAGATCTTCCTTCTGAAGACTGCTTCAGGTTCAGGATGGCTACTGGAGAGTCAGCCATCATGTCCACATGTCACACAAGAAAATGGGGAGGAGGGTCTGAAGAAACACAAAGGTCGAGTCTCCAAACAGAGTTAGTCCATTTAAGAACTTTCCTGGAAGCTCCTGCAAAGGACTTCTGCATATTGCTTCTTGGCAATCCCTAATCACAAAGGACAGAATGTAGTATTTGGCTGTGTACAATGTCAGCTTCAGCAAAATACTAGCTCTAGAAATGGATCATGGGTAGTGTATTAATCATGTTTTTTCTTTTCTTCTTTTTTTTTTTTAATACTTCATGAAGCTTTGACATCTTCGGGGCCTTGCAGACCCAGAGAAGGGCTACCCCTTGCAGAATTAGTTAATTCCTAGTTAGTGAACAACTTGCCTGAGAGCACGCTTTTGATAAGCAAATCAACCAATCCTGAGTCCTTACACTCATCTACCACTTTACTAGGCCCCTGCCCTCATCTACCCTGGGCACTTGACAGTTAGGGATCTTCCCTACAGTCCAGAGCCTGCCAAAATCAAATTACCTAAACTTGTATTTGCTCAGCTTGCCCACTGTGCTCTACCTGTTCCTTCCCTACAAAAAAACGCACAAAGGCCCAGACATGTGTTCTCCCCCTTCCTGACTCCTTACCAACTCTGATGCTTCTGGATCTTGGTTCATGCTGTGGCCCTAGCAGCACGGCATGACCCTCCTCTCCAGAAGGGTCGAGAACAAAAAGCTCCCTCTTGGGAGTGTCACAAACAAAAAACTCCTTTTTTCAAACGCAGTTGTCTCCATATCTGTGTTATTACTATACTGTATGTGACTAAAACAAATTCCAGGGCTCAAACAACAGGCAAGCAATTGGAAATCCTTCCCACAATATGGTTTCCCAAAACAGAAACTGGAATCGAGTAACAAGATGTGAAAGTTATCTCACAAAATCTGTTTATGATGTCTTTGCAGAAAGAAAAACTTACTCCTACACTTCTGAGCTGCAGACTAATATAATCAACACTCTGCCTAATATCTATTCAAAACCAAACTCATTACCTTTCTCCCTCTTAAATTTGCTCCCTCATCCATAGTCCATAAACTCAGAAACAAAGTTCACTATTCACCAGTCATCCAAGCAGAACTGAATCATCTTTCAATTGCTTTTTCTCTTACCAATACTTACTATATTACCACACAATCCTAGGCAGGGGCTATATGTTTTTCTTCTTAATATTTCTGACCCAGAGCCTCGCACAAGATCTGGCACAAAACCACAACACAACTATTTGAAACAATTTGAATACCAAATGCTCCTCAAGTTACTTCTCACTGCGCCGCCACCCCCTGTCCTTGCCACCTACTGTACTAATCTTTCCAGGCTTACTGCAGGAGCTTCCCAAGTATCTCCAGGCTTTCCACACTTCTAACCTGTCACCATGTCTTTGTTCTCTTTCTATAGCATAATTTTGCAGAGACATCCCTGTTTTCAAACCTTTTATGGCTCCCCAACTGCCAAAGTTCTGCACGATTCCAAGGTCCTTTATAGTCTAACATGAATCTTTCACTGCTTCAAAAAATGTTTACATTTCTGGATCTTTGTCATGCTGTCTCCCCTGCAGAAAACTAGCCTAACTATTCTCTTCTGTGCTCTTCCTCACACCATATCACACTTAGCTCCCCCCCAATCCTCATCCTCCCAAACTTGAGTTCCTCAGTCTGGAGTCTTGTTACACTCAACCCTATAGCCATGTGCTGTAATGGGTACATACTTAATAGAGGGTGCTCATCTGACTCTGGAGTTTAAAAAGATAACCAGATTAATTGTAAACAACAACAAAAAAAAAAAAGAAGAAGAAACCAACATGGAATAAGTGCTGAGTCATCCACGGAAGCATGGAAGTTAATAACAAAAAGTCAAGTACAATGAACTAGTCTAAGGTTAATATGTTCTCATTTGGTAAGATGGCACAAGTGACTGAAAGAACATGCCTTTTTAAAAATAGGAACAACAATAAGAGTCAACATGTACTGAGCACCTGTTTCAAGTACTATATATTAAATGAGTTACAGGTATTACGGCATTTATTGTGCTCTTCACAATAGTACTATTATCTTTATTTACTTGTGAGGCAGAGAAAGTTAAGTAACTCACCAGGGGTCATTCAGCTGGTGAGTAGAGAAGCACAGATGCAAACTCAAGCTCTCTGACAGGACGGCCTTACCTCTGGACTATTATTATAGACTACCTGTTTTTCAAACAACTGGTAGGGCAGGAAAAAAGTAAATAAATGTCAAGATGTATATATGTATGGGGGAAAAAAAAAAAGCAAGCCTAGAGACCCAAAACAGGGCAGAGAGCAAGTAATGAAGAGTAAGAATACAAAAAGATGTTTCATTATTGTGGCTACATGATACTGACAACCTGAAAAGCCACAAACTACCCTAGTATGTGAGACTGTGGGGCTGGCAGAGAGGCAAATTACAGCGGTGAGAAGGGACTTCAATACTGTGGATGCCTGCCAAATTTCTCAATCACTCAAAAGTGAGACTGAAAAATTCCTGAGCAATATTCTTGACAATTTCATCTCTCAGTAAGTAAACAATAAAAGGAGCAGACACTCCGAAGTCACTCTAACCAGTAAAGAGATACTGCTTGATATAAGGAAGGTAAGAGAAGTATGTTAGAATAAACTGTTAGAGAACTTACCTGTGACTTATTTTCCTATAGATCATCAAACTAAGAAATCAGAAAGAATAACAGGTAGAAAGGTATTTCTCCTTCACTTCTCTCTGCCCAACCAAAACCTATTATTTATTCAACTCTGACTGACTCTTCAGGTCAGCAGTGGGAGAATGGGAATGCTAAGCCCAGTGGTATGAGTGCAAATGCAGTGAACATAAAGGCAATGAAAACTCACATACTAAGCCTCAAGCTCCAGGTGGGCATCTTTGCAGGGCGGTTACTGGGGATTGAACTCAGGGCCTTGTGCTTGCTAGGCAAGTGCTCTACCACTTGAGCTAAATCCCCACCACAAGGTGGGCATCTTATAAGCTACATAACTTCGACAAGTTAATTAACCTCTCTCAGTTTCTGGATTTCACATGAAAAACAAGGATATTAATACTTTCTTCTTAGGATAACAGTTAAGTGAAACAATGATAAAAAAAGTACTTAGCTTAGTGCCAGACACATAGTAAGTACATAAGAAATGTCAGCCATTAATATGGTTATCATTACCTCTTAAAAGATTCCCCCTAGCTCGTTAACCTATTACTGCTCATTTTACTGCTCATTTTCCACAATGATTTTCTTGTTGTTACATCCACCTAATTTCACAGCATATAATGCAAATCCTAAAAGAAAATAAGTAAAATGATCCTGCCCTCATTTTCATGTCAACGTTCCAGTCCAATTCAACTGGATGACAGACGTCTTGCAAAATCCTATAATGTGCTAGCTTGAGCGAAATAGGACCAAAAGCGCAATCTGAATAGAAGATAATACTGCCTTTAAGAATTAGGTCATCTCTTTTGGGAACAAAGGGAAACTTCCATCAGTTTTTCCTAAATGAGGTATAAAGGTTAGAGTATAGCCCAGTCAGCAACAAGTAATTTCCCCAAAACAAATATATCTATTCCTCAAACAGGCAGAGAAAAACCTGTTTGGTGTTTTGGGATATCTTTGAATTAATTACGCAGTGATCTCTGAGAAATGGAATACTTTGAGAATTGTACTGCCAGTGAACAACAGACACCATACAGGTGAGTCTGTCAGTTCTTCCTGGTTGTGTAGATGTCATTAAAATGTACAGATATTATAAGCATAACATGTTAAAATGTAAATGGCTCAGAAAAACATGAAAAATTTTCTTGTTCATTGCCAGTACATGAAACAGTATTGCTGTAGGTAAGCTGAGTATGCCTGGTTTGGAAATAGTAACTGAAAAGTTGTTTCCCTAAAATTAAGATTTTTTTTTTTAATTATAAAATTAATACATACTCAGGCTATAAACAAACAAAAAAGAATATATAAGTGTAAAAAAAATACAGTACCCTATTCAGTGATAATCACATTTTGATGTTTCTCCTTCCAGATTTTTTAAAGCATGTCTAAATTAATTATAACTTCTTTTTCAAAAATGGGATAGCACCATACATGCCATTTCATACTTTTGCTCCCACTTTTTTGTGTAGGGCATTCATCTTTTCCTTTAACATATAATCCCCAAATCAAAGTCACAGGGCAGTTTTCTGCAGGTTTATTTTCTGACACTCTCACTTCAAGAAGGGACGTGCAGGACCCAAAACTTGGTCTAGAAGACCCCTACTGTCTCTTACTGCTACCAGACTCCACAAATATATTCTGTGCCTGTACTATTTTGAGAGCAGCAGAAAGCATATGGGGCTGCCAGGGTGGGGAGGGCAGTTTTCGCTCTAGCAAGTCTGACTGGTTTGGGGCCAGTGGGTCTACCAGAATCAGTATACAAGTAGAGGATACAATCTGACTCAGAAAGTGCTGCTGCTTCAGCCTCATACCCAGTCGGGAACAAGATGAGAGGTAACCTGTTATAGCTTGTGTCTAGATGTCCCCCCAAAAGCCTCATGCAGTTATAGCCAGAGCATTTTCAGAGGTGGCTGGATCTAGAGTGTGTGATTACTAAATTAGTCCACTGATTGGTCTGGCATAGTTCTGCTGGGATCAAGGATGTGATACTGGAACTAAGGGTGCTAGAGTTAAGGGTGAGAGTACTATCCACCCTAAAGGTGAGTAGCCTGGATAAAATATAAGGGACAGAAAGAGGCTTGCCTATCCCCTACTGCCTTCTGCCTGATGTAAGCAGTTTCTCCTCTGCGATGCCTGTCTGCCATGCCACCCTGCCTTGGAGCCAGCCAACTATGAAGTGAAACCACTACAAACTGTAAGCCAAATAAACCTTTACCCCTTCAACTCTGGGTGTCAGGCATTTTGTCCCACCAACAAGAAAAGTAAGTAAGACATAATCCCTCACTCGGCTCACAGTGTAATCTGCAGGACACACTATTCTACTCCTGCATCCTGAACTCAGACACTGCTTTAGATGGGTAAGTAAGCTCTTGCTCACCGGGTGACTTTCCCAGAGCACAGAGTGATTTATCATTCTGTTTAGAGAGGAATGCTAATCTATATAATTTCTCACAACATCTAAGGAGTATAAAAGCTGCTTTGCTGAGAAGACATACGAGTTGCTCAAAAGACAAGTTTTACTTACTTTACAATTTTGCTTCAGGCATATAGCAATAAAGGACTAAAACTACCTCATGAGAAAGATTCAATGTGTGAATTGAAAAAGCAGAGTTACTGTGCTTGCTGACTAGTGGTTCTCATTGCAGACAGACAAAAACAGCTGATAAGAGGCAACAGTAACTAATTTCTACTGTTCCTAAGGAGAGGTTAAAGCTATAGAACACCATCTTTCTTCAACCAAACTACACCATAAGCACAAAAAGGCTGCTCAAGCGCGCAGGAAATAGTTAAGTTCAACAGAACCTAAGCTACAGTTAGCACCACATTCTTGGATAAAGGACAGAATACACAGCCTGAGGAACAAATCCACAGGATGGACTACACTGGCCACTGAGTGGGACAGAGAGAATGAGGGACTTCTAACACTTGAACAAAACAACTCGATCAGCAGCAGCTAGCCTCTGGAAAATTGCAGGCAGAACTGAGAAAGACCAAAACAAATTCTACCAACAAAATGCACTGAAAACTAAATTGACTCAATCTTTATTAGTAATTATTAGTATCTCGCAGAAAATAAAAGGAAAATGCAATACCTGAGGCTCTAGGAAGGTAATGTCAAAGGTGTTAAAAGAATCTTTGGGTTGGGATATAGCTCAGTGGTGGTATTTGCCTAGCATGCCCAAGGCCCTGGGTTCCATCCAGCACTGAAAAAAAGCGGTGGGCAGTGGGGGGCGGAGGGGGGGGGATTCCTTCCCAACCCTGAGAGTTCTGAAAGAAACCTTGCAATGGATAGTGAAGAGGGACTTGGAAAAACACAGAATAATAAAAGCTGAGCACCTACAGACAAACTAGTTCATCTCCAGTTATATCTCAGGTCTTTACTGCTGTAAACTATGTGTCACAAATGCTATGGGGAAACTGTCTAAAAACTGAAGATATGAACAACACAGGTTAGACACTAATCACAGTTCACCAGCCTCCTTCAATGTGAACTAAAGCCCAACATCCCATGGAGATCATTCATCTGTCAACATTTACTGAGTGTTCCTTCTGTGCCACACCCTGGCTAAAGTGCAGGTCCCCAGAGAAGTTAGTCCTTACCTTTAAGTCTACAGAGCAAACATAAGAAAATCAGTATTTACAACCAAAGGATAAATGTCTGACATATAGTAATGCTCAATAAATACTGAGGGGTTGAATCAGTACTGAAATAGAAATGTACGCAGGAACAGGGGATCTTCCAAAGAACATTTATCCCTTTGCTATAACACAGATAGATGAACCTGAAAGTTCATTATTTTGTATACCTGTACAAAGAAACCAACCCTAAAAGAATAAACAACTAGTAAATGCCATAACTGATACGACCTACCAAGGCATATGCCACATAAAGGGGAGATAGAGTGACAGAAAAGATTATCAATCATTTTATAAAATATCACTTTAATTCTTGTCCTTAAAACTATAAAGATTATACGTGATTGGAAATGAGACTGTACCAAACAATGGCCAAAGAATCATCCGTTCATTCCTTTTCTTTTGTCTGGTCACTCAAAAATATAATGTTATCTGTAAAAAAAATCAAAATATAAATATTAATTTCTGAACTAAATATCATTTAATAATTTCCTTATAATACATAATTAGTACCATTTTAAGTTTTTAGAGTATAATTTCTGCTATGTTCATGAAAGGGATATACAACGGGCATAAATGGAGCTAAAAGTTGGGCTTCCACTATTTATCCAACAATGCAGACTACATTAGAAGAGGTGCAGCAGTTCTTGTCTGTCCTGATGAGAGTTAAAATCTTCAAGCAGTAACTTCCTCTAATAGAAGTGGTCACAAATTGGGATGCTTGCAATGCTCAAGAGATGCCATAAAACCAGGGCATACGCACTACCACAGAAGAGGACCATTCCACACGCCACAGTTAGAGAAACTAGGATGGGGATCCACACATGGCCTTGTTAGAAACTGTAGATTTACTTAAACTTTAAGTATGTTTAAGAAATTTTATTTTTAAATTTTAAGACAAAATGACTATTATATACCCATTTCAGTGGAAATTTTTACTAACAAATATTAATCATTTTTACCCCAAAACATCAGACACTGCCCTGCAAATGCTATTTTAGAGGAAGTTAGCTAAGGATAAATAAAGGATAAGAGATAAAGCAGTATTTCCTATGTAATTCCACAAATTTTAAATTATTTTAAGTATAAAATTATCCATAAAGAGATTATTATATAATGATTGAATATCTGATCATGACTTTATAATTATTATTCCAAAAACAGAGTATTTTTTACTTGAGAAGAGATTATTAGAATTGACATCATTGTGTAAAAATTCAAGAGTGCCATCCACTGGTGGTTAGTATTAAATTCTGGCATAAACTCTAGAGGAAAAAATATTGTCTACAAAACAGCAAGTTCAATTCTATTTTCTTCATTTCAAAAATCACTGAAGACCATATCACATGTGATATACGCACAACCATGTTCATAGCAGCACAATTTGTAATAGCTAAGTCTTGAAAACAACCTAAATGCCCAACAACTGATGAATGGCTAAAGAAGATGTGGTTTTTCTACACAATGGAGTACTACACCGCCATAAAAAAGGATAAACTAGAGTCATTTGTATGTAAATGGATGTTCCTGGAGAACATACTATTAAGTGAAATAAATCAGACACTCATCAGTACACATTGAATTGTTTCTCTGACATGAGAAATAATAAATTTAAATAAGGACAAAGGGGTGTAATAGA
>QZML01044457.1:3717988-3780695 GCA_016801275.1 Hystrix brachyura | reverse complement strand
GGAAAACCAAGATGCATCATGTACAGGTACAAAATAACCATGTTGATTATGATCATTATGTATACAATGTACCAATACATGTTCTTGGTAAAAATAAAAAAACAACAACAACAACAAAAAAAAAAAAAAAACAAAAATCACTGAAGACAAAGTTAACTGACCATGCTAGTGATAACTGGTGAAAAGAAAACAACCAAATGGTAGACAAGCTGAAATGTTTCTATTTGGTTTGGCTCGTAACAGCCTAATGATTTGAACAGTCCAAAGTTTGTCCACACGCTTGATTTATAGTGGGGGAAAAAAAAAAACAAGGTCAGGAAAATACCTATGTTGGTTTTCGAGGTCAATATACTCTCAAAGAAACCATTAGAAGATATATGATTATTCTTTACAAAAAATTATAACTTATCAATACGTACACTGGTTAAAATGTGAACTCTAGAGCAAACAGCAAAGGGAAAGTGTTAATTAAGAGACTTAAGATGCATAACTGTGTGATATGATGTATATATGTTCGTGAAGAAATCAAGAAAATTTGATACTTAGTAAACTTGATATTTAAAAAGTTTAAAAACAATACCTTAATATAGGTATGGTAACAACACTGTACTTAGCTTTTTGAAAAGATACCTTATCTTTTAGAGATAACTACTGAAACCAAACAATATCTGGGATTTGCTTCAAAATGATCCAGACAGTAGCCAGGCGTGGTGGCGCATACTTGTGATCTCAGCCCTTGGGAGGCTGAGACAAGAGGAGGGCCTCGAGTTCAAGGACAGCCTGGGCTACGTAATGAATTCGAGACTAGCCTAGAATATACAGCAATACCTTCCCTGTCTCGAAAAAAAAAAAGATCCAGGCAGAAGCAAAGTGGCCAAGGACACAGAAGCAACACTCATCCCTCAGGTGATAACTGATGAATCTGAATGATGAAGACTCATTTTTACTAACATCTCTACATTTTATGTATATTTGATATTTTCCACAATAAAATAACTTTAAAGATAATAATTTGAGCATTGTCAGTAGTACATAAACACTGAGATATTACTATAAGATGGGTTTTTGGAGGCAGGGTCTCACTATGTACCCCAGGCTGGCCTCGAAGTCTTGCAGTTCCTCCTGCCTCAGCCTCCCAAGTGCTGGGATTACAGGCATGTGCCACCACACCTAGCTATTCATTTCTATTCATTGTTTTCTAAAAATAAGGTTTCTTGACTTTATATCAATAAAAACAAACAAATTAACAGAATTGAGTCTTAGTAAGGCCTACTTTTAACAATTTATCTAAGAAGTAAAGAAGGCACCATCTGTAACAGTGGTGGTGAACCTACGGCACCTGTGCCAGTGGGCTGTTTCTATCACTGAAAGCTCTAAACAAGTGGGTGGGGATTTAGCTCAGTGGTAGAGTACTTGTCCGGCAAGCGCGAGGCCTGAATTCAATACTGGCACCAAAAATAAAAAAGCTCTAAAAGCTTCGCCGTGACTGATCTATCTCATTAAGAGATATATTTCAATAAAATTTTAGTTTTTTATATTAATGTATTAAAAATGGTCTCAGCCAACACCCTGGCAGAGAAGCTGAGGTCAACATCGAATTTGAAATACTTAAACTATTTCCACAATGCAGACGATTAAGTGTGTTGTTGAGGGTGATGGTGCTGTTGGTAAAACATGTCTCCTGATATCCTATACAACAAATTTCCATCCGAATATGTACCAACTGTTTCTGACAACTATGCAGTCACAGTTATGATTGGTGGAGAGCCATATACCCTTGGACTTTTTGATAATGCAGGGCAAGAGGATTATGACAGATTATGACCACTGAGTTATCCACAAACAGATGCATTTCTAGTTTGTTTTTCAGTGATCTCTTCATCCACATTTGAAAATGTGAAAGAAAAGTGAATGCCTGAGGTAACTCACAACTACCCAAAGCCTCCTTTCTTTCTTGTTGGGACCCAAATTGATTTCAGAGATGATTCCTCTACTATTGAGAAACTTGCCAAGAACGAACAGAAACCCATCACTCCGGACACTGCTGAAAAGCTGGCCTGTGATCTGAAGGCTATAAAGTGTGTGGAGTGTTCTGCGATCCCACAGAAAGGCCTGAAGAATGTGTTTGATGAAGCAATATTGGCCGCCCTCGAGCCTCCAGAATTTAAGAAGAGCCGCAAGTGTGTGCTGCTATGAACATCTTTCCAGATCCCTTTCTGCACAGCTGGTGTCAGCATCATACTAAAAGCAGTGTTTACATTAAACTGAAGATTAAAAGTTAAAATATGTTTCTGCAATAATGACAAATGTCCTGCACCTACCCACATGCAATCCTGTGAGACACGGCCGATAGGTATGCCCCCCTGCCCCTCCCAGTACTAGTTAATTTTGAGTAATTGTGATTGTCAGAAAAGTGATCAGTACTAATTTCTGTTTTGTTGTTTCAAAAAACTTTTTTGTGGTTGTTTACAAGTAAGGCATGCTTGTGGTGACTCTATAACAGACTGAGTATTTTTTTCCCTTCTTTTTTGGGGGGAGTGTGTGTGGGGTTTGTTTTTAGTCTGGTATTTTTAATTCATTAACCAGTCGACAGTCCTTAGGGAAGGAGGACAGACTGATTCCACATTCCACTTCCTAGATCTAGTTTAGAAAAATGTGTTCCCCACCTGGCACTCTGAGGAAGGAGTAGAGTAAAGGCCTCATTTAATAATATACTCCTTTTTGAAAGCTGCCTTCTTTCTCTCTCCACTCGAGTAGATTCAGTTATTTGACACAAAAGTGGGTGGAAGCTGTCTTGCCTTTCCTCTTTTCTAGGACGCACTCTGTATGTGACTGTGACTTTCAAGGAAAGAAATGTTTGCCGTTTGCTAATTTTTTTTTTTTTTTTGGAAGTTCCAACTTCTTTCACTGATAAAGTACTGCACCTTTTGAAATACAGCAAATGGAAAAAAAAATGAAATACAGCAAATGGATTGAGTTTGTAGTTAAAAACAATTTTCCCCATCAGTCATTGTCTTATATGCTTAGTACAGATTTGCAACTCAGTAGTGTTTGGTGTTTGGTGTTCCCCAGCTGAAGACCTGACACACAGAGGAAATATGAGGGGTGGTGTGACAAGCCTACAGGACAATTGGTATCCTCTTTCAGGTTGTGAGGATGCAGGCCTGCTTCATTAAGAAGCTGGGGGTGGGAAGTAACTTACCAAATGGGGACCAGGTAGGGGAATCCCCTTATTTCTGTTTTGCATATGAGGAACCCTATAGCAAACGCTTGACTCTCTAGTTAATAAAAATCATGCAAGAAGTCTTATGAAGACTCTTACTAAGTGTTAATAGGGATTTTATCAGCTTATTTTTGATGCAGTTTCCAATTTTTAAAAATGTTCAGGTAATTTTTTCCACCTTCTCAAAATCCTAATTCTTGTAGATTTCATTAGTGCTGAACCAATGCTTTCTCAAGTCTCAATCTTTGTACATGCATTCCTTTCAGACGTATTAAACAAAAACCCTGCACACATACACACACAAAAAAATAATGGTCTCCAGTAGGTACGAAAAGGAATTGCAATAATTCAACCAAGAAGAAACATGTCATTTAGAGGCTGTCACAGAATTTTTTAGTATTTTTAAATTTCTTTTATGTACAGTCAGCCCTCAATATTCATAAGTTACACATCCACAAATTCAACCAACCATAGATCAAAAATCCTTGAAAACAACTGCATCTGCACTGCTCATGTAGACTTTTCCTTGTCATCATTCACTGAATGATGCAGTAAACAACTATCTACATAGACTTTACATTATTATTAGGCATTGTAAGTAATCTAGAGATGACTTAAAGTATACGGGAGCATTTGTGTCGGTTATATGGAAATAGTCCACCATTTTATGTAACAGACTGGAACATTTGCAGGTTTTAGTGTCTGTTGGGGATCCTGGAACTGATTCTCTAAAAATTCAAAGGAATGACTATACGAATGTATTTTTCTTACAACCCAAAGTAAAAATAAAAGATTCTTAACTACACAGTATATTAAAATACACTTTTGAGGAAGAAATGAAAATGGCAAAACAAGTTCAAAGAAAAAAGAAAAAAAGAATAATATATACATTCCAAATGTTGAAGAGCTTATTTGTGTATTTTGAGTAAGATGGTGGGTATTAAATTGCTACAGTACTTATATTCCACTAATCCAAGCATAGCATAATAATTTTATATAGAAAAACACTTTTCAAAGTCAATATACAAAGGTCCAAGGGGTTACACTGTTTTCAAAATTTTTTTCCTGAAGTTTGAAAACTGCTTTGGGAAGTTTTCTTAATCTTCAAGTTTTATATGTCCCTCTTTTGCATTTTAATATTTTTTTTCTTTACATTTTGTATAGAAATTTCAACATATGAACTTCCAAAGAGGTTCTGAATAAATCTACACAGATCTCTACTGCCACACTGACGCAGCTATCTTGGCACATGGTTCTCCCAGTTTAGGCCATGGTTTTAAAAAGACCCTAGGGGGTAACTTCTTCCAACACTTAACAGTAACTACTAGCATGGACAACTCAATTTTATACTCTAAAGTTATCTGTGAACTAAAACTGTGAATACAGACAATCTTCTAAAGGAAGATATATAAATGTAGAAACACTTAGCAAACAGAAAAAGCAAAGGTATAAAATTCCATACAGTTTCATAAGCACTGGTACTCACAGCTCCAGTGAGTTATTTGCAGCACAGTCTAGCTTTCAAAGAAGGAAGAAAAGAAAAAAAAACGGCTCTTATTACAAGCTTCTTACCAGCTATGATTGTTGTGGCTTGTCGTCTCACATTATTTTTATCCATGTATTCGCCATAGTCTACTTTCCCTTCCACGAAAATTCGAGACCTGATATAAATAAAATTTGTTTTAGTCTGGAGATTCTAAACTGCTTACAAGAGTGAGTCAAGCAGCAATGGTAATAAAAATAAAAATAAAAAATAAAGACAAAATACATAATTACACATTATTTTATTTTTGCTACTACTTCTCAAAGTTCAGAATTAACAGTACTGAAACATAATGTAAAAACAGACTCGGATACACTTAGGTAAAATGGACTACATTTTCAACCTTCAGCTAGCTTCTTTATATAAATTTAAAAACAAAAAAATTTAAAACTATGAAGAACGGAAGAACAACTTATATAGTAGCATCCTTTAAATCTCTAGGGATGATTTCCAATGTACCACTTTGGAATCCTTAACAGATACACTGCTTGTAACCTACCAATTCTCATCTATAGTGAAGTTCATGACTTTATTCTCAAGAGACTTAAGATTATTAAAATTCAAAATCGAGATTTTTCACTTTCATGTATCACTTAGCATTAGTGACTATTTGTAGCCTATATAAAAGGCTGAACTACGAAACAATCCCAACTATGTGACGGGTAGAAAATGATCTCCACTGGCATCAGTTTTCAGAGGCCACCACTACTACAAAAGTACAATACAGAAAGAAGACAAACTAATAACTAACGGGGCACCAAAGACACACAGAGACTTATCAATCAGTAGGTCAAACTGCATATTGACATCTTCCTTTAAATATCCTATATGTGTTTGTAAATGCATATAGAAAACATATGTATGTTAAAGGCAATGGAGATATATATGAAGAAAAGGTATGCAGTTATTGAAAATAATTAGTTTAGTTACTGCTAAATTGTTTTTCATGAACTTTTATTTCTATAAAACAGTGTATTTTTCAACATACTATTAATATAACTGTTGTTAAACACATCCCTCTGTCCTGAGAGTTTAGATACCACCCTTCGGACATTCCAGATCCTCTAAGGATGTCATGTGGATGCCAAGAGTCAAAATGTCACCTCCAGGGTCCCTGGTCATAGAGGCATGGGTCTTCCTAAAAGCACATGTTGCTGCTGCTCAAAGAATAGGTGTTATGGTGGCATTTGATACACTTTACTTCTCTTGTCTCATCTACTTCTATTTCTGTATATATTTCATTTGCCCTAAATTATAAGTTCTTAGAAAGCTAAAACCATGTTTTGTATACCTTTGAGTTAGCCACACACATACACACAGACACATTCCACACTAGTAAGGAATTCATAAGTACCACTTATGTAATTTCTGAGGGATAAAGTTAGTTCCTTGTTATGACGCCAGTTGCTATCAGTACTTTAAACCATTCAATCCAAAGGTCTTTCCTTCTTGTACTTTCGAGACCCTTTCTTCACATACTGATACGCTACATCTCTAAGGCCTGGCCGAAACACTGATATTCGGTGCCATGTCGTCTTTTGGCTGACATCGCCTAAGCAACAAGAACAGAAAACATGGTTACAAATGCTCTAGACAAGAGGGGAACAGGATTAAAAAAAAATTAAGATGTGTTATGTTCAAGTACCAACTCTCCACAATGAATGTAATCATTACGTACAGCAAATATGTACTTAAAAAAAAAAAGATAGTTCATATCTTTCTAAGAATCTTTCCATTTCTTCAGTGTTTTCCATCTTGTTTGAGTATAGGTTCTTGAAGTAGGTGCTGATGATCCTTTGGATTTCCACAGGGTCGGTGGCGACTTCACCCCTTTCATTTTTTTATTGCATGGATTTGTGTCTTTTCTTTCCTTTTTTTGACAAGAGTGGCTAGGGGTTTGTCTATTTTATTTACTCTTTCAAAGAACCAACTCTTTGATTCATTGATTCTTTGTGTTGTTTTCTTCGTCTCAATTGCATTAATTTCAGCTCTGATCTTTATAATTTCCTCTCTTGTATGAGCTTTAGGTTTGATTTGTTCTTTTTCTAGACGTTTTGTTTCGGTTTTTTTTTTTGTTTTTTTGGTGCTGGGGATCGAACTCAGGGCCTTGTGCTTGCAAAGCAAGTGCTCTACCCACTGAGCTAAATCCCCAGGTTCAACATTAAGTTATTTATTTGAGCTTGTTCTGTTTTCTTGATGTGGGAGTGCAACGCAATGAATTTCAAAAAACAAAAACAAACAAACAAACAAAAAAATACAAATGCCCCAGACAAAATAAACACCAAAAGACAACATGCTGAGAAAAACTAATTCACAAGGGGGAGGAGTATAAGGGAAGGCAATGGGGGGATGGATATGATCAAAATGTTACATGCATGTATGAAAATACCACATTGAAATCCAGTATTTTGTAAAATTAACATACACGAAATAAAAAATACATTTTAAAAACTCAACTCACTATTTCTAAAAGAACAGGACAAAATTAGAAAAGACAGACCTTGTCTAAAAATAGCTATCTCTATTTAGATAATTGACAATAAAAAAAGTTAATTTACTTCTAGTAAATTTAAAACTCCAGCCTTTTATACTCACCCATTTGGTATGCTTCATTGTCCCCTGATCGCCACATCTCATTTGTTGCTAGAGAAAATATGGTGACTGGATTTTTTCCTTCCACCTGTCTCATGACTGGGTCCTGACCCACTCTCCCAAGTAACTGCACACGATTCAAAGCTGAAATGCAATGTGGAGAAAAAATGACACCGAGAATGTGCTATGGATTGGATGCTCCAAATTCCTATCTTGAAGCCCTAACCCCCAGTAGGATAGTATTTGGAAGTGAGCCTTGAATAAAATAATTAGTTTAAATGAGGTATTGAGGGTAAAGCCTACACAATGTGATTACTGGCCTTATAAAAAGAGGGAGATCAGTTTTCCCTCTGTGCCATGTAAGGAAGGACACAGTAAAAAGGCAACCATTTGCAAGCGAGCAGATCATCAGCAAGAGTCCAACTATGCTGGCACCCTGAATTTGGACTTCTGGCCTCCAGAACTGCAAGTAGTAAATACCTACTATTTAAGCCACACAGTCCATGACAATTTGTTATAGCAAGTGAAGATGACTACACACCTGACTGAGAGAAATGTCCAGAGAAGGAACAGATACATACACTACATCAATTTCCACCTCTGCATTAAGCAAAATCCAAGTTCTAGAAGATCAGCAAGTAAAAGCGGAAACAAAGGTCGGGGGAGGGGTTGGCAAGAAAGAAGAAAAGCCAGAGAAAGCAGCCCCATGGAACAAACTTTAAATTCTTCTTCTTCTTCTTTTTTTTTTTGAGAAGTGGGTCTCGCTGTATAGTTTAGATTGGGCTTAAACTCACTATGTACCCCAGGATGGCCTTGAACTCACAGCGATCCTTCTTCCGCAGCCTCCTGAGTGCTGGGATTACAGGTGTATATCACCACACCTGGCTTTTAAATTCTTCTTTAAAACACCTTTTTTTTTTTAAAGGAAAACTGTGAAGTTAAATAAAATCTGAGATCTACAACTCCTTATTCCAAAAGGGAGTATTCTTATGAAATAGTATCTTTCACAATATTTCTAACATAATCTTGGAAGACTCAAATAACCAGATATGATTCAAGGACATCCTTCCAGCAGGACAATGAGGAAAAGAATAAGCAATATCAGGCAACTAGAGAGAAAAAGGAACAATTTGTAGTAGGTCACCATAGCTTGATGAGCACAGCCAAGATCTAAGCAGGAAGTCCAAGCCAAAGACATGATAGTTAACATAATTAAACCCGGCACCTCTCTTCCACGGCACTCAGAATAACACTATAAACTTAGAAATTAGCCACTTACATCTTTCAAGGACCAAACTGCTGGCTACTTCAGACTCACGTCTTACAAACTGACGAAGCACCTAAAGGAGAACAAATGAGTAACATGGCTTTAATTTTTTAGGAAAGGCAAATCCAAACAGAAGACCTGCTCATATCATTCACCATTTAGTCAGTAGTTCCTGTGAGGTTTGAAAGAGAAGAGCACAGAAGAGAAGGTCTCCCAATGTGCTCCCAAAATATTGTGGAAGAACGACCAAGCAAACATTTTCAGAGCAGCTGACTACAAAAGCTAAGGGTACAAAGATAGTACAGCACACCCCCAAGAGTTAACTTACAGTCCTCGCCTATTTCTTTTGTGGTAATATATCTGACTATGGTACTTCTGTGTTTGCACATAAAAGGTAAAATCAAAATGGTATGACTTGCACAATATAGAATATGACAGGGATTGTAAATCCAACCCGTTCCTAAGAGTTTCAGTCAAGTATTAAAAACAAATCCAGCACTCTTAAGAAACAGGAGATACCTCAAATGAGATTAGCCTAAATGGCTTCAGTTAAAAATGAGCCAAAATGATGACAAATAGCAACTACTTCATTAGGCTACTGCATAAATAAAGAGCTCCTGCAGTAAGCTTAGCCCAGAGTAAAGTTGTATAAATACCTGATGGGAAATTCCTGATTTCAATGGATCAAAGAAAAATAGTATTATGAATTTGGTTAAGTGCCACGATATGTCCAAGTCACACAATCATTGGAAAAGGGCAGTCATTGCCATGTAAGAGCAGCACTCAATGTATATAATACCTATCGTTACTGAATAACAGCTGTTTTACCTAGTATCATTTATCCTAAAACCAAATGTATAAATAATGTAAAGTTATCCCCCACTTTAGAGCCAAAGAAACTGAAGCTCGGACAAGGTCAGTAACTTGCCCAAAATCTTGGAGGACAGAAGTAGTAAGTCAAGACTGGAACCCAAGGCTGTCTGACACGGTGGCTGCTGCTTTTCCCACTACCCTCTGCTGCCTCCTTAGAGACATTCTGTGCAAGGGCTACCATAAAAGTAGGATGCACATCACTGGATTCCGAGTTCAGAGAGCCAGACATTCTATCAGAGAAATAGTTCTCAAAGGTCAGTATTGTTAATACGAAAAGCAGAAAATTCATCAAATGAACACCTATTCCTGGAGTGTTGCTGGCTATAATCCTGTCATTAAATTTTAGGATAAAGGCTATAGTAGAACTAAAGCTATAACTTACAGAATCAAACTGTTAACTAGTAACCATGCTACATTCACAGATTTACACTAACTTAAGTGGTTAGATGAGTCAGAACTCATACAGCTGACAAGAATAACAATGTGTCTCATTTTAGGCACACATAAAAATCAAACCCTACTAGAGAAACAGAAATGTGGAAAGGAGTGTTTAACTTGGATGACTCCTAAAACTAAACTTTTAGCTTTTTATATTTTAGACATATTGTAGTATTGTAGTATTATCAAGATAGTAGTAACTTTCCCATGTTTCACATTTCAACACATTTTAAAAATCAGGTTAAAAATACATATAGGTAAAGAAGGGATCGAAGACTATAAAGTCAATTTGACAATAGGGTAGCAATGACAATGGGTTTCAAAGAGGAAATGAGACATCATTAGTCTCAACAGGATGACAGGGAGTCACAAAGAGATGTTATAAAGGAGACTCTACAGTAGTTGGTATCCAAATGTAGTACGGACAAATGGTAGCCCCAGCTGGCAAGGTCGGCCAGAGTAGAGTAGCCAGACTGCATGGAATAAGAATCAATTCTGGGCACTAAACCTGTGGTGCTGCTGAGACCCAAGCCACTTTCCTCAGTGTAGCAAGATGTAAAAAGCATTTAGTAACAAAGGAGGAGGCAGAAGATCGGAAAAGGAACCACACACCTTTTAAGAAATACTGGAACAATGGTTCTTCTTAGATCACTAATTGTCAAATAATGCTCTCTGATTTAAATGCTAGTAACAGTGTTGTAAAAATTAATAATTCCTATTATACAGATAAGTAAGTTTGAAAATCTGCATAGCAAACATTTTTGACATGACAAAATCTACTCCCAACCAAATGAATATCCATAGGATGGTGGGTCTGTTGTCCCTGCAGTCAAAAGGCTAAAGAAACCCGATTCCCAACAGCTAATGACAACACAGCTCAGTTCATATAGCAAAGTGACTACCTGTAACACAGGTCTTCGAAAAAGCATGACTTCTACTTTCTTTTTATTACAATCTAACCCTTGGGCGTTTCCTGAAAAAAAAAGAAAAAAGGTAAATTAAATATTAATCTTGGGCTGGGGATTTAGCTCAGTGATTAAAGTGCTTGCCTTGCAAGCACAAGGGCCTGAGTTCGATCCCCGGCACCACAAAAAAAAAAAAAAAAAAAAAAAAAAAAAAAAATTACATCTTGTAACAAGAGCACAAATTCATTAGTCCTAAATTCATAAGTGCATGCATGATTTTACACAGTTCCAAATTTCGACAACACGTCAACATATTTTCCCATATGAAGTAGGATCCTCTCCCCAAAAAACCCTCAGATCTCTGATGCCACTTGTTAACTTCCTCTTGCTCCAATATAGAAAAAAAAAAAAAATGTGACCCTGAGTTAATCCCACTTTCAATTCATTGTCATCTTTTATTGAAATGCAAGCTTCCTTAAGGGAGGCATTTTTGTCAGATTTATTCACTGTTAAACAAACCGAATCAAATTTCCCCTTAAGAGCAACATGGAACCTAACCAATGAATTCAGTGCAGTTCTCGTCCAGCTTGGTTTGTGACCAGAATCGTGGAAAGAGTCGAGTTTGTCAACCAAGGTACACTGTATTCTAAAACTTCTAACACACGGTAAGGGCTCAATAAACATCAGCGTCATTAAGGGGCCTGAATCTGAAACATGTTACTGCGGGGGGTGGGGGCGGGGAAGCAGCAAAGACGGAGCGGCGCCGCGGACCCCGGCTTCCCCGCCCCGCCGCGGGGATGGGCAGGCGCCCTTTCTCACAGGTGGGCTTCCACCGGTACCGTAGAGGAGCCGCAGCAAACACCAAAGTCCTCCGCACGAGTGAAAGAGAAAGGTCAGACACCCTTCAGGCACCACCTCCCGAGCGACGCGGGCGGCCTCCTTCTTCCCTCCCTCACCTGACGTGCCAGCGCGCACCACCTCCAGTCAGGAGATCGCTTCCGGTGCACCGAAGACGCGCGGCTCGCGACAGGAAAGAGGAAACTGTCTGCAGTGTGCGTTGCAGAAATGCTACCGGCTCGTACTACGGGAAACATGACCCCTTAATATCGGAGTTCCGGTAGAGTCTGCCCAGGCGGAAGTGGGCCGGTAGTATTTCTACAATGCACACTCAGACAGTGGTGTGTTCCATAGGTTTCAAATTTCCTTGAGATGAAATTATTTGATGAGGTCCTCAGCCGGACCCAAGGGAGGACAAGGTAAGCGAAATACAGAATAGCTCCACCCTCAGGAGGAACAAAAACCCAGCCCAGTCCTCCTAAAGCCGTAAGAAAAGCAGGAAAACGAACGAGTAGAGAAAGAGCCGAGGCCTCACAATTAAAAGGGTCGTGGGACTGGGAATTAACGTCCGTGCTTCGAGTGCTTGCCTTGCAAGTACAAGGCCGAGTTTGATCCCCAGCACCAGAAAAAAGAAAAGTAAGGGGATACCAAAAAATTGGCAGTCAAGGTAATCTCTATTTTAATGTAATATTTATAAAACCCAAAATTAAGTAATCCGTGAAGTACAAAATACTAAAACTTTACAGACCAGAGCCATATTGGAGCCCGAAGCACAAGAAGACAGTGCGCCATATAGTCTTTTAATTTTTGTCCAAAACGTAAAAGTAGTTGAAATATTGAAAATAATTAAAGTAGATGGATCAAAACATTATTTAAAGTTTATTTAAAACAAAAACGGAATTACTGTATAATTTTACTTTCCTGGCCTTAATGGAAGTAAATGGTCAGTTTTTTCAGAATCTACTTTTCTGCTTGTTTCAGTTGAGAGACTTGCCATACCCAACAATTTTTCGTGATGTAGTGACAATCTGATATATAGTAATTAACTTCAGCTTACTAATCTTGTCTTTTTTATTAAAAATGTTTTATTATAGTAAAAGACACTTTGCCATTAATCACCCTTAAAATACCCTTACTTTGAACACCTACCTATCCCGTCATTCTTGCCCCTTTTTTTTTTTTCTTTTTTTTTTTTTTTTTTTTGTGGTGCCGGGGATCGAACTCAGGCCCTTGTGCTTGCAAGGCAAGCACTCTAATCACTGAGCTAAATCCCCAGCCCCTCTTGCCCCTTTTATAAGAGTTGATTGTACTAAACGACACATTGTCATTAATCCTTCTCAAAATACTCCCCATTGCTTCTAATATATTTAGCCCATTGTTCTTGTCACTTTCTGAAGCAATTCTGGAAGTGCCTTTTTTGTGTCTTTTTTAAGTTTTTTTTTTTTTAACCAGTATGTCTGTGATACATGATAATTACATTCTTCTTGGGGAATTGGTACATATACATTTTGCATCTTAATCATTTTTACTTTCCTTTCCCCTCCCACTCTTCTGTCTCTGAAAATCTTGTCTTTAAAATTTCATTTTATTCATTCTGGGCTTTTTCACTAGTTTTAATATTTTAAAATAGTGCCTTGCATTAATTCATTTTTAATCTTGATTGCTGAACTTCTTGGTGCCAGTTATATTTTGCCTTATTGGAGTTGGGGATTTAGCTCATGTGGTAGATGCTTACTTAGCAAGTGCAAGGCCCTGAGTTCGATCCCCAGCACCCAAAAAAAAAAGGTTTTTTTTGCTTTATTTACCCCAATCGTTGCCATAGTGAGAAAGATATGTTTGGAGCCCTACAGATTGTAGAATCCAGGCCAGCAAGAGGGAAAGGATGTAGCTCTCTCCATTTCCCTCCTCTCCTGGTCCAGTTTATAGAGGAGGAAGGCATGCTGCATGTTTCCAACAAACAAATTGCCTCGTCAGGCCCAGGCTTGTCTTTTAAAAGGAAAATCTGAACTATTGACTGCCACCTGAAGGTCTGGCTCACTAATTGGAATATTTTTAATGTTTATCTCCATTCAGTTACACTTTTACAAAGTTGAGTTCCTGAAACACCATGTTGTACTGCCTTTAAGACTTGCATAGACATTAATAATACCATGTCCTACCCTTTTGCTTTTAGTTTTTCTAAGGCCTTATAATAATTGTTGGAAAATTACAGCAATTCTCCCTAAAGTGATTGTTAGCATGTATTTTAAAGTGGTTAAAAAGCAAGTTTGGCAATTAAGTCTTAATTGTTCAGGCTGGAAAGTTCACATTTGTCTTTCAGTGTTCGTTTTTCTAAAGCTTTAGATGAATGGCTTTTCTACATTGGTCCGTGTGTTAGAGTTTAAGGAAATACCATTGTGCTCTACTGTGTCTAAGTCTCAAGATTATATGTCAGCACCTTAAAGTATCAGGAATTGTGTTTAGGATACATCTATTGTCTTTTTTGGAGGCAGGGGTTGTACTGGTGATCAAACTCAGGGCCTTGTGCTTCCCCGGCAAGCACTCTACTGCTGAGCTAAATCCCCAACCCCAGGATACATCTATTAAAAAGCAACATATTCACTTTCCAAAATATTTACATTTAACTTCTTTAATGTCACCACCCCAATGATTTAAACAATTATTTGAGTTATATCATGACCTGTGTGCAAAAACAGAACTTACTTAGGCAAGGGGTAAATGTCCAACTGAAACAAAAGGGATGAAATCCTGAGCCTGGTGAAAACTCCATTCCTCTCACATTCAGTCTTATCTAAGCAGCTCTGGGCTATTTTGTTGACTCCCTTTCACCAAGGAGCCCAGCAGAGAAAGAGGGTGATAAGTTAGTAATTATCTAGCTCCAGGCCCATTCAGGTGTGAAGACAGGCTCTGAGGAATACAGTGGAGGAGACAGACTCATCTAGTAATAGTAATTGTCAGTACTCGAGAAGACAAGCATAAACAAGGAATTCTGGCTTACATTGCATACACTTAATACACCTATTTCTAAATCACAACTGTGGTTGACTTCACACTGTACTGCAAGGTACATGGGGAATACATAAGGGCAGGGATGTGGCAAGAGATACATTTTCAGCCTTGAATGAAAATGAATAAATAAAAATGACAACAGATTATAGGAATAACTTTTCCATGCAATTTAATTGCATGGAAAAAAATTGCCATTTCAAGGCAGAACAAAGAGTGGTATGAAGACTCCTTTAATTTTTAAAAAATTAGCTTCTAAAAGTGAAGGAAAAAAATCAGGCATCAGAAAATCTATTAATAGGTTACCTTCATTAAGATGACACAAATAGAAATTATCAAATACTGTACCTTTATGGCCAACTTTTTTTTTTCTTTTTTGGTGGTGCCGGGGATTGAACTCAGGGCCTTGTGCTTGCAAGGCAAGCACTCTAATCACTGAGCTAAATCCCCAGCCCCAACATTATTTTATAACCAAGTCTGATCATTATTAGCTTTGGACTTCTGAAGCTAGGCCTTACTGCCAAGATGTCCTGCTCCCCACTTATCAGATCTCTTTTACCTACTTACTCATGAAACATTTTCCAACATGAATTCTTTCTTCTTTGTTTCATATTACAAAGAAGTGTGACTTACCCATATTCAACTTTAGACAAGATAAAAACCTTTATTTATCCTTTAAAATGTACACAGGATTTGGATAAAAATATGCTTAAAATCACAGGAAACAAAGCTAAATTCTGCTAAAATAAAGAGAAAGTGGCAATATCCAGAAAATCAAAGCCAGTCAACAGCCATAAGAGGGTTAAGACAAATTGACTGAGACAGAACAACCACATTAACTTTCTCTTGAGCTCTTTGCCTCCAGTGTTTTTGTTTCACAAGTTAATAACCATCTCAGGCATATCCATGCCTACTTGTAGTCTTACTTTTACCCACCTCACATAATGGTGGAACCATTCATT
Organism: Hystrix brachyura; assembly: GCA_016801275.1. Classification (NCBI taxonomy): domain Eukaryota; kingdom Metazoa; phylum Chordata; class Mammalia; order Rodentia; family Hystricidae; genus Hystrix; species Hystrix brachyura. Next base: position 3,765,049 of record QZML01044457.1, on the reverse strand, counting down.
TAATAAATACAGTATCAGGGAAGTTGCCTCCATCCACAAAATACATTAAGAAAACCATTGCTCAGAGGGGCTGGAAATTCTCCTTTAGGAATAGCGTCGTGTAACATGGGAAGCACTGTCTAAATCCAGGCACATTTTCTTTTAAGGTCTTAGTTCAGTTCAAGCCAAATTTTCTTTCTTTCTGGGATCTTTAGTGAGAACTTGGCAACAGCAATTTTAGTCCATAGACCAGGCCAAAGGCTGTTTTTTCCTTTCAGTTCAGACACCCATGTGTTCTCATTCATCAGAGAATGCAAAAGGGATATAAGTTGTTGATAGGTAGCATTAGGAATATAACATTTGGGAAGTAAAGTGGCTTCCAATTATTGTACCTGAGACCATTGCTAATAAGAAACATTAGTAGCTTTGTGGTCTTGGCTATAAATACTGTGTTTGGGTGTGTTAGGGTGACTTTTGAAATCTTTGGGCATTGAAGTTGGTTAGTTTTTCCATTTTGTAAGAGGAAGGCTAGAGGATTAGATGATCAACATCTTTTTCTGGAGGCATTATGGTATAGTTAGCTGGTGTGAAGCGAGTTCTTATGGGGAAGATTGCCCACTGGTAAATCTCAAAGACCTCGAACTTGTTCCTTCCACGTTTGTGCTGCTTGATTCTGTTTGGCCCACAGAGACCTCAGGGTCACTATGATGGATGACTCCCTGGGAGGACTGGGCCTGCTGCACTTCTCTCAGTTCCCTGCAAATGAATGGGGGGGGGGGAGATATAGGTGACTTGTTCCCTAGCCAGAAACAGAATTTACCATCACAACCCACAAAGCATAAAATATGTACTATCTAGCCTTTCATAAAATATACTCACCAACCCCCACTCTAGACAGCTACAAGATGCCGTCTTTCCCATCACTGCTACTGATGGTGATAGTTAATTGGATCTCCAGAGCTGGCCTCACAATTTACATACACTATGCTTTTAAAGAGGTACTTATAGTTTTAAGAACTTATATGGATGAGCGCTTTGTTTCTTACCTGGAACAATGGAACTCAAAACTAGAACAAAAAATATTAGCTGGCATTTGGGACATGATTTCAAACTAATGGCTGAGTGTCTTTGCAATTTATTACCAAGAAATCAATTTGGAGATTTTTCAAGCTTTCAAAGTAATCTTTCCAAGATGGATTTTGTATTGAAGAGAAGATGGACTTGTAAGTTTATCAGGAAAGGACCGTTTTTCATTTCTTATTGTACTCCAGCAGTACATGGTATTACAATGACCACTTAAAATTTTCTTCAGAACACTGCCAAACATCATTGCCTGACCTCTACCCCAGCCTCACCCTGATTCACAATTTGTTTAATGAATGAGCAGATTAATAAATGAATACTAGGCTACATGAAAGATCAAATTGCTCAGGAAAAAAAAATTTCTAAACACATATCAGCACAGTGTGTCTGCATACCTATCCTTGAAACAAAGTAGATTTCTAAAATAGTCTCTACTTACCTTACCTAAGGTTTTCTTACTTTAGGTGATCACCGTCATTTATTTAGATAATCTGCTGACCCTCAGAACCCCCAGTTTTCTATACCAGTGGTATTTCATCGTATTCCTCCTTCTTGCTTCCTTTACATTACCTGGGATTTTCTCTCAGGCCTCCTAGCCACAGAGCTACCTAGCCTTATGCTACGAAAGGCCTCACTGGGCTGATGTATTACAACATAGAATATGCATACACTTGACTTCAGAGCCAGGCAAGGTGACACACACCTGTGATCCCACCCCTTGGGAGGCTGAGGCAGGAGGATCCACAAGGTCAAGGCCAGCCTGAATTATAAATCAAGACCCAGTCTCAAAAACAAAGAACAAAAAAAGAAAAAAAACCACTTGAATCTATAGAGGCATGCAAAGCTGGTTTTACCATTGTGAATAGTTTGCAATAGATTCTTAACTCCAGCACCCAACTCTACCTTTCCAGTATGGCTATCTTAGACTTTTCCAAGTTCAGCTGCTGCTGGAGCTCCTCTGTCATCTTCTGGGAGGGCCGTAGAACTGGACTTCTGGCCAGAGCTGTGGCAGAAGGTCTCTCCTTTGGATCAGGATGGATCATATTCTAATAATAGGGCCAGAAAGAAGGAAAGACAAGCGTCACTGTTGGGAAGCTCTCCCCATTAGGACCAACTCCAGCCCAGCTGTGGCCAGTAGATTTTTGTGAAACCCCACTTCTCTTCTGGGCAGGGGGAGGGATAAGTTAAAAAGTATCTCCCCCTCATACAGAAGGATCATCTGTGTCTGGTAATATCGGTTGTCCACACCTTTAACTTGTTAAGTACTGTTTCATATTTTAGAGCTAGCTGGATGACTAGTCCACTGCCTTAATTTTAATGTGGAAAAACTTGAGTCGCTACATGAAAAGTGACTTGTCTAAGTTACTAGAAGGGCCAAGGCCAAAGCCCAGCTTACCTAACCCTTCATTCAACTTTCTACTGTTATCTTGCTCCTTTATCTTCTAATAATGACCCACTGTGACAGTACTCCTAAAGCATTGTGTCAAGGTAGAGGATTCTGTAACCAACTTGAATGTGGTAGAAAATATTTAATTAGATGGATAGATACATTTCAGTTAACAGTGTCATATAATGAAGTAAACATTGACCCTTCCACTTGGGGACTAAGTTGTAAATTTTGATGGAGATCACATTCTCTTACCTGAAATTTGGGAGGATGGTGTTCTCCTAGGACTATTGTGAGAATTAATGAACTAACACACATGTACAGTATGGCCCACTGCAGAGTCAATATGTAGGTATCCAGTATCAACTATATAGTGGTACCTCAGTTCACAAGCTTAATTCTTTCCACAATTGTAGTCACAAACCAAATTGGACGAGAAATGAAATAAATTCAATTGTTGGGTTCAATATTGACCCTACGGAGAAATTTGATTTAGTTCTCCTCCAAATCTGTTTGCGACCAGAATCATGGAAAGAATTTGAGAGCAGTTTATACATACAGATTAGACTGAATTAAAGGACTACAGGGAAGGGCTTACCTCCTTCCAGGAAGACAGAAGAAGACAGGTTCATAACTGCATTTGAAATTTTCAGATATACTGATCTAATCTCCAAAAATAGTAGATAGCTATTTTAAAGCTATTCTAGGCATCCTAACCAATTCTGTTGCCTAATCCATGAAGTAAGTCATATGTACATTTAGTTTTCTTGGTATGATTATAGGCTTCTTGACAGCGTAAAGTTTTCTCTTCATCTTTTTGTTTCAACATAATATCCTCATCATTGTCCCTATATGTATTCAGATATTAAGTACAAACACATAGATTTTTTAATTGACATCACGCATTTTTTTCAATAGCTCCTTAATTGGTGGTATTGTTAGTTGTCAGTAAGGTAGCTTATACTTTTTTATAGGCACTTCAAACTCTTTTGTTAGTATCATCACTATTAGCAGTGACAATCGTTAAAACCCTGAATTAGGAAAGAAAAGACCAGGTTTTATTTTAGAGTTAGCCAATTTTTAACTCTGAGGTAGGCATGGTGGCACATGCCTGTAATTCCAACTATTCAGGAGGCTGAGGCAGTAAGATCACCTGGGCATCTTAGCAAGATCCTGTCTCAAAAATCTGGAAACATAGCTCAGTGGTAGAGCAATTGTCTAGCATGTACAAAGTTCTGGATTCAAGTCCAATTACTGCTGAAAAATAAGTAGATAAATAAAATTAACTGAATACAAGAGTCAAATAGCTACTGTAAGCCTTAAGATTTTGCCTCTGCACAATGAGATGCAACCTTCCTATTTCACAGGTGTATTAAGAAGAGTAAATGAAAAATGTTCCTAACAGGACTTTTAAACAGTAAGATGAAATATTTCATGATGTCTTTTCAGTTTCCCTGAGAAGTCTTTCAATCTGTTCTGTATCTTTTCTGGGCTTCCTAGTCACATTTCCTTTCTCCTTCTGTTCATGGCACTACAATTCCATTTTCCATTTCCCTCTACTTGCTGTCACATTTTTAAAAATAGACATTTCATCTTCTGTTCATCTTGAACTGTGTCACCTTGAGCAAATCGTGAAAATCTTCTGTGAGCTCCTGAGGAACATCCGGGAAGTTCCCCTTACGGATGTGGTACCACGCTGCACCACGGTAGGGTAAAGTCTTCGCGCCTGCAGCCAGTGCAATTGTTAATCCTAGAGCAAATATGTCGGCTTTGGGAAGGTATCGATAATCCTGCAAAACAGAGAGGAAGGCCAGGCAATTTGCCAATTAGAGTCAATCCAATAACTGCTAGGAGAGGTTCATCTGAATACATGTAAGCTCTGAACACTGTGGACCAAATTACATCTACTACAGTTAATGGTTTATTTTTAAAAAGAGAGAAGGAACATAATTATACCTTACTAAACCTGCCGTGCCTGAAGAATCCAAGACAGAATTTTAGTTCTATTTTGCTTTGCCAGGCTCAAGGAGGGTTGGCACATACATTAGCTGATCAAAGGAAGGAAACACTTGTTTTCCTCCTGATTGTCACCCAGGAAGATGTTATATTCTTCCTAGGTCAGACCCAACAAACATCTTAGAAGATGAGCAATGACTAAAGGTCATTTTAGTACCGGAGCTGATGGTCCTGTCCAAAAGATAATAGCATGATAAAGATGGGTTGCACCTATGTGAGCACTAGGAGAATTCCTTCCAAACAGGCATCTCACAAGGTTAGGAATTCTAAGCAATACTAGAAACAGTGAAAGACCTGTAGAAAAAAATGGCACGAATATTCATTCATTCTTGACTGAGCCAGCTTTTCCATGCTTTTTGGAGGAGTATCTCTCCTATATTTGGTCTTTGCTCTGAATGGAAAAAGAGATACTATATGTTTACATTATAAATAGACACTTGAATTTTGCACTGTGAGCCTTCATTTTAGAGCCAAAAAGTTCAGTAGGACTGCAGCCCCCTTACCCAGGAGGCCAATGCCGAGAAGGATCACAAATTCAAAGCCAGCCTGGATAACATAGCGAGACCTTGTCATGGAGAAATAAATTGAAGAAGAAGAAGAAAGAAGAAGAGGAAGAAGAAAGAAAAGGAAGAAGAAGGAGGAGGAGGAGAAGGAGAAGAAAGACGAAGAAGGAGAAGAAGAGAAAAAGAAAAGAGTTCTCTATTTCCCTAACCTATACCTCTCGCAAAATCTCATTAGCCAGGAAACGAATATCTCCCTCTTCCACTTGGGGTTTGTTTATTGATGTCACATGGCCCAGGTCACCTGAAAAAAGAAAATAAAGAGAAAAGAAATAGAGCTCTTTAAAAGTATGTCTTTCTTAGAACTGTGTTCAAAGGAGTCATCAGTATAAAGTTTCACGGGATATAAACATACTGGTAAGGACAAGGAAGACTGACCAATTTTATACATTACATTGGCAGAGAAAAACCAATCTGCTTCATTTCCGACCTCCTCCTCTGGGACTGCAGGAGGGTCGCTTTTTGCCTTATGACAAATGAAGATGTTACCTGAAGAATACAGAGTAGACATAAGTAATGATTCCTGAACTCAAAGATGCTTTTTCTAGATTTTGCTTCCTTTTTTTCTTCTGTGTAGTTTTAGCAAGACTACAAAGCCCTTTTTGCTCTATGAAATCTCTCATGTTACATTTCAACATTAAGTGATGAGTAATACCTATCAACGTACTTATTATCTCACATTCTGAAGAGACTGGTGGCAAAGTACTCTTGTCTCAAAATAACACACACACACACACGACTAACTCATCCTGAGGTTTCACACTGACAAGACATAAAACCATCCATTTCTATTACTTTAATGCTGAATTAGAAAATGTACAGCACTACGTATGTGATCACAGTACTGCCAATTTACTGCCATTTGTGTAGCAAATTAAATACCTACTTTTATATTTTGCCCTTGCTATATGGGCAAGTCTTTTCCTTTCTATCCACTGGACACAAGGGGGAAATGGTTAAAGAAATGTAACTGAAATTTTTCAGGAGAAACAAGTTGAAGATAGGAACTAGCAAAAACCAATTTAGACACTCGATAAACCCACAGGCACAGATTTTGATGAAGAGCGAAATGTGGCAGGATGAACAGAAGGAATCATACTGACTAGGCTTGATATCCAGGTGTACCATGTTAGAGCTGTGGATGTACTGAAGCCCCAAAGAGATTTGCAGAAGTATGTCTTTGAGTTTTGGCTCTTGGAAATGATTACCAGACTTCATGTTTTCAGATATAGCAGCTTGCAGGCTCCCACCTGGGAAAAAACAACAGAATAACCCCATAGAATGAGAAAATGTATATGTGTCTTATAGATGGAAGCACAGTAAACATTATTTCTCATGACTGCAATCTCAAGTCTAGATTATTTCAGTGTCAGTGCAAAGCATGACAATATCTGTCTCATGTCTGTACCACAGACATGCTGGAAAAAACTGCAGGGCTTTTAAAGAGGAAAAGAAAATTTCAGTATCTCAGGTACCCAATATGTGCCTCTACAGCCTTAAGTATGTGCCAACTAACATTTTTAAAGTTTTACTGGATTATTTCCCAGAAGGCCAATCAAGCAACAATTAATTCCATGTCAGTGTTAGACGAGAAGTTACAAGCCATCAGAATTTTAATAGATTCCAAATCTATTAAAAATACATCACAAAATGAAAACATTTAATGATTGCGCATCCAAGAAAATGTTTAGCTCTATATATACCTGAATCCTGTTTCAGCCACAGTATTTGTACATCAGCTGTAGACTGTATTAACATTGTCAATTTTAAAAAGCTTAGATTCGCATGCTACCTGCACTTGGACACCCATCCTAGGTGCTTCTGAATACTATTTTGTTAATTAGCATACACTGGCAGGTTCTTTAAATTACAGTGTCCTGGCTCCCATTGGTAGTCACAAAACATAACTCTACACATCACATATATATCAGAATAAGAGGGTCTGAGATAGTGATAGAACTTCTAAGGAAATCTGTACCTGAAATTCCCCTCCTGCCTCAGCCTCCCAAGTACTAGAATTAAGGGGTGTACCACCATGCCTGGCTGGATCTTGTTAAAAATGAAGTCCCTTCAAGACTAAGTTTGTAGGTGAGTTTATGAGGTATTGTCAACGAGGAGGAAGAATGCTACATCCAGTAATCTCTTGTTTCCCTGCTAGCCTGGGTGATCCTTAAGGGCAGGGACCACATCTAACTCATACTTCCTATCCCAAAACCTGGCATGTAATAAATACTTTCTGATGTGAATGTGCATCCTAGCAATAGAGAGAAAAGAAAGACTAAGTTAAGGATTCCTTAAAAATAGAGAGAGAAAGAGGCCTCCTGGGATACTTCAGAGTCCTTTAATGTGTTTTTGTAAATACATGCAGAGATAGTTCTGATCCGCTGTAGAGCTACAGTATTCAGTAAGGACAACTGAACAAGTGCTGGCACCACTTTTAAATACCTAGAAGCTCTGTAAGATTACAGTTAGCCAAGTAACAATGAACAATATTAAAGTTATTAAAAAGTACTCACGCTATAGCTAAAGTTGATCATCTGCCACTTAAAAAAAAAGAGCACAATTAACTGTTCTTTACACTAAATAATGTCAGTAAGGGAGTATTAATAGACAAGGCAATTCTGAATCAACTCACACTGGGGCCTTAGCGCCATACTCCAAGGTACCCTCTAGTGGTGACCTCTGTACCTAAAAGCATTATGCCCTAGGAGGAAATCCCCAGTCCTTGGGCGGCTCTTCTCAAATCATCTTTGTGAGATGGACTGAGTTCCTCCCTTGAAGTAAAACAATGGTACTTTACCCTCTGAGCAGGAAGAGATTTAAAAAAAAAAAAAACCCTTTAAATAGATATTTATGTTTTCCTCTCTGCTGATGGGGCCTGACAGAGTAAATGATGAGAGCAGCCTGGGCTACGTAGTGAGTTCAAGGTCAGTTTGGACCACATAGGAAGACCCTGTCTCAAAAATTGTTTCCAACAGTAACATAAAAAGGAGATCAAGAATGCAATAGGGATATTTAGTTCATAAACTTATATTTTTGCAGTCTTCACTTTATGTTGTTATCTATAACAAGAGTATTTTTCTACCGTGAAGTTGTTCCTTGTTTGATGGAAAAATACAACCAGTATCATGGAACTCACAGAGAACACCGACACGTGAATGTCACTCACTCAAACAAGTGTGAGAACCATCATTCTAGGACAGCAGGTTTTGTGACACTTCATTGATATATGTTACAAGAAAATACCGCCTTGAAAGAGAATAGTCTAATCCTGAATCAATTAGAATCAATTACTGCTGGAGACCCTTTAGATTCCTGAGGATGACCCCCAAGTGACTTGTAGAGGAGCTAGGCAAGGCTGGGAGAAGGAGGGAACATTTAGCTGGTTCAGGGATCAGGAAAGACAGTAAGGGAAATTAGATGATACCTAGCCTGTCACAGTAGACCTCTAATTTATAATCCAAGTTATCTAAATCATCCAATTTATAATTAAATCATAAGTGTGCATGTTCCGGCCTAACTGCTGTGATAGGCTGGGGGGAAGGATGGGCAGTGGGGAGCGAGAACATGAGGAAGTAGTAGTAGGAAGGAAGACGGAGGGTACGGAAGGCTGTAGAAAGAATGAGGCACTGGAAAGGCTGAAAGTATATGGATTATGTTTTACAAAATCAAAGGCCCTTTCTGCTCTCCCCATCTTTTACCATGCTGATCTCATTCCCTACTACAGAGTCACTGTAATCATGCAAGACTCCTACTGTGTGCTGGAGCAGACCCACTCTGCAATACCACTCCCTTTGACTGCATGCTGTTCCAACAACATTTCCTAATGTTCCCCCTAAATTTCCTAAATCCTAGTAATCCTTATACAAGTTGCACTACCTTTATGAAATTTCCTTGAAGTACTCGAATACGAGCTATTATTGAATTTTTACCACGTATCAGGTTTTGGTGCTCTGATAACATTTGGCATATATCGGTGCTAATTCTCAACTATTCCTTTTAGGTAAGTATTACCATCCCAACATTGAGTGACATCACAGCAGTTATACAACCAGTGAGTAGCAGAGCTGGGCTTTGAACCCAGATGTGCCTGACTTTAAAACCCGGGCCTCTTCCAGCACCTCTTTACCTTCACCTTCTCTGCCTGCTTGGTTAGCCATAGCTGAAGCAGGTAGATTGGCACCCAGTTATCTCTTATGTAGTCATCCAATGGAGTAAATGGAGTAAAGCTCCTCGGAGAGAAGGACTATCTCACTCTAGAGTGTCTCCCTACCTTGAACTTCATACAGTGTTGAGTCTGTAGAAGGTACTCAGATGCTAATGTAATATATAACATGATTTTTAATAGAAACACTCTTTTTGAAAATTCTGAAATCTTTATCTTGCCCCCAAATCCAGTTAAAAATCAGTTTTGCTTTATTAATTAATTTGTATTTGATATTCTTTGTTAATAGCAAAAGGTCATGAACTAAAAATGAGTCTTTCTTGTAGAAGGAGGGAAGATACAAAAGAATAGGGAATACAGGTTTCAGTAAGAGGGCATTAGGTAGGGAAGATGATTAAGAAAAGTCTCTACCTGTCCATCATAAGCTTAAGGAAAGGATTCATTCGTTCTCCAGACTGCTATTAGGAAAGGGGATTTGGTGTTCATTTATAAGAGGAAAAAAACCCCTACAAATATCACAGGTGAGAATATGAAGAAATCTTATCTATAGGGAAACAAGAAGAATGCCAAGTCATTACTTTGCAGGATGTATGTACCATTTTTCTTACCAACTTACCTACTTGTTCACTTATTATATAATGATGGAGTTCTATCGCTCAGAAGCCAGGCTGGACATATATACTCAGGGCCATGGATGCTTACAAAAATTGCCAAAAGACAGACTATGCTATTAAATCAACCCACAGTGAGTGTGGTTTTCAAGTAGTACTGTGGCCAAAATGTGGATTGCTACTCCTCAAGTGAGGTCAAGTTTTTATTTAATTTGTAATCTACTTTCCCACTGAACATTTTGATGAAAAAATGTCTCCGAGGCTAACAACGCATAACTACTGTTGTTTGCACCTCTTAGTCATACGTTAAAAGTGTGTTAAACCAAAGCACCATTATGGTCTAAGCAGCACCCCCAAATGTCAGCAGTTACTGTGTGGTCCAAAGGACCAAGAAGAATCCATCAGAAGTCACCAAGTTTTGTCCCAGTCCCTCACCACATGCCTTTACCTGGGTGAAAGCACAAAAGCTCAAAGGTGAGCTGCAGGATGAAGCACGAACAGTCCCCCAATTTAGGAATCCACTTAAATATTACTCAGCTGCCTCTGTATCTGAAACCCCAACTCTTCCCAAAATGGTGTCACTTACATTCTTCAGAATACCTAGTAAATGGTACAAGGAATATTTACCACTTCAACTACTAGGGCAAAAGCTCCCTGGTTAAGTGTTATATGCAAAGGGCATAATGGCTTCTATGTATCAGCTGTGTACCAGCTTTGAAAGGAATGTGTGTGCTCCTAACAATTCCTTTTCAACTCTTTTCTCAAACTGTTTTCGAGCAAGATTACAGTACAGATATTTTAGGCACAACATAACTGTACTCAGCATAAACTATAAGGAGGCAAAGTTTATTTCTAAAGATTTACAAGGTAATCTTCCTCTCTGTAGATATTAGTCCACACACTCACCATTGCAGTATTCATTCTGTATGATCACGTAGTCATCTTCTGCCCATGAGGAATAGTAGCGTATCACATGGGGGTGATGCCCAAGCACGGCATGAGCATAAACTTCACGCAAACGCAAATTCCTAAGAGACAGAAAAACATTGACAAATATTAATCAATATAGTATACATTAAAAAGTTTTTTAAAGATCCAAGGCATTAACAATGGCCGAACAAAAGCTGGGTGCGGTGGTTCACACCTCTAATCCTAGCATTCTGGAGGCTGAGGCAGGAGGATCACCATGAGTTCAAGGTCAGCCTGGGCTACATAGTGAGTTCGAGGCCAGCCTGCACTACATAGTGAGACCCTGTCTCAAAATAAACAGTGGCAGAATATTTTTTTGGATGTTGAGCACATGCTTATTATTTTATAAGGTATGATCAAAATATATAGTGATTTTTTAAATCTTAAAAGTTTATTACAAGACATACTGTCATTAATCCCCTCATAATGCCCACCCAGAATATGTTCACTTTGAACACATATATCCCATCATTTTTGCCACTTTCTGAAGCAGTTCTGGAGACCTAGAATAGCAGAAGCAATCCTGGGTAACAAAAGCAAAGCAGACAGGGCCAGCAATTTAGATCAATGGTTAGCGTGCTTGCCTAACATTGTAATCCCAGACTTTAAATTATTATACAAAGCTACAGTAATAAAAAACAGCATAATATTGAAAAAAAAGTTGTGGATCAGTGAAACAGAATAGAGGTTGCAGAAGCAATTCCAAGCACATTAAGCTACCTGATCTTTGATGAAGGGGCTAAAAACTTATGCAGGAGGATAGATGGCCTCTAACAAATGGTGCTGGGAAAACTGGCTATGTACATGGAGAAGATTGAATCGAGACCCATATTTCTTACCATGTACTAAATTAACATTAAAATGGATCAAAGACCTAAATATAAAACGGAAGCACTTAATCTGCTGGAAGATAAAATGGGTGAAGCTCTTGACATAGGTGTAGGCAAGGACTTTCTGAACAGAACCCCAAGTGCCCAAGAAATGGTAACAAGAATCAATAAGTAGGATCAGTCAACAAGTTGAAAAGCTTCTGCACAGCAAAGAAAACAGAAGATAACTTGCAGAATGGGGAAAAATTTTGCCAGCTATTTCTTGAACAGAGGACTAATATCTAGAACATATAAGGAACTTAAGGAAATTAGACCCTCCATAATAAAGGACCCAATCAAAAAAAATAGGCAACTGAAATGAACAGACAGTTCTCAGAAGAAATACAAATGGCCAATAAACACATGAGAAAATACTCAAATCTTTGGCTATTAGAGGAATGTGAATTAAAACAACACCGAGGTTCCATCTTACTCCAGAAAGAAGGATAACCATCAAGAAATGAAATAAATGCTGGTGAGACCATGAGGACAAAGGAACCCTTCTGAATTGTTGGTGGGAATGCAAATTATTAGTATGACCATTATGGAAATCAGTATAGAGAGCTCTCAAAAAACTCAAACTAGAAATTCCATTCAACCCAGCTATTCCCATCCTAAGTGTCTTCCCCAAAGAGTTAAGAGACATATCACAGTGATCCATGCATACCCACGTTTACGGCAGCACAATCCACAATAGCTAAATCTTGGAAGTGGCCTTTATGTCCATCAACAGATGAATGAAGAAAGTGTGGGGTTTACACACAATGGAGTGCTAATCTGTCATAAAGGGATAGACTGGAGTCATTTGTGGGAAAATGGATGCACCTCGAGACAATAGTGTTGAGTGAAATGGATCAGACACACAAGTTTGGGTATAACATGGTTTCTCTTACATGAGAAACCCAAAATATGAATAAGAACCAATATAATAGATGGATAGTGTGGTTAGTGGGAATAGGGAAATGGATCTTTTGCACATGGGAGGGGGACCTAGAGATGGAGGGAGGAGGAAGTGGAAGGGGACAAAATTGGGATCTGTTGTGTGAGTATACCAGCTCCCCATGAGGAATGTGGTCATTGTGTACTGCAGACGTCACTGATAACTAAAAATTGAAAGAAAAAAAAATGGCAAGAACAGTGGGATAAGTGTGTTTGAAGCTAGGGGAATATTTTGAAGGGGAATAATAGCTGTGTGTCTTTTACTGTAATCTTAAATTTAAACATTCACTGTATTTTTTTTATCACACCTCATCTCATTTAACATTTATAGCTACCTGGTAAAATATAATGGATAGGACGAAGTTTATAGAAAGTAAATGACTGGTCCAAAGTCAAACTGCAATTGTAGACCTAAGAGCAGCCTGGTACTGAAGTTCATTGTTTTTTATTGAATGTAATGTGTTTTATTTTTTAAAAAAGTCTTCATTAGCAGAGACCTGGGTTTAATTTCACTGTATTACAATATAAAAACAAATGGGTTAAACAAGAAGGCCACCACAACACTTGATCATGGATATTGTGATGAGCCTCTGTCTCCTCTGTGAAGGCTAATTGTTAGCGTCAGTGTTAAATTTAAATATAGTCACAAGAACAGCCTTGAGGAAAGATATTCATTGTGCAATAGGAAAGCCTAACAAAGCAAAACACAGTACTTTATAAATCTCAGTATGAAGATGAAGACATTTAAAGCCTGTAATTTTGGTTGCAACATGGTATTAGATCCACAGAGTTCATAAAAAGCATTTGCTTAATCTGAAAATTTGTTTTCCTTGAGACAGAGGAAGAATTTTTGAACAATTAGTTCTGGGACTAAAAGATAAACTTTTGCTAAAAGTTTTTCTTTACATACAGTCTCTGAAATGACTGTTGAATTCACTACTAATAAAAAGTATTAGAAACCAGTGAATTAACAATAACATCCTACATGGCAATAATTTCTGATGAATTAAACAAGTACCAGAATATCATTCTATAAATCTGTTCATTAAAAAAGAGATCAATAGTGGAAAGTGAAAGTCAAGAGAACCACAAAATTACAACATGATCTGTAATTATCATGTTCTAGTTTAGGAAGTAACATCTCTGATCTGAAAAACTCTAAAAAATCATGAATGTGAGACGACATACAATAGGGGGATGATTTTTAAAAAACAAAAAGAAGTAAATGGTACTTTTAATATCAATGCTGTTGAAAATATTTTAACAAGAAACAGCTCTTTGAATCCAAGTTCATACTTATAGCACATTTCAAAGGTACTCACTCGTTTGATAATGCTGCCAAAGGTTCTGTAGAGCGCTTTATTGCATAAACACACCCATCCAGCTTCTTAATGCACTTGTAGACTACACCAAATTTCCCAGCTCCAATTTTTTCTAGCTCCAAGAATTCCTTTTTATAGCGGGAAGCCATGTTAATTTCTCGTAGAACACTTTTCTAAAACATTTTAACAAAAAAGTTAGAATAATTCTTCCTAACTTTGTGAGCAATAAATTTGAACCATATTACATTCCTAAATTGCTTTAAATTTTCAAAAAACCTTTAGAGGCAAATTAATGGGTTCTATTTATGCAGTATGCACAGTAGTAAGACCCCCTTCCCACACACACACCACTTCTGACTCTCTTTTCTAAGTTATTTTTAACCTTTCATACATACCTCCCTCACTTTTTTCCTGTACTGACCTCCCTCACTTTTAAAAAAATATTATTTCTGCTGTTCTATTCTATTCTACATGTTCCTCCTGGGAACATCTCATCCAGAGCTACTGTTCTCAGCTAAAGGAATATCAAGAAACGGTGGGGCATGTTTAAAACAAAACCAAACCTCCCCTTTGACTCGCTTATCTGCCTCTCTCAAGGTCTGGATGCTAATATTTCCTTCAAGTTGAATAAACTGTCTTGTTTCAATTTGTTTTCCCAAAAACCTTAGTCTAGAGAACAAACTTGTCAGATTAGTTCAGAATACAGTATAGGCTCAGGTAGAGCAAATGCTCCCCCTACTGGACAACTAGCAACAACGCTTATTTCCCAGGTAGTTAACACCAGGCAAGTCAACGAACACCCTCATCAGTGTTTCTGCTAAAATGAAGACCATAGCAATTATTCTAGAGGGTACTTTTGAATATTACATGAGAATAGGCAATATTCTGTTACATATGTGATACTCATTGTATGCCTTAGTATAAATTCCTGGAACATAGCAAAATTTTAGTAAATTATTATGATAAAAATCTCCATAAACGTATGTAAATCTAAATCCAAGATGATTTATCTCCACAGTAATCTTTCCCCAATGTCCCAATTAGCAATAATTTTTCTCTAACTTTAGTAGCTTAAAAAATCTTGACTCTTATTAGCTCATTTTTAACAGCCAATTCTAATCAGTCTTTATCAGCGAGGTTTATAATTCCCAATGTCCTTAGCCAATCTCAAGCTATGATTCTTCTGTCTGGACTTGGTATGTTATTAGTCCTCTCTCTAACTCCTGCTAATCAAGAATTGTTTTTGCAAAATTGTTTCCCATGAGAACTTTAAACCTTTAACAATTAAAAGAAAAAGCAAACATTAAGTTTCCGTCATCAAAAGACATTTAAATACTAGCAGTTATACACCATCTAACGTTCTCTGATTTATTAGTAATACTTAGTTGTGATCATTCGGCATGTAACATTTTGAGTCTTTTGTATGCTAACCATTGAACAGAGGCATATTTTCCTACATTGCAAACATCTTAATGGAAATTTAATATTCTACTGACTTAAAGCTAGTTAGCCATTCTTCTATTACGGTGTATGTAGTGCCCCCATTGTTTTGCCATTACAGTTAATATATAATACTTCTAGGGATAATATTTACAGTATAGTTTTCCTAGATTACCAGATGAGGGATACTATCTCAAAGGTTTTGGACATTATACAAAATACAGACACATTTAACAACTAAAATTTTATATATACATCTCTGCATCTATGCCATTTTTCTCCATTCTATTTTTCCATTTGTGGCCCAAAATTATCTTCATTTTCCAATCACTTCTCTATCCCATAAGAGTAAAAGTTTTCCCTGAATCAAAAATAGAAGCAAAAAAAAAACTTTAATTACAAAATACTCTAGGCAATAGTTCAGCCTGGTGAACTATACATCAGATACTACCTAGTGAAGCAACAACTGGCTAAGAATATAAACGCTGTCCTAGAGTCCAGATAAATTCAGTTGCAATGCACATTGGTGAAGTTATAAGAGGGGGGAGAAGGTAGAAAGGAGAAAAGAGTGAGAAAGGAGGGAGGAGAGAAGGGGAAAATGGGAGAGGAAAGAGGGGAGAGAAAAGCAGAGGAAAGATGCAAGGAGAGATGGAGGAAGAAAGGGAGTAAGATAAAATGCCTGCGTTGTGACAGTTGGACTGAAGAACCATGCTTACCTTGGCAGGCACCGCTCGTAATTTGCCTTTCTCTGCACCAGCTTCCTCACTTAAAAAAGAAAAGTGACATCTATGCATGATTATGTATAATTAATATACTTATTAAGCCTAGTACTGTGCTAGGTTCTGGGGCTGTCAGAGTAAGTAAGACAATCCTTGCTCTCTTTGACTTCTATTTGGGGGCAGGGATAACCAGGGAATTTCAATACAAGGATGTAGGATAAGAACAAGACATCCAAAGATACCATGGAAAAAAATAAAATTAATTAGTTAATTAATTAATTTTAAAAAGGGATACCATGGACAGTGCCTAGTTATGTAAGTATTTCAGGCATGAAAAATTTTCCCAGAACAGAGGATATGTAAGCTAAGATTCCAAGAATGAGTGGGACCTGGCTAAGGAAAAGAAGTGGGAGTTTTAGGCAAGTAAAACACCACGTTCTAAGAATTGGAAGTAAAGGAGAACACGAAGCATATATTAAAACATAAGTGAGGGGCTGGGGATTTAGCTCAGTGGTTAGAGTGCTTGCCTAGCAAGCGCAAGGCCCTGAGTTCAATCCCTGCCACCAAAAAAAAAAGTAAGTGAATATTATTATCCCCAAATGAGTTGACCAAGGCAGAGAGGTTAAATAACTCATTATATGATACATGGCAGACCTGGGATTTGAAACCTCATCTGACTCCAAAGCATTTGCTCTTCACTGCCACACCACTCTTTCCAACACCCACCTCCCCCAGAACTTTTAGGCTTTTAGGGTTGGGTCACTGGTAGACTAGAAGTACTGTGCAACATAAGTATAGACTTGGCTAACAGATTTTCGGTTACTTTTCAATAAACTAGAGGTCACTGACAAAAATTCTCTTTTGCATGAGCGGTTGTATTCTGGATCTTTAGGCAAGATTTCAAATTATAGATCAGCCAACTAGATTTTTCTTTTGGAAAAGTACAAGGTAGAAAGGGTAAGTAGAGGATACTACATTCACGGAAATGAATTGATGAACATTTGTTCCCTAAATTTAGCACCACATTCTGATACTCTGTAAAATGACAATACCACCATAAATAAGGGTAAAAATACCCTCTCCAAAGGTCTGAGTGGTTACCACAGCATCACCACTTTTGTTTCCAGGAATTCAAGTTAGCTGTCTTTATCTACTGACTGCAGGGGAAGCCATTGATTCTAATGATTTACAAAGATTTTTAAGAGCTAAAACCAATAGAATTCTTGGTATCCAAAGTAAACTGGGTATACTAGTGCCGACTTCCTGTTTACTTAAGATTCAGGAGACAATGTTAAGAAAACTGCCGACTTCCTGTTTACTTAAGATTCAGGAGACAATGTTAAGAAAACCTATTCTGGTCACAAGGCTCAATAATACAGTTATTGATTCCAAAGAAATAATTTAACATGATACGTTAAATTCTCTGAAGCATTCAGAGTGGGAGCTGTACGTCCACTGAGTAGGTATGAACACAACTGCCCCATTTTGGTGGCATTTCCATTCTGTCAAAAAAAAAAAAAAAAGCCTATCAGATATCCCTGAGTAACAGTCCTTATTTGGATGGTTTCTGTGATTCTGTGACCTGCACAGAAAAGGGCAGTTTGACTTTCCATTCCTTAGCACCTCTGAAACTATCACTGTCCTTTTCTCTTCCGTCAGCCTTCCACCACCTGCAGAGCAGTTCACCTCCTTGCTCTGTAGCTCTCATCAGGAGTCACTCAAGCTGGACTCAAAGCAGCAACGGACCATTTGAAAGGTGAACTACACCTTCCCCAAGTGCTGGCCTCATGCTACCCACGGGGAGACCCCTCGATGCAGGTCTGAACCAACTCTGCCTTCTGCCTGAAGGCAGCTCATGCTCACTCCATTCTGGGGCCTTATCAAAAAGCCAGCTGCAGTACAGACGAGGACAGAACAGTAGGGAGGGGGGTTATATATAAACATATTGCACTTTTATTGTTCCTAATTTTACTTTAATGCTCTCATCTTACTCCTTGACCCTAGGAGTTCTCAAAAGCTAGAGATGAACTGTGCACTTACAGATCTCCTGGGGTTTTCCTCTTGCCCTTTGATTGAAGGAATAATTTCTTGTAGGACTCGGGAGTGAAAGGATTAACACTGACTAGAGACAGTGAGGGGGCCTTATCCTTGGGATGAGCAGGTGTGACCCACAAATGTTTAGCGCTTCGGGGGACGACCTTCCCTCTTGAAGAAATCACCAGCTGGTCCGACAGACTCTGAATAAGAATGACAAAAGTTAGAGTTAGTAAGAAAGAAAAAAAAGTTCCCTATCAGCTAGTTAATACTTGAAGCAAAGAACATTATTGCTCAGGGAGCATTCAAGATGATCTGTTTCAGTGCAAACTAGCTGCGTTTTAAATGGTGCTCTTAAGGAATCCAGTCTCTAATATTCTTTTGTTTGTCTGAGACAGGGTCTCACTATGTAGTCCAGGCTGGGCTTGAACTCACTGTGTAGCCCAGGTGACCTCAAACTTGCAGTGATAATTCCGCGTCAGCCTCCCTAGTGCCGAGATTAGAGGCATGCACCACCACGCCCAGCACGCAGTCTGTACTTTGTTAACCTCTATCCCTTTGCCCGGGTAACTGTGCTAGCTAGCTATGAAATTCACCAGTTCTCATCCTACTTCAAATTTTTAAAGATGAGGACATTTAAACAAATTATTTTGTTTTAAAAAATGATTCTATAAAAGACCTTGTCCTTATGTTTTCATAGTTAATACTTTAATTTCTCCTCAACTATTCATCCAAATATTTGTTTGGTGCCTACTAAGTCGCAGTTACTGTGGTAGATATTGAGAGGTACAGAGTGAATTGTAGCTCTTAAGGAAAACACAGTCCATTAACCAGCGGTTCATCAGTGTCTTTGAAATAAGCATCTTTGTAAAAGATTTCATGGACTATCTAAACGTGAAAAGAGAAGTTCCCACTTTCATTTAAAATGTGTCATTAAATGAGAAGCTCCATGAAGTGGGATAAAGATTGAAAAATAGTACTCAAAAGTAATCCCTTAAGATTTGCAGGCTCTGCAGTCACTGTAACCAGCTACCAGTAAATGGGAATGTGGTACAGTAAGCAGGCCTCACCTAACCCTGACTGAAGCTAACCCACAGTGCAAGGGGAAGGTCAAAGACAAAGACTCCAAGGCCGCACTCAGTGTCCAGGGACAGAGGGAAACTCAGCTGTAGATCTGCAGGTACTCAGCAGCACGCTGGTACTGGATTGGAACCTCAAGGTGCAACTATTGCACTGTGAGACTTCTTTTCTGTGTGTGTGAGACTCTTTAAAAAAGACTTCTAACAGTCTCTGCCTTGCCCTTCAGTGCAGAAGCAGAATATGACTCATTAAGAATGTGAGTCTACAAATAGTGGACTTATAAATATTCATTGAATGATTGATAGAAACAAAGGAAGCTACTGAGTACACACAGTAACAACCCATTTTCTTTAAGTGAAGAACAATATATTAAGGGAATGTAGCTCAGGGGTAGAGTGCTTGCCTGAAGTGTCCAAGAGTTTCGCACACACCTTACAGTTTGTAGAGTGAATAATCCCAGGAGATGTGGTCAAAGCCCTCACTGACAAACTCATCGATTTTTGGTAAGCTTGTCGTGAGAATGGCTTGTTGGCTCAAAATAAACAAAACTGTGCTAGACAATGTTTCTCAGTTACCAGTGTGACTCAGCTCAGAATTAGAGTAAATTGTTCCCGGAGACACAGTTTTTTGTAGTGCTATCATATGGAAAGTGAGAGGCACCTAGGACATGAAGTGATGGGGTGCCCACACCTGGAGTGCTGCCCACAGCTCTGTGGCCATGCTTCAAGGAAAATAAAAAAAGCCTGTGAAATTTTCACATAAAAAGTAGCCAAATTATTCACCTCAGGGAAGACAACTTCTAGTCTGGAAACTTGAAGCCTGTAGAATTTATGAGCTGCCCCTGTGATGTGGGGAAGGCTCTTAACCCATGATGAAAGGAAGATCTGCATGAAAGTAAAGCAGCTTGGACTCTGCAGATGACACAGGATGAGAAAATGAATGTGCTCTAAAGAGTATCAATAAATCCCTGAGTGACAGCTCTGTACAGACGATTGAGGGAGATCAGGGAAATGTGGAGGATGGCTCCTTGACTTCTGAAAATGACAAAGCAACAGTCACACAAAAACACACTCTAGTTTGGGACTGGGAAAGACTTTAAAGGCCCGGTTGGTACCATTAGTCCCCTGATGCTTCATTCTCTTGTACAATGTTCCAACCAATGGTCGTCAGCTGGTGTTCAACCTATTTAGCCACACGGACCTTATTTCCGCTGTAGGATGCTTTTTTACCTTGAAGTAATTGCACCAGGCATTCTTTATGGAGAACTGAAGTTGACTTCAATGATTTCTGTTCCTGTCTGCTGGGCAAGGCTGAACTAAACCAACCCTTCCTTTCCTATGTAGTCTTGTCTTCAGCATAACATCACCAATTATCATCACCCTCTCTCCTTTCCTCTGCCCCTAATCAAAACTATTTTCATAAAATATGAACTTTCTCAGTTGCATTTCCCATTTCCTTCTCAAACCCTAGTCTCTATCTTTTGAATCTTGGCATCATCCAGTATTTCTAACTCGCCACTTCTTTTCTTCCTCTGGCACATACACAATGGGACCTTCTCTCCAAACATGGCTTCGGCAGTTTCCTCAATGCCATGGCTATTCAAATGCGGATCTCTGACTTCAGTTGTTTTCCTGTACCTCGGACTCATTTGATCAACTGTTTACACCACATATCTGCTTTTCTCCTCTGATGTTTCTTAGCTTGATTCAAAGTAACCTCTGTCTATTCAGCCAATCAAGCCCGGACCCTCTCAGTCATCCCCTTATGTCCCTTCAACCCCTCCATCAAGTCATTTATAATTCCTGAACCTCTCTTGCCTCCACTGTCCACTCCTGTTCTAGTTCAGGCCCTTCTCTGTTCTCAGCAGAGCTGCTGTAAACACTGAGCAGCCTCCAAGCTCCCCTGGTCCATTCTACCTCACATGTGAAGACCATGATTATTTTCAGTGTCTCTACTCAAAACATTTAGGGCTCTCTCAACCCTTTCAGGATAAAATTCTGATCTAGCTCTTCCCTAACTCCTTTAGCCTCATTTTCTGCCTCTCTCATACACAGATCCATTGTACTGAATAACATGCATTTTTCCAAATACAGCATGCTCTTTCCCCTCCATAACTTAGAAGATACTTTTCCTTTTTCCTTCGGTTCTCATTTTTATTTATTCGTTTATGAGCAGTTTCTAAAGGCAGCACAACAAACAATTTCCGTCCCAACAGAATGTTCATTAAGTTGGATCTGTTCCTAATCCAACAAAGTGAGTCTTATACAGTACCCCTGTAAATCTTACACAGTACACCTGTGGAAGTTTGCAATCCAAATGCTTGTAAGTCAGGGACTTACTGTAAAAGGGTTTTGCCAGGGTCTGCTAACACACCAAGGCATTTACTTAAGCTGCAAAAAATTAAATGAAAAATACATACCACACCATGATGTCTTGCTTGCATAATCTAATTAGAACCACATTCTCGGCCCACTCTCCACCACATACTAAAACTCTACCAACTTCCATTGCCATTTGTATTCTTCATTTACCTTTATTATCCCACTGAACATCTGTCTGCCCAGAGAACTCTGACTACTCTTGAAGCACTTTTCACAGTATCTACTGGCATAACACCCCCACCCTGACTGTAAAATCTTTGAGGGACAGAGATACTATGCTCCTTACCTATAGTAAATTCTCAAAAAAAAATTGATGATCAATTGGTTGTTATTGGGACCTTTGAGAAATCCATGATGGCCTGAACATATTAATTTGCTGACAGTTCAGACAAGAAGTTTAGTATTTCCTGTTAAACATGGCGTGCATACTCGGCAGGAACTAAAGAGGCCCACTGACAGTGACTATCTGCCCAGAGGACTCTGGCCACTCTGATCTGCAAGCAGGATCACAGATATTATTATAATGATCCCAAGTGCCTCCAACTGAGCCAGCTGGGAGCAGAGCTAATGCCCACCCTGCGGCCACACACCCATGCCACAGAGTCTATGAGAAGCAACCCTGCCCATGCTCTGTGAGGATGTAACAGGAGACCACTCGCAGCAAGAATAAAGGAACATGCTAACTATTAGCAACCACCGTGTATTTGCCATTCTCAATTTTTAAAGAAATATCGACGAGGCACTTCTTTACTCACATATAGTCAAAGAGCCTATTCTCCAGTAGCAAAGGAGAGGAAAAGAATTCCTGCTGGGGAGAACAGCAGCAGAGATATGAGCATCTTCAGTCAATGTGAACATTCTTCTATTGGGGAACATAAGAAATTACCCCTAAACACAATCAACTGGCATATGAAAAGAAGAGATGAAACCCAAAACATCAGGTGTCATAATGAAAAGAATAGATTAAATCCAAAATATCAGGTGTCTGGCATGTGTATGTGCCACAGGAAGAAAAGAAGTGGCAAGTTAGAAATCTTGGATGATGCCAAGATTCAAAAGATAGAGACCGGGGCCGGGGATTTAGCTCAGTGGTTAGAGCACTTGCCTTGCAAGCACAAGGCCCTGAGTTCGATTCCCAGCACCAAAAAAAAAAAAAGAGAAAGAAACTGAAAATGCAACTGAGAAAGTTGGTAGAGCTATAAGCCAGTTCATCTCTTGACTGTCTCATATGTAAAGAGCACAGCTTGGCTCGAAATCAGTATTTCTTCCAGTTCCAATATTCTTTAACTAGAAACTTTAACCTACCCAAGACTTATTTGTCACAGTACCAAATAGTGACTGGCTCCAGTGGTCATCAGAAATTGTTTTCTGGTAACTGTAAACTGTTTCATTTCTACCAATAAACTGAGGATACACACAGCCCTTAAAGGCAATCTACCCAAAAACTACCGAGCACTCTTACTTCATCAGCTGAGCTAAAGTAAGACAGAGCCTGGTGACCCAAGCGCCCCCCGCCATCCCATGGCTTGCTTACTTTGGAAGTGGAGGGGGTGTCATCCTGCTGCAGGCTGCTGCTATGGGTACCTTGTGCTGTTGTTGCAGGACACCTGGGAGGGTCTGACCCCGGAGTCTGCAGAATCCAATTTGGATATTCCTCGCCTTTCTCCCGAGATGTGCCGAGTTCAGGTAGGTTCTTAAGGGGGGTTCTGGGAACCTCTGCATTCCGAGCCTCGCCCCTCTCGGGACTTCGGGTCTGGGTCTCCACATCCTGAGCCTCGCTCTTCTTGGGGCTTTGGCTCAGGGCTTCCTTGCTCTCTCGTGTTGTCTTCTGCCCTTCATTCTCAGACTCTTCTTCACCAAAGGAAAAGTTTAATTTCTGACTTGCCACTTTGTTAACACCTTTGTCATCCATCTCGACTGAAAGTGATTGTAATATAGGCAAGAAAATCTCTCAGAGGAGAGCACTGTGAATGTACAGACGGAGAAAAGAACGGAAAGTGCCAAGTTCCACAACTTCCACTTGCTTTTCTCTCTTCCACCTAACAGCTGCATGACACGCCATTAATTTCTCCCTTAAATACCACAAATCAGTAAGCCCTCAGCTTCTCCTTATTCCATTCTGATTAAAGAAAGCTCCAGTAACTCACTGAGCAATTAAATCAATTCACATACAGAATTCTTTGGATGCTGCCCAGAGTCTCCCTGCACTACTCCTTGTACCCACGAAATGCTAGTGAGATACCGAATTCCTTTAATTTAGCATAGATTTAAAAATATCCATTAGCCACTTTGGGAACAAACTCATTGAAAAGAAATTTTCACTCTGTTACACCTGCCAGGTATAAATAACTCTCTCTCCTCCCTCCCATTCCCTACCCACCCAATGGCAGCAGCAGGTCATCAGAATTTAGCTTCACCTGGATATCTTCATGCTCCTTAGACAACCTTTAACATCTTGGCTGGAATTCGTATTCCTGATTGGGACACGCTTTTAGATCTTTGCTATACACACCTGCCCTAATTCAGGAATCCTCCCAGCCCCTGGTATTTGAAGTTGAAGCTTTTAGAGAATTGAACAAAATTTTAAACTGACAAAAGAAAGGCTAGAAAAATCAGCAATGTACAGAATTGGATGTTGGGACCTCTAAAATGGCCACTGCTTTTGCCAAAAAGATGCCTTATTTTAAATGTTTTTCCTTTCATTTTAGGTAGCTTTAATATATATTATTTCTTTCTTGGAGGTTCCCATGGGAAAGGTTAAAACTGAAATTAAAAAAACCCTGAAATACAGATGATCCAACAATTCTTCTTTTGGTTATACACCCAAAGGAAATGAAACCAGTATCTCAAAGAGATGTGTGTACTCCATGTTCACAGCATTATGCACCACAGCCGGGGTGTGGAACAACTCAGCAGCCACTGGTGGATGAATGTATTTCTTTAAATGTGGCACACAGGTTAATGAGATATTTTTTAGCCACAAACAGGAGGACATCCCGCTATTTTACAACATGGATGAAGCTAGGGGACATTATGCTAAGAGAAAGAAGTCAGACACAGAAAGACCAGTGCTGTACCATCTCGCCAATATGTGAAACCTAAATCAAACTCACAGAAGCAGAGAATAGAAAGGTGGATGCCAGATTACTGGCCAAAGGGAACAAACTTTTAATTTTAAGATACATTTTTTTTTCACTGATATTACTTTATAGGAGAAAACCATGTACAAGACAATCTGTGAAAAAGGATCTAGAGGGAACTGGCATGAGAAATTATTTGCCTATCAAACAGAGAGAGAGGGAGGAAGCAAGGGGATGGGGGGAGAGTAAGGAATCAAGGCAGTTTGGGGAGCTTGAAGCAAGTTTTATTTTCTTTTCTTGGCAGTTTTCAGTTTCCCCATCATTGTCACCATTTGCTATTGATTTTCTGTCTCTTCACCAGCCCCTGTACCACTTTCTCCTCTCCTATTCCTTTCCAACCAGAAAGAGGAACCTAACCTCTTTGGCAACCAGAAAGAGGCAAACCAAATGAAGACTAACTGGGAAGATAAGAAAGCATTTTCTTGTTTTGTTTGGGGGGGGGTGTTTTCGTTTGTTTTTTCAACTAGAATTCTTTTCATGCTCCACCTTTGTAAGTGGGCACACCTTATGACCCCTCCTTGACCTTCCCTTCCCCTTCCCACACAAATTGTCCTAGAGAATTTTTTTTTATTTGCACATGTTTGCAATACATGCAGTTTACAGTCATCTTGGGGAGTGGGTACATGTACATAATACAGCTTTTTTTATCCGTTTCTCCTTCCCTCCATCCTCTCTCTCTCCTCTAAATCCTCTTTCCCCATTTTCTTTCTTGTTGATATTATTAATTTTATCTCATGCTTATGACATAAAATGTTTACAATCTTTGAGATTATTGGGTTCCTGTACCTGGCATGTCTTTAATCTACTTATTTCTCCTTTCCCCTCCCCCCGCCTCTTGCCCTCAGTCTCCAAGACCCCTTCCTATTTGCACGACATCTACCCCTTGTCTCCTTCTATCCATCCTTTATTGTGCTCTTTGTTAGCACTTTGCCTCACTCAGGGGTAATATATTTGTAGCATGTTCACCTTTGTTAAAAGTTTAGTGGGAAAAAAAAGTTTAGTGGGGTTGGGATTTAGCTCAGTGGCTAGAGTGCTTGCCTAGCAAGCGCAAGGCCCTGAGTTTCATCCCCAGCAACCCCCAAAAAATAAAATAAAAATTTAGCAACCCCCAGCAGCCAGTAAAAGGAATCATCAAAGGAAACAGAAGACTTGCAGGTTATCAGTAAAAGAAATCATCGACTGAAATTTTGAGCCCAGAAGTGAGACTCTTATTCACAAATCAGGGCCAGATAATAGGATTCCTTTCCTACAGACTTGGTGTTGATCAGTTTCCCACTCAGCTTGTCTGCAGCTTGTCATTCGTGCCTCTCCAGTTCAGTTAGGGGCTGGCTTTGCTCTTAGTGGAGTAGGATCTGACTTGAAATACTTAAGGTGTCATGGGCCAGCAAGTAGGGTTCAGGTGCTGTTTGGTTGGGTGTTACCAGGTGTTTTTGTTTTTTGTTTTTTTTTTTTAACCTTCCCTCCTGCCTTTCCTCTGTTGCTTGCTGTATTTCTCAGTTACCCTTATTGGTGGCTATCTTGTTTGCCTAGGGAGGAACTGTGTCATTGCTATGGTTTAGATCTTGTGTTATCAGCAGTAATTCTATTGGAAACTCACACCATTCGCTTTTCCATGTGCTGTCACTCAGGATAATGAGATAATGATGTGGCCTTGGCTGCAGGATAAGAATGGTAAACAACAAATATGGAACAGAGTCTCGGTGTGAAAAATACAAGGGGGACTGGGCAGTTGCTGATCTTGATGACCCCAGGTAATCCCTGAAAGTGCAACTCTTGCTCATGGTCCATGGCTTCACCATTTTTGTTGTCATGCTTTACTCTTCTTCATCCTTATCCTCTTCACATTATGGAAAATTTCGTCCCTGCTTCAGTGCATGGTAATACCACCGGCATGCATTCTAGGCATAGTTTCCATCACTGGGGTTGGGGATTTAACTCAAGTGGTACAGCACTTGCCTAGCTAAGCACAAGGCCCTGATCCCCTGCACACACAAAAAAAAAGTTATCATCATAAATGAAATGCTGTGTTAACTGGGAGTCCATGTAATCTGTGGTAATTGGAGCAAAAAGGGAGTTTTTTGCCCTAGTGCCTGGTGCATAGTGGATTTCAATAAATCATTTTGGGGTGTATCTTAGTTACTTTTCTCTCATTGCTGAGACAAAATACATGACACCCAAAGTTAAGGGAAGAAATGTTTATTTGGCTCGCAGTTTGTAGAGGTTTCAGTCCACAATCAGCTGGATCCAAGGCACGGTGTCATGGTAGACAGCCAGAAGGCAGCAAGGGAAGCAAGGGAGTAAGCAAGGGGCAGGCAAGCCTCTTTCTGTCCCTTATATCTTATCCAGGCTACCTGGCCTTACTGTGGGTAGCACTCCCACCCTTAATCCTAATGCTTTAATCCCAGCATCACATCCTTGATCCCAGCAGAACTATGCCAAGCCAGTCAGTGGAATGATTTAGTAATCACACACTCTAGATCCAGCCCACCTATGACCACATGAGCTTTTGGGGGGACATCTAAACACAAACCATAATAGGGTGGATTTGGGAAGATAAATGAAAATATCTGAGTTTTGTCCAAAATATTCAGAATTTGACTTTTTAAAAAAAAAAGTCTGAATGCTTTGCTTATTGTAAAAGGAGTTGCTGCACAGGGGAAAACAAAGATCTCCAAGGTGAGATGTGTAAGAAGTAAGCCAACCTTGTATCTCAGGTTGCACCCAAGTCCCTAGATCCTGTACCTGGGAGAAGTTCACCTCTTCCAGACACACTACCCAGTAATGGGGAGGCTCCCAGAGTCCACTCTGTCCAAACCTTGATTCTGAGGCCTTAGAGACATGGCAGGAAGGACAGAAGCAGGAAAATCTACCTGTTCAAATTGATTTCACAGCAGGTGGAAACTTGTATTCATTCTTGGGGTAAACTGTTCCCTTGCAAAAGTATAAAACTAAAGCCATGGAAGATGAGATATTCCTTTGAGAGTCTGTCACTCTAAGGAAGGACGTGCTGACCTGATTGTATTCTTAGGAGAAAGAATTGTTTAAAAAAAGAAAAAAACTTGAACAGGATAAAGTGACGTTCTACCACATTAGGAATGGATTAAGATCGAGTCATTCAGAATCTGAAAAATCATGATATTGTATTATCATATATGTGATGGGGCTGCCCCATTGGAAACCACTTCATACCGTATATCAATATAAACATTAGGTAGGTTAAAAAATTAAATGGAGAGTGCACTGAAGAAAAACCACACATTGCCAACACATATTTGAAAGCATAATTAGATTAAATCACCAAACAAACATAAAACAATCAAGAACCTAAAAAGTGTGAATGTACCTTTAAATCGGTATTGCCACCTCTGGCAATATCAAAAGTCAGGAGACTGCATGGCTGATTGCATTTGTCTTGCCTGTCTCCCCTCATTCCAGATTTCATTTCTGGGCTGGTAGTTTCTTTCTCCGCTAGGCTGTGAGCCTGACATGAAGGGACATCTCTGTCTTCTTTGCAGCCATCCCAGTGCTATATGTAATATTTAAGGTCATTAGGCTCAGTAAGAATGAAATGGTCAAAACTGTAATCACAACAAAAGCTCAAAGACTTAACTACCCAACAGTGACATATGGTTAAGTAAATTCCACATACATCTAATGCAGAAAGATGATTCATATAAAAACTTTGTAGCTGGATAGCAAAATATTCACATTCTGACATTAATGGAGAAACAACACAAACCTGATAGACAGCGTGAATTCAATTTATAAGCATAGAAAAGACAGACACAATTTATCATGTGTTTTAAGATACACTATTATAGTTGTATGCCACTAAGAATAAAAAGTGCCCAAGATGAGGGGTCCAATAGGATATCCTATAAAAAACAGTGGCAAACAAACCTCCCACGCAGAGAGGGCCACATAAGGAAACTTGTGTCAACCTTGTCACTAGGAGGAGGGAGGAAAAAAATTTAGCCACCAACTTGAATTACAATCCAGTGTTCAAGCTAGCTTGCATCTGAATTCACACTAGCAGCATTGCCCAAAGAATATCAAGCAAGGAGCTGAAGTCAAAGTAATCTCAGATTGGTGATTCCCCAGACGGCTGACAAAGGCAATCTGACGTCTCTGCTGCAAGAACTATACCTAATTACAAGTCACCATGGCAATGTTAAAGACTGGAAGATTTTGCATCTTAGAACTGATGAACTAGGATAAGTAAAATCTGAATAGCGGTCATCTGAGCGATAAGATTATAAATCAAAAATACTTTTCTGCTCTTAATTTGTATAATACAGTTTTTCATATTTTGGAAAGGAAAATAAATTTATTTTAAAATTTAGACATACAGTGTTCTAGGTGAACTCATTGTGAAATATTACATCATCCTACGGGCTCCAAATATGATCACCTTTCCTCCCTTCATGGCCCCCATACTTGCTCCTCAGCAGAGTGGTTCTAGTAGTTAAATTCTATTCATTTCCTTGCTATCATCTTGTGAAATTCTGTAGACAGAGAAGATAAATCTGAGGGTCAGGAGAAACCCTCTTCCAGACTGTGAATGTATGTGCTAAGGGAGGTGTTCCCCGGCATCAACAGTTTTGGGCTCCTACTGTGTGCAGGATACTAGATAAAGCCTAGCAAGACAGCCTGTTGTGCAGAGGTGTTGGTCTCTACTTTTGTTTATTTACTTTGTTAACAAATATTTATTGAGCACTTATTATGCAAGGCACTGGGAATATAAAGATGGGCACAGTGGTTGTTGAGCTGGACTGTACTGTATACATAAGACTGAAAAAGGCTGTGGGGTTAGGGTTTGCAAATTTTACTGTTCTGTACATACAGTAAATTGGAATGGAGTGCAGGAGTTTATTTCCTGGTTTCCAAACAACCTGAGGGTGTTAAAACTAGGTGCTGGGCATCTGGGAGAGAGCAGATACTTCCACAAAAATCCGAAAGGAAGTCTTCAGGGGATAAACCCCATTTGTCCTAAAGCTGATCGCTTTAGAAATTGTTAAGGATTTTCTATGAACCCCCCATTGTTTTTTTAATTTTATTTTAAACCAAGAACATGTATTGGTACATCTTACATATAATGATCACATTCATCACATTTATTTTGTACCTGTACATGATGCATCTTGCTTCTCCCCCCCCTCTTCCCCACCCTTCCCCCTGTTCCCTCAATCCCCATTTACAGCGGGTTTATTCACATTTCTCCATGATTTCCCTTTCCCTTTTCTTTCCTTTGTTCCCTTCCTGCTTTTCCCCCCTTCTCTTTCTAGTACTCCTCTCCTTTGTATATTATCTTCCTTTTATATAATATCTATTACACTTCTTTGTCCTTATTTACAGTTATATGTTTAAAGATAAAATTTCGAATGTCTCACAACAGCTTTGGCTAGTCTTCTGAAGTCGTCGGTTTTGGTGTCTGGTAGCTTGACCGAGTCAGGTGGTGCCATGGCCCTGAGCTTGGCTGGCCCTGGCCGTAGCTACAGTGCCCAGGACTCTCCTTCCAGTTAGTGACTACCCGCCTACTCCACTGGGAGAGAAGTAGGTGGTCACCGACACCCTTGGCAGGTAAGGGTCAGGTGAACTCAATGTGCAAACAATGAAAGCAATTCTTAATATTTTACAATAAAATGTTTGTTATATCATAGATTCTGGACTGGAAGCAGCAGCCCTGGAGTTATTGTCCCCTTGGGACGCACCCCTGGCATGTGGGACCCCAGATCTTCATAAAGACCCCTGGAGCAATACCTAACACATCCACGCATTGAATCCTTCTGAGAAAGGAAGAGGGGTGCTCGCTCCTCCACCTCCAACTGTGCATCTGAACCATTCTCTCTTGCTCCTCATCCTTTATCGTTTTCATGGCTGTTCCTATCTCTTATTCGTATTTATTTTGAAAGTTACTTGGCTACCACATTGACTCCCAAGGGTGCTCACGCTTTTGCGTGCCCCAGCACCTCCAAGATTCGGATCCTCGGGTTGTATATAAAAAACCAGGAAATAAACTCATAATCTCCACCCCAATCGGTTTGCTCTATAAACAGAAAAGTTCCCAAATCCCACCTTTGCGGGCTTCATTCACGTGTATATTCCAAACACCTGAGTAGCTGGGGGGCCTCTGCGTCACCTTCCTGCTGAGGAGCGGCTATATAACCCATGCAGGGTTATATAATACAAATGTCGTGGTCCTTGTGACCACCGGACTTTTATAAAAATAATGGTGGATTTAAAAATTCACAGCGTGGGTGTTGGGGATTTAGCTCAGTGGTAAAGCGCTGGCCTCTGGCAAGCACAAGGCTCTGAGTGCGAAGCCCCATCCCCTCCCCCAATTCACAGCGGTAGTTAGACCACGGAGTCCTGGGTGGCAAGGTGTCTCAGCCCAGGCGCAGGTGGACGGACCGACACCGGGATGCGCGTCCTGCACCGCGCTCCACGTACCGAGCACCCACGAAAGTAGAGGCGCTGGGAGGCCGCTGGCCCGGGCAAGGGGCGGCAGAGCCCGTCCCGCGCCGCCCTCCCCGGCTCTCGCGGAAAGGCGCCTCGGGCGGCGGGCGGGGGCTCCGCTAGGCCGGCGGAGGGAGGGCCCGCAGCGCCCCGCCCCCCGCGCCCGCGGCTCCTCCTCGCTTCGCCATGGTGGAGCAGGGCGACGCGGCGCCGCTGCTGCGCTGGGCCGAGGGCCCCGCCGTGTCCCCGCCGCACGGTCCGGAGCTGCAGGCTGGAGGCCGGGCCCGGGGAAGCGGCGGGGGCGGGCGGTCGGTCGCCGAGCCGCCGGCTCCCCCCGAGGTGCTGTTGCAGCCCGGGCGCCTGCAGCTGGGCGACGTGGAGGAGGACCAGGTGGTGGCCGTGTTTGTGGTCACCTTCGATCCACGCTCCGGTGAGAGCCGCGGCGGGACAGAGGGCGGGAGAGGGCCGGGCCCCCCGGGCTTGGTGGGGGGCGCGGGGGCGGGACCTGCTGCGCGCGCCCTGGCACCCGCGCACCTGCATCCCACGGCTGGCGGCCCTTCCCGCCGCTCGGGGGCGACGCGGCCCCAGCCTCGGGCCGGGGTCCGGCCATGCGCCCCCCGCGCAGCGGCCCCGCGGGCTTTGTTCCGGCCTCGCCAGCCCCCTGCGTCCGGTCCCGCAGCTCCCCCGGTTCAAGCCGCGTCCCCATGGTCTTCTCTGCTCCGCTCCAGGCTACGAGAGCCGAGTTGTGACCCCTGGTGCGTTAGCTTTTGTTTTTCTCTTTCGCTCGACTCGAGGGTTTTCCACCTAGAGGGGAGGAAGCCCCGGGCGAACGCCTCCCGGAACGGCGTCCTGCGCGCCCCTGCGCCCCACCCCCGCCCGGCCGCGGCGCCTGCATCCTAGCGGCCAAGTTCACTTTCTCGGATGGCGGTGTTTTGAGTACTGAATGCGGGCGGCGTTCAGGGACGGGACTGATGAGAGGAGAAGCGTCCTCCGGCTGGCGCTCTTTCTGGGATGTTTGGAGAAGTACAGGTTATCTCACGCGGTGTTTCGCCGAACCACTCAGTGAGGGGCTGTGCGTGCCGGTGGTGAGAGGCTTTGAGGATGAAAAGTGAGTGCGTGAACTTGCCTCTCTACCTGGAGAGCCCTGGTAGTTGGTGAGGGCGGCTCCCTCCGAGGGCTGTCGACCTGCGCAGAATGGGAAGGTGGAGGTGGGCAGGCGGGCGCTGTGGCCCGGCGGTCTCTGGCCATCTCAGCGGAGATGCTGGAGTATAGAGCGTCCGTTCCTGGGGCAAGCATTCGCTTCTCTCCGGTAGTTCCCTCCTAGGGATGGAATGGGAGAAAAGAGAGGTGGGATCTGGAGAAGGTAATCAGATAATGATTCACCAGCTGACGGCGCCCAGGCCAGGTGACCGGACTTTGTTCAAGGGTTCTGAACCTGCAGGGCACAGGCAGGTGTTAGACTCACAGGGACAAAGTTCCTCTTCTAGTTACAAGACTTGTGGGGAGGAAAGTTTAGGCCTTTTGGAATCCTGTCTGTTCCTTTACCCCATTCCAAGGGCTTTCAAACTTTTTGGCTGAATATGAAATTCGTGTATGTTACGAACATCCGCAACCAAAACCAAAGCTTCATGAAATAGTTTTGACCCACTGTGCATGTAATGCAAACTGGTATCACCTTCCTTGCCCCGTACTGGGCGTTGAATCCAAGGTCTTCACACTGACCAGCCCCTTTTTATTTTTAGAGAGGGCCTCACTAGGTTGCCCAGGCTGGTCTTGAACTTGGCATCTTCCTGTCTCAGCCTCCCGGGGTGCCGGGATTACAGGCCTCTGCCTCTGGGCCCAGATTTTTTTCTTTTCTTTTCTTTTTTTAAAATTTTCATCACACACAGTGGTTGACTAACATATGATTGAGACTTTTGTTTTTTGGGGCTTGGGGATCGAACTCGGTCTTGCACTTAGGCAAGTGCTTTACCACTTGAGCTAAATCCCCAACCCCCTGATTGGGGATTTTAGAAACCAAAAGTTTGAAAATGGTCTTTTTGGCCAAAGTAACAAAACAGATACTTTGTAACTAATTATATTGCTTATACCCTACCCCATCATATACAGATAGGAAGGGGTAAGATTCACTATGGGAAGTATTGAAGAGGAACTGTGGAGATGGAAAAGGAATGTTAGTGGACTGCGAGTCAGTAGTGGTAGTTCTCCGGTGGTGGTCTAAGAAGGGAAGAGGAAAAGAAAAATCCTGTGCTAAACACGGGTTAAGCTGATAAAATGATTTTATCAGTTCTTGGTATCAATTGATATTGATCAATTGACAGTACCTAAGAGCTGGAACCCTCCCCTGTGCCTTATCTGTCACTGCCAGGGAACACAGGTTGGTGGGTTTGTGTGTATGAGATTATTTGTAAGAGTAATGGTTTTCAGACTGTCCAGTGTGGAAAGAAGGGGATGTAACCAATACTGTAACATTTAGTGCAGGCATTTTGCTATAATCCCATTTGATTTAATTCTAAGCACTCTAACTTGATGATTGTTTATACCCAATTTATACATGAAGAAGTGTGCCAAAGATGGTCAAACATTCGGAAGTACAGTGGTACCTCCATACTTCCCATTAATTGGTTCCAGGAAAGGTGTGAGGAATACCAAAAACCATGAGTACCAAGCAAGTAATTTGGGCTAGAAAGGGTAATAAGTCACAAGGCAATCGACACCAGTAAGTTCTAGCTTACACCTTGAGTATCAAGCAAATGACAAGTCCTGGGACAAAATTTTCTCTTCAGAAAGGCTTGAGTATCAAATTCGGTGAATTTCAAAGTAGTCAAGTACCAAGGTATGACTGTATTGACTGGTCAATAAATACTTAATTCCAGGTCTGGTTGTCTTTCTAATGCACTGAAATTTCTGAATCTCTGCTTCCTCACATGTCATCATCATTTATCCAGGGATCTGAGAGGAGATGGAGAGATGTGTACCTGTGTGAGCCCTGTTAACATCAGTTGTTTTTTTGCGAAAGTAGTTCTCTGTCCATAAACTTATCTCTGCCTTGTCTGTTTTGGTCCTAAGTGGCACTTTGCATCCTGTAAAAATATTCTGATAGTACATATATGAAATCAAATTATGACACATTTCTTAAGTAGCAGATGAGTGAATGACTTCTGCTGAGGTTCCTCGGTCCTCACGGGTTGGCACTAGAACATTCGCTTCAGAGAGCACCCGGTGAGCGCCTGTGTTGTTTGGGGAAGTAGAGTTCTAGAGAGGACAGCTGAGGACATCACAGGAACCAGAATATTCTCCCGATCTTTGTCCATGGTCTTCTCTACTCTCAGGGGGCATTTCTGCTACATGTTTCTTTTTAGTATTGGTCCACTCAGAACTTTTTTGCCTTTGACTGTTACCAAAAGTAGTATAGCAAATACTGCTGCTTTTCTGAAATCAGAGGATATCACAGAAGTTACAGGTGGGAGGGATTCGTCCAGATTCAAGTTCCTCTCTCTAGTTTGCATTCTTGGGATCTCCATTGCCCCAGTCAGATGCTGTCCAGGCCATGGGTGTTTCATTTCATGCATCTTTTCATCTAGTGTGGCATGCGCACAAACCCATGTGAGAGGGAGAGAGGAATGGAGAGAGAGAATGAAGAAGAGAGAATCTATCCTGGTGGCACATGTGGAAGGAAGTACAGTCCAGAGGTAATTCGAGGCAAGAGTGGATCTTGTTAGGGTTGGGTGGTGTCTGTGTGTGTGTGTGTGTGTGTGTTTGTGTGTGTGTTTGTGTGTGTGTGTTTGTGTGTGTGTATCAGGCTAGGCTCAGTGATTCTTCAGCTGATGAGTGGGAATACGAGAATAATTCTTTTACACTTTAAGATGTAGGTTCAAGTTTTGGAGCTGGGGTTGGGCATCTTCAGGAAAAATCAGACGATACAGATATAAAGATTATTTTCATAGACTTGAAGCCTATTTTCATAGGCTTGAAAATTACGTTGGGAACTTCAGGTTCAAGATGAGAAGTGTGTGTGCTCATGCACATACATGTGTACACACACACACACACACTCTATTTATCTGGAGCAAGGAGCTGTAGGATGGTGGTGCTGGCCATCTGTGCTACAAAGCTGCTATTGAAAACAGGCCCAGAAGCTAACTCCGCATGCCGGGTGGAAGAGGTTGGCAACCAGAATACTGCTTTTTCAGGCCCATGATTTAGGGCCTGGTTTTAATTTTAATTTTAGTCTTTGGTTTTCTAACAATTTTCATTATTTAAGGGAAAAAGTATTGTCACACTTGGAAACTTCCCCTCTTCCTCATGGTGGTGGCAGGAGCTGTCTCCCCAGTCTGAGGACTCTGCGTGGACCTGAGGCTGATGAAGCTCTGGCCTGTGATGCCTGCTCGCCTAGGAGTCTGCCCTTTTACACTGTTCCTTTATGAGAGATTCATGTTACCCTGCCGGGTTTCATCCAGGTTATTTTTTAGGCATCTGGGTGAAATTTCTGTGATTGGAAGGGGCAGTATCACAGGGCGAGGTTTTAAGTTGTTTTTTTTTTTTATTCCTCCTGACTACGTGTTTGCCTCAGCCTCTAGTCGTGCTCACATTACATCTAAATACCTATTTAATTTAGTGCATCTGAATACACCTGTGCTTCGGTCAGTGTGTATATTTAAAATCAGTCACAGTTTATTTTAATCTCCACAGATTGCACTACACTCAGGAGAATGTGTTTCTTTTAACAGGAGAGTGATGGAAAGGCACAGTAGATTAGGCTAGATGTGGTGCCCGGGGCATCTGACTCTTTTCAGATAATAAATGGCTCCAGGTTGGAATGGGGGTGGGGACAAAGTAGAGTGGAAATGGAAAGTCCTGAGAATGGCCAGCTCACTGGGAAGCAAAGGGCAAGCCAGTTCTGTATCCAACAAGGAAGTTTCAGGCAGGGAGTAACTGTCACAGTGCTTTCTCTGTGTTTGCCATCAGATGTCAGTGGAAAACAGTTGTGGTTGATCTGAACACAATTGTGGTTGATTTGATTAATCTTACACTGGCAGGCTGGGGGTGATTCACCTGCTTGTGGGTTTCAGGGCAAAGTCACTTAGTGGCCTTCTGTTGTGCATTCAGTGTTTCCTCTTGAGACTGTACCAGGAGAAAAGTAGAGGTGGTTCATAGTATCCACTATTTATTTTGTGTCCACTGCGTGCTAGGAACTGTGTTAAGCGCCTGGCTTTTCAAGGACCTTGCCTGTGATCCTCCCAGCAGTCTTCTCTGTGTCTTGAGAAGAACAGATGCATGGAGCTGCGAAGTCTGCTAACGTCAGCGGGGCGCACGCGTGTGTGTGTGTGTGTGTGCGTGCCTGTGTATGTATGTACACATACATGTACACCTGCCTCCGGGGCCTGTATTCCTTCCCCACACCCCATCACCCCACTGCCCAGTGGAAAATTAGATGGGATCTTTGAACCGGAAGGTTTGTTTTTGTATGTAAAGTTAATGCGTTGGAAATCAGCCATGGATTGACATATGGCCGACTCGACATCACCAGGATTAATTTCTGCCTGTCTCGGGGCTGTTTATACTGGCAATCCCCCTCCCTTTGCTTTGGTTATGTGCTCATCCTGGGTGGTTTTTAAGACCACTTAAAGTCATAAGCTGGGTCTAAGGGTCCCCCAGGCTGAAATAAAGCACTCAACGCAATTAACCCACCCCTTTAATGTAAGTATGAGTTTGCTGACTCCGTCCTAGAAAAACAGTTTTCAGGACACGTCAGTGAAAGAGGCACGAGAAGGATTTATAGAGGTAGATATGTTGCAGAAATCAACTGTTGAGAAACCAAGCGCCACTCAGTTGGAGAACGCAGGTTTATTTAAGGTTGACAGACCCAAGAGAGTTCACACTCCAAGACACTGGGCCCTGAATAAAGCAACTTCAGGGGTTTTACCTAATTTCCCATCATCTTGTTTCTCTAGTTCTGTTATTCCCTATATAGGGAAAGGATTTTAAAGCTTCTGTATGATTGGCCCCTAAACATGCATAGGTACAGTATCAGTGAGGACCGCATAGACAGTGGGTACAGAATGTAAGGGGTAGAGAGTTGGATTGCACAAGCATGTGATTAGGAACAGGTCTGGTCAGCCATTAAGCATTTCCAAAGCAGTGGGGAAGATTTTGTGACTCCTTATCAGAACTTGGGGTCCTGGGCCCTGGGGCTTTCCTGTCTCAGACACGACACAGGATGCACTCAAGAGAGCAGAGTGCAGGTGCTCAGAGAAATGAGGCACAATATAGTTGGGAACTGGTGATCTTCTGTGTGTTTTGGGAGGTGGAAATCTGTGGAATTCAATAATCTATAGTCTTTGTCTTGGAGGATGGGAGAAGATGGCCCACCTCTAATGAGATAAGGGTCTGTTCCTATGGGAAATCCCCAAATGGTGGTCCCTTCAGGCGTGAGGGAGGTCTGTTTGTAAGTAAACGGGACTAGGCTGAGACGTTTGCAGCTGAAAGGGAGTTGCCCGGTTTTGCTGTTGTGGGAGAAGGAAAAAAGTAAATAAACAGGGCTTGTGTTACGAGGCTGCAGTTTTTCCTTAAAGTACAGTTTTTAAAATTTCGATTTCCTTGTATCCCTTTTACCTAGCTTTATTTGTTCTGTCCTATCTCATTAAGACCAAAAGTCAACAGACATGGGCTGGCTGGGTTCTGCACCAAATACCCTTTCGAAGTTTCTTCCATCTCTGGAATTCGGTGACCCTACAGAGGTGATTATGGAAAGGAAATACGTTGTTGAGACCAGGATCCTTGCCCTCCTGCCTGAAACAGGATTCTCTTTTACTTTCTGGTTGGAATTAAGGGTGTATGATGTGAGGAAGCACACATAAAAACAAGGAAATTGTCAGAGGGGCAGACCAGTGCAATGGTTCCTCCACTCTTCAGGCAGAGTAGCTGTGAGAGGATGTCAAGCTGGGGCAGTCACCACTTCGTACAGGAAGACCTTAAAAGGAAGTGCTTGACTGGAGCCACCCAGCAGAGGCAGGAAGAGGAAGAAATGCTGTACCTATTTCCCCTTAGACAAAGATTGTTTTGGTTCAAGAACATCGCTTTCTCTAAATACTTAGAGATGCATTTTTTAATAGGAAGCAGTAGCAGCAGCCAAAGTCTGTTGGCCTTAGGAAGTGGTGGGTAATAAACTCCAGCATGCCTAAGAGTAAGGTCATTTCACATTTCAGCAGTGGAGTTGGAAGACAGAGTCTATGTTCCTCCCAGCCTTGGAGCTTCTAACACACGAGTGCCGCAGGCCCTCCATGCAGGCCGACCTTTGGAGCAATGGAGGGCAGAGTTCGAAGGTTTGCACATTCGCAGCCCTCTGGCTTCCCCGGTAATAGCTGCCAGCCCCACAGCCTCCTAGTCTGGGTTCCTCTAAACAAGGATGTTTGCCTTTGTATGAGCTCAGCATCTGGCACTGTGCTACCAATTTATGCTCCACCAATATTTATTGAACAACCAGCTGGATGGACACAGTGCGGCTCACCACATTTGTGCCTCCTATGGTCGTGTGAACTCCTCGTAGGTCCTCTTTGCAGAGGGGTTGGACAAGGATCCACAGGTACCTGTGACAGGCCCTAGGTGTGGCCTAAGACGAGGGAGGGAGGGGATGGAGCTGGAAGGAGAGAAGTTGGGGACAAAGGCAGCTCCTCTTTTTGATGACCACTCTCATTGAATCCTTTCAGGCTCCAGCTCCTTGCTAAGTTCTTATTAGTATAGGAGGATATTTGGAAAACCTCAGCACATGGAATGTGAACACTGAGCCTGGGACAGGCAGCATTTATTGTAAGACTTTTGTGCCATTAATTGACTTCCCGTAAGGATCACTTTCCTTTAAACCTCCACATGTTCCATATATAAATTGGTTTACAATTTATAATATTCCTGTTGAGGGAGACCACAAGTCATGGTAGTTCTTCAATTATTTTGGGTTTTGTAACACCCTTTATGCTTTCCTAATATTTTTTTCATGTCTCTGCTGTTTAGATTGTTTCCATGACTTGTTGAAATTTGTTAAACCTCAGAAAAATTGAAGGAATAGTACAGTGAGAAACTGTACGTCCTTCACATAGTCTCCATCTATTGACATTTTATCATATCGGCCTGATCCTTCTACAGTCAATTACCCTGTAACATGAAATGCGTGCTCCAGAAGTCTCTGACATGAAAAATCATTTTAAAAATCTTGGAGCTCACGGAAAAAAAAAGGGATGATAGGCACAAGCCTCTACTGGGAAAAAAAATAGAACCTATTAAAAGGGTGGGACAGTTTGGCATATGTTAAATGGTTAAATACCTAACTGCTAACTAAAGATGTAACCTCCTCTTAGACCCGGAGTTTGTCCACAGAAATACTCATCTCCCTTCTCTGGAGAGTGGTGTTTGTGAGTTGTAGTGAAATGATGGAGGAAGGGCTGTCTGAAATCAGTCCTAACAGTAGAGGTGGGTGGGAGCGGCTCGTGACCCGGTGACCAGAGACAGCATGTAGGCATTTAAGATGGGCGGGCACATTGTATGTATTCCTTCATGACCTGATTTGGCTGGGTATGGATTTCCACATTCATCTAGGTTTCTCATATTGACATCATAGGTGGATGCAGGATTCCCTATGATGAAATTGTTCCCTAAAATATGAATCGTTTTGGAACATTCAGCAAGTATTATAGCAGA
The DNA here is from genome assembly GCA_016801275.1 of Hystrix brachyura. Classification (NCBI taxonomy): domain Eukaryota; kingdom Metazoa; phylum Chordata; class Mammalia; order Rodentia; family Hystricidae; genus Hystrix; species Hystrix brachyura. The sequence continues at coordinate 3,725,205 of QZML01044457.1, read as the reverse complement.
ATTGTGTGTGTTGGGGATTTAGCTTAATGGTAAAGCGCTTGCCTAGCAAGTGCAAGGCCCCAAGTTCAATCCCCAGCAGCATCCCCCCGCCCCCCAAAAAAGCTGTGTGTATTCTTTGTTTATTTTGTATTTCTTTGGCTGAACTATTTGGCAGTAAGTTGCTATGACTTTTCATTTCTAAATACTTCTAAATAAAGCTCCTAAAATAAGGACTTGTAAAAAATCCAACTACAATATTATTACCACCCTAGGGCAATTAACCTAGGTGAATTCATCAGTTAATTTTTTATTAACAAATTTGGGGTTTTTTTTAGAGCAGCTTGAGGGTTACAGAAAAACGGAGCAGAAAGTACAGAGGATTCCCATATACCACCTTCCCCTCTCCCACAAGCACTGAGTTTCCCCTATTAACATCTCACATTCATGTAGTGTATCTGTTACAACTAGTGGGCCAATATTGATGCTTGCTATTTTTTAAAGTCCACAGTTTACCTTAAGTTTCATTCTGCTGTCTCTGTAATTTTGCCTTTTCCAGCATGTCACATAATGGGACTCATGCAGTATGTAATCTTTCCAGCTGCTAAACAATAGACGTTGAGGGTTCTTCCATGTCTTCACAGCTTGATAGCTCATGTCTCTTTATTGCTGGATACTGTTTCATTGTATAGGTGTCCCGTACTTTGTTTGTCCGTTCGCCTACTGAAGAACATCTTGGTTACGTCTAGTTTGGGGCAGTTATGAACGAAGCTGCTGTAAACATCTGTATGCAGGTTTTTGCATGGACATGACTTTTCAGCTCATTTGGATAAATGCGAAGGAATGTGCTCACTGGATTATATAATCAGACTATGTTTAGTTTTGTGAGAACTACCAGACTGTCTTTTAAAGTGGCAGTACCATTTTCACTGCCACCAGCAATGAATGGATGTTCTGTTGTTCCACTCAAACTCAGCATTGGATGTTTTTGATGTTTTGGGAATTTTGGATTATAGCCATTCTAATGGGTTGTTTTAGTTTGCAATTCTCTGATGAGTCAGGATTGTGGACATCTTTTCATATGCATCTTTGCCATCTATTTATCTGCTTTGGTGAAGTGTCTTTTCAGATTTTGTGCTTATTTTTAAAATTGGATTGTTTGTTTGTTACCTTCCTGTAACTGGGACAAAATACTTGACACCCACAGGTAAAAGGAGACGTTTGGGGATTTAGCTCAGTGGTAGAGTGCTTGCCTAGCAAGCACAAGGCCCTGAGTTCAATCCCCAGCACCCAAAAGAGAAAAAAAAAAAAAAAAGGAGAGTTTTATTTGGGCTCAGTTTCAGTCTGGTTCCAAGGCAGAAACAGCATGGTGGAAGGCCATGACTGAAGGAAGCTACCAAACCCATGGCAGCCGGGAAATAGAAAGTGAAGGGAAGAACTGGGGACAAGAACACACCCTTCCAGGTCACGCCCCTTGTGACCTGCCTCCTTCAACCAGGCGCCTCTCCCTAACAGCACGTTTCAGCTTTGAACCTTTCAGTGGATTATTCCACTGATTAGCATAGTGCCCCCATGACCCACTTACCTCCAGAATGTCCCACCTCTGAACACACGAGATTTTGAGAGGACATTTTAAATGTAGACTATAGCCATTCATTTTCTAATTGTTGAGTTTTAGGAATTCTTTGTATGTTTTGAACAATAGTCACTTATGAGGTATTTATTTTGCAAATAGTCACCTGTGACTTTCCTTTTAATTCTCTTAATGCCTTTCCCAGATCTTAAACTTTTTGAATTTTAATCTTATTGTTTTATTTATTATTATTTTTGGGTTTTTGAAACAGTGTCCACTGTACACAGAGTGACCTCAAACTCATGATCCTCCTGCCTCAGCCATCTGAGTGCTGAGATTACAGTCAGCTCCAGAAGTTTTTAATTTTGGTGAATAACAGTTTTTCTTTCATGAATTGTACTTCTGGTGTTACACCTAAAAACCCAATGCTCAACACAAGATTTTTTTCCTGTGTTATCACCTAGAAGATTTATAATTTTGCATTTTATGGTCAAATCTATTTATATTGAATAAATTTTATGAAGAGTACTGTCTGTGTTTTGTTTTGCATGTGGACGTCCACTTGTTCTGGCCCCCTTTGTTGAAAAGACAGCCTTCTCTTCATTGTATGGCCTTTGTCCCTCCAGCAAAGATGAGTTGACTGTATTTGTGTGGTCTTTCTGGACTCCTTCTTCTGTTTCATTGATGTATTTGCTGATATTTCTCCAGTATCATGCTGTATCAATTACACAGTTTTATTGCAAGTCTTGAAGTAGGATAGTGTTAGTTCTCCAACTGTATTCTTCAGAATTATGTTGGCTCTTTTGGGATCATTTGCCTTTCCTTATGAGCCTTAGAATTAATTTGTCAACATCCACTAATAATTACGCTGGCATTTTGATTGGAATTGCACTGAATCTGTACCATAAGCAAATGTGAAATTCTTTGTGTTCATGCCATTTCCTCATGTATAGGTTGCATTGACGCAAATTTAGCGAGCAGAAGTGAAACTGATTATATACAGATGCAGGTATAGACACACATTTTTTCCTGATCTGTTTGGAAGTGTGTAGATATAAGACCACAATCCCAAATATTTGAGAATAAATCTCCTTAGAATAAGGCAGTTTTCCTATAGAACTACAGTATCATTGCCTTGCCCAGGCATTCATTGACTACCTGTCTTTACCAAAGCTGTATTTTTGCTTTTTGTTTTTTAATGCCCTTCCTGTCCTGTGCTAGGCACTGTGCTGTGTTGGGATGTGAAGACAAGCAAAGACCCTGCTTTTCAGAACTTCACAGACTTCTGGGAAGACAGACATCTAAGACATCAGGATAGGTTGGGATGAGAGCCACAGTTGCATTCAGAGAGTGTGTCTGAGGAAATGTGCTTCTAGAGGGATGAAGATAACTTCCCACAGTGGTGTTCTGGAGGCTGTGCGCGGGCCCATGGTTCAACATTCTGGTCTCGATGGGAGTTCTTCCCAGCCCAGAGGGGCTTGTGTCCATTTACAGGTGAAGGACATGACAGGATGGTGTTCCCTCCCTCAGTTCTTTCTGTTTTGTGCAGCAAGGACTGACCAGGCACAGAGGAGGGAGGAGGAGGGCTTTGAGGGCCAGACCAAGGAATGGGGACTTTATCCTCTAGGTCAGATGTATTGAGTAGACATCAGTTTGGCCATGAATGTGAAGGATCCAAACTAACTGTGGCTACTCGCGGTAGGCTTGCTTTTTCATGTGCCAGGATGTAGCTGGCCAAGGGTTAGAATACTGCCTCAGATCCTAAAAATCCCCTGTGCTTCACCTATTTGTCCCCCTCTCTCCACTGATCATTCTACTGTCTCTATAATTTTGCCCGGGACCAGGTTCATAGTGGCTAATGGCTCTATTATTCCCGCCATATGTCAGCATCTCTACATTCCAGGCAGGATTGTGGAGAAGAGGGCAATGTGCTTCATGCACGTGCTGGAAATTATACGCCTCACTTCTGTCCACACCCCCACTGGCTAGAATTTCCTTGTGGAGCTGCACCTGCATGCAGGGGAGTACTGAGAAACATAGGCTTCATTTGGGAAAAATAGTGAATTCTGTTTGATATGAGAAGGGAAGAGAGTGTATTGAGAGGCAACTTGTAGCCCTGACATCCCAGTACTTCTATTAAAAAAAAAAAGTCTTCTATAAAATTAGTGTCTTAAGATGTTGCATAAAAATAGAGTATTGACCAAATGCATTTGAGAAACATTAAGTGATATGTTGATCTCATCTAGATTCTCAATGCAGAGTGGCATATTGAAGGCACTGACAAGTCCTGGGGTGAAAGTATGCACCCATCTTTGTTTAACCTGAGATAATTCTGCCGAAACACCCTTTTCACAATGTTGTATTTATTTTCCCTTTTTTGCAGACTCCCCATTACATTAGCTTTAGACTCACTGATGACTCCTTTGTAATGATGCAAATGTTTTTAAAGCCATTCTGAACCTGTAGGCAGCAGAAATGTGTGCATACTGTGTGAGTCAAGGTTCAGTCAGAGAAGCAGAAGGATCAGGAGATTGGTTGTTGTGGGGACTAGGTCTTACGTAATTGTAGGAGCTGGTTACACAGGCTCTATGCTGCTGTCTTTATGATGACGGAGCTCACAGTCTGCCTGGCAGACATTTATGGAGGGAGAGTCAAGTTGGGAAGAAGCTGGAGCTCATAAGATGGATGGGAACCCTGGAGCAATGTCACGGTCTCCAGTTTTTGTAATGTGGGTATCCTAAGAAGCTGGTGTCCTTCATTATGGGATTGAATATACCCAGCTCAGCAGTCAGGGAAGCCCGAGGAGGGGAGGGTGCAGGGAAAGATGGCTGCAGCATCAGCAGGCCTGGCTACCGCCCTCACCACTGGTGAGCTTGTGGACGAGCAGCAATGCAGGTGGCTGCTTGATGCTCCTGCACTTACCTTCCACATGCATACACAGCCTGGTTGCTGCTTCACTTCTACCTGCCGAGTCTCAGCTGGAAATGTACAGACAGGGAAGGGAATTGTGAGAGTGTGGTTCAGCCTAGCTGGGTCTGTGTATCGTAAAGCCATCAGATGACAAGCACAGAACCGTGGGCATCCACAGTAAAGTAAATAAATTGCTGCGTGCATGTGATAGAGGTAATTGATGAAAAAAATTGATGCTGCATGCATCAACGTGAATGAATCTTACAAAAACATTGTGCAAAAGAAAACAAAAGCCATGGTTGCATTTACAGATATTTCAAAATAGGCACATCTATTCACAGTGCATGAATTCAGGGTCCTGGCTCTTCTCCAGAGAGGATAAATGCCTGGAGGGTGCTGAGGAGCCTCTCATGGGCAGATCATGATCTGCTTCCTGATCTGAGGGCTGGCTACGCAGGCATGTTCACTTGTGGAAAATTCAATGAATTGTGTAATTATAATTCATACTTCTTACTGGTTATGGTTCAATAGGAAGTTTAAGTAAATTAAAGTTTTCACAAGTTGTTAAATAGCCACGGGAGGCTAGGTTGGAGGGAAGGAACTAAGTTATAGCTGCTTGAACCCTGTAGAGAATGGGGCAAGTCAATAAGGCAGTGGAAAAGTGAGAAGACAGACCTGTGGAGGGCCATCATGGTGCTGTCCCACACTGTCCTTTCTCTGTTCTAGTCATGAGTTGCCAGTATGATGGGTTAGGACCATGTATACAGAGGACAACTCATGGTCTGTCATCTGTGGTACAAAGAACCACCGGTGTGACAGGGCAGAGAACACTGTAATGTTGTAGACCTGGAGTAGGCCCCAGAACCTTTATAATGTCCCCAGCTGTCCTGGTACATTCCACAGGGAAAACCTCTCTGGACTAATAACAGACATGGATGCTAAGGGAGAAATACAAGAATGTGGGGGGAACCTGATGCTTCAAGAGCTCAACCTTTATTGCCAAGCTCACCTCTCTTTCTGAGCCTTTTTTCTTATCTTTAACTCTGACAAACACAGGGTTGTTCTAGCTTTTCTGTTTCATGAAATTTTAATTCCCCTCTTCATGCTTTTTGTTTTAATGAACTAATAAGTTGGTTGGAATCGTGATTCTTCTCTTGAAAAGAAACTCTTTGAAAATCCCTTGGACTGTCATGCGTGGATTGGGTAATCCTCTCAGATGTCTGCTGTGTCATGGTGAATTCTCTGATACCTCAGTTACCTGAAAGCACTGTTGGCTGGGATTGTGGATGATGTTTTTAGTGCCTTGGACAATTAGGATTCAGAGTGTTAATAAGAAGTTTGCTAAGAAATGAAATCTTGCAAGTAACTTAGTGTGTGGTTTTGAATTTTTTTTTAACTTGCATGAAAACAAAAGGGACTATTTTGTGGGGTTCTCAACCACCTCTAGGTTACATTGCTACTTGTGTATTCCTCAGATTCCCTCAGTCCGGAGGATGCTTCTCACTGCATCCACCTTACCTCACCTTGGACCCACCTGGCAATTACCCTTCATGAACTATAATTGCTGCTCTCTTTCTGTAGCTTCTTGTTTATCTCTGGACTGTAATCTCTTTGTGGTCAGGGATTGTCGTCTTTTACTTCGTACTTCCATCTAGCTCAGTAAAAACTCAATTTTCAGTGACCGAGTCCCCAAATTCTAGAAGGAAAGACAGTTGACCTTTGAAGAAGGCCCACAATGGGGAGAGAGTAGACAGAGGGAGGGAAGCAGAATGCACCAATCAGGAAAGTAGGAAGAGATCCAGAATAGTATTCTATCAGGGAAATGAAGGAAAGGGAGGAGAAATATTTGAGGAATCAGCACATACTTGTAGAGGCCAATGACAATGAGAATGTTTTTAATAAAGAGTTTTGGGATTTGTCAGAGTTATTAGTGGCTGTAGAAAGGTGAGATGGAAGCAAGATCTCAAGGGACTAAGGAAAGACTATGAGATGAGGTGAGAAAACATGTAAGGAAGTAAGACCCGTAGAGGAAGAGCTGGAAGTGGCTGGGCAGAGTGGCAGGACCAGATCAGCCCACCTGAGAAGATGGCATGTGTTTGAAGGCAGCAACAGTAGGCCGCAGCTCCTCCTCTCCCGGTCTCCTGTCCGTCTGGAGTAACTCACGGGGTGCTAGACCCCACGAGCCTGCGAACATCTCCATGGTCCAGTACCAGTCAGTGATACATTTTTGAGAAGCCATACGTGCAAAGTACTCCCCCCTTTCTTGGTTTTTTTAACTCGTACCATCCCTTTCTTTCCCACAGGAAACATGGTAGAATGGTGCTTACCTCAAGATATTGACCTTGAAGGCGTCGAGTTCAAGTCTATGGCCAGTGGGTCCCATAAAGTCCAGTCTGACTTCATGTAAGTACTTCTGAGCTCAAGGCTTCTTGGACATGCCTTTTGCCCCCGCTCCCCGCACTTTCTCCAGGGCGTAAGAATTCTTATCAGAGGGTTCCTCAGTGTGTGCAAGTGCTCTGAAAGTACAGTGCAGATTGGTGTTTGTATCAGTTTTTTAGCAAGAAGGTCTCTAGCTTTCATCAAGTGCCATGAAGCTTCTCTCACTTGCTGAGAAATTGTGTGGCCCTCGCTTGAGGTTTGGTTTTAATGAAAGACTGCAGTTGTAGCTCATTGAGAGTTAGCACACATGTGTGCTAAAACTTGAAGTTCCCACCTTTTTTTTTTTTTTTTTTTTTTTTTTTTTTTTTTTTTTTTTTTT
>QZML01044457.1:3688511-3717219 GCA_016801275.1 Hystrix brachyura | reverse complement strand
TTTTTCTTTTTTTAATTTTAAAATGGGGACTCACTACTCACTAAGTCATTCAGTTGCCCAGGCTGGGCTTTAACTTGACATCCTCCTGCCTCGGCCTCCCAGAGTGCTGGGATTACAGCCACGCACCACCATGAAGTCCCTAAGTAAGGCCAGTTTTGGGTCCTGTATAATTGATGCCTTGTGAGTTTTGTGAGGAGCAGCAAGTGGAAGAACCTTCAGGATAATTTGGTAGCTTTAGCTTCCTCATTGGGCTGAAACCATGGCAGATACAAGTGGGAAAAGGAGAAGGAAACAAAATGACAGCTGTGTTGAAAATATCTGAGGCTCAGGAACAACGAAAAGAATCATTGTGGTCTGTGCTAAGAAAACAAACTCCTCATTCTGGAGGGGCCTAAAGACGCGTCTTGGTTCTGGGTCTGACCATCCGAGTCACAAGCTGTGGTGGAGCAGAGGAGAAGGCCTGTGTCCGTGGTCAGGGGCGGCTGGGCAGTGAGCTTGTCAGTCTTCAGTCCTGACCAGCGGGGCACCCCACAGCTGGTGAGTTCTGTAGTCCCCGAGCCCTGCCCGTTTCATCTGTGAGGTTCAGCGCTTTGTTTGAAGACTGAACTTTGTTATGTAGTGCTCTCCATACAGTTTATTTATTTATACTTTTAAGGAATTGCATTTTAGAGAAAGAAAAGAAACAATTTTTCTTCCGAATTTCAAGCCCAGTATCTATTTGTTGTTATTTTAGCTATTTTCGAAAGGGACCCTTCTTCGGCCTGGCCTGCTTCGCCAACATGCCTGTGGAAAGCGAGCTGGAACGCGGGGCCCGGATGAAGTCGGTGGGCATCCTCTCCCCTTCCTACACCCTGCTCTACCGGTACATGCACTTCTTGGAGAACCAGGTTCGGTACGTGGCTTCCACACACATGCGCAGGACCTGCCAGTTGGGCTGTGTGTGTGTGTGTGCACGCATGTGTGCACAGAGAGTCCCCTAAGACAGCAGCCAGGTGCCAGGACTACAGGTGCTTCTCCAAGCATGTCCTTGGCGATGGATCAGGGCTCTGGTGGTGTCCTTCATCTCAGCCAGCAGCCTGTGAAATACTTCTTCATCCTTAGATGAAGCTGGGGCAGATCGTGCTTCCAGTTTATATTAAGCACTTTTGTTTAATTAAAGAATTTGTTGACATGTACATGATCTTTGTTTACCCCGAGTCTCAATAATTGTCTCCCTGTCCCAGGTGGGCAGGCGGACTAAACTGTAGTGCCTAATTACTCAGTATTTGGGGCAGTGGGAAGAGTATCTTTAACAGAAGCAGCAAAACTATAGTTACTGTTTCAATTTTTTTTTAATTATGCAAGTAACCTACTTACACTTCAGATTGTGAGGGAGGAAATCTGTCTTTAATTCTGGAAGCAGTCTTAAAATTTTAGCACATTTACCTCTTTCCTGAGACTTATGTTTATGTACTTTTAAAAAATATATTCGACAGTCAGGTATGGTGGTACTCGAGTCCAGGAGTTTGAGGCATCCTGGGCAAAGGGGTGAGACACTATTTCAAAAAACTACACACACACATCCACACACACTAATTCAAAAAAATACACACACACACACAGCATCGGTATTATAGATACAATTTCATTGCCCATACTTTTAAATTTTGTGATTATTTTAAAGCTCTTATGTAATCTGTTTTGATTATCATCTTTAAAAGAACATGAAATTGTAGAAAAAAATTATTTTAAAATTTACATAAAAGCATAAAAGGATAAAATTCTTCCAGCTATTACTACTTAGACACCTGTCATTAATGTCAGTGTATCCTAAAATGGGGTAACTTTATGACTAATAATGTATGAAAATGTCCTCCTTCAAATAGGCTACTTTATTTATTTTTTTTTCACATGCACAGTGTTTTATTCTTTGAAGAATGGTTCTAACATATCACACTAAAGCTGAAAAATAAAGTTTGAAGTAAACAGTTTCATGAGGATGGGTTATAACACATGTAGTGCTTGTTCACTCTAAGGAATCCTGATCTTAGAGGTTCTGATGTACCCGTTGGCAGTAGCACCCAGGTTTCCCAAAGAGCCAGTCATCATTTTTCTCCTGTCTGCAGAGACTTTTTCTCATTAGCGGCCTTCTGTTTTTGTTGCATGATCTCAGAGTCCCTCTGCTTTCTCTGAGAAGTAGTCAAGCTATTCTCTTTTCTTTTTCCCTTGCTAATTTCTTGGGTTTTCTTCATATTTTTCTGGCGGGCAAGTTCTCGTTGATTTCCATGGGCCATGCCGACCACCCGGCCGGGCCCAGCGGGGGCGACTCAGACGCGCAACGGCTCCCTGGCACGGCTCCCTGGCACGCCCCGCGGCCGCAGCCACCCGTCTAGCCGTCTAGCCTTGAGGCCGAGCCCGGGCGGGCGCTGTGCGGGCGCGACGCCTCGGCTGCTACAGCCAGCGGCCCCGCCCCGGCCGGAGGGCGACTGCGCGTCCAAATAGGCTACTTTAATGAAATATATTTAGTATAGTTGTGCCTGCAGAGTTAAGAAAAACTCCAGCTGTCCCATAAGTTTATGTGGTTATTCCCTATAATTGAATATTTAGCATGTTTCTTTTTTACTTTTGCAGTACTAGAGGTTGAACCTAGGGCCTTCACATTGTGCTACACCCCCAAACTATTTTAAAGTGTTTTTTATTTTGAGACAGGATCTCACTAAGTTGCCCAAACTGGCCTCGAACTTGGGATGTGCCTGCCTCAGTCTCTCAGCATGCTGGGATTACAGGCGAGCATCACCAAGCCCAGCATTAGCCAAGTTTCTATGTTTTTTTTTTTAGCTGCCTCCGTACATTTGGGAACTACATTAAATACCTTCATGTATATATCTCTTTTTTTTGTATATATCTTTTCTGGTACTTGAACTATTTCTTCAATTTGTGTTTCAGAAGTAAAATTATATAGAATATTTTAAAAGAGTATTTTTATTGCAATCCAACACTTTAAAAAATTATTTCTTTAAGAAAAATTAATATAGTGCCACATTCTCATGGTTCAAAAGCCTAAACTGTAAGGCGGTATTATATTAAAGTTCCTACTAAACAGCAGTAAGGGAGAAAATTGAGAGAGAAGATTTTTTTGTCACTTCATAATTTAGAGTTAGGCAGGTAGTCAGGCTGGGCAGCCTGCTCTGTTCATCTGATTGTTCAAGAACCCACCTCTCCTCTCTTAGTCCCTCACACTATGAGAGTGTTTTTTGTATTCTAAGTTATTCTTGTCCAAATGCTCACCACTACCACGTGTGCATACCAGCCCACAGGGAAAGGGGAAAGGATGAAAATTGCGTTCATTACTTGTCATATTCCAGTGTCAAGTTCTCAGTCACAAAGATACACCTACCAGCAAAGTAGACTAGGAAATGTAGTCTCTCCATGGGTGACTCTGAGAACACATAAAATTCTAGGGTTTGGGTTATAAGCAGGAAGAAGAGAAGAAATGGATTTTTAGAAAAAAGTCACCTCTTCTTCCAGCAGAGGCCACCCAGGTATCTGTGTGTATCTCCTCCCACACGGAGGAGGACATTGGAGCCACCTCCTGCTGCTGCCTCCAGGGTATAACCGGGGTTCCTGTGTGACACGCTACTGTCCTTTGCATTGGACAGGGCTTGGCTCTTCGTACACTGAAGACCCATAGGGCAAGGGACAAGTCCCTCCACTTTCCCCCTCCCAAATGCCATACAGGAGGTAGAGTGGGAACCACAGTACGAGCTGCTATTCAGAAAAGGGGACATGGATAGACAGAAGCAGTCATTAGTCACTTGCCATAATGACATTCTGTTGAGTGCAGATTGTAAAGACTGCTTGTCCTGGCAGAGCAGTTTGCTCCTGGCTAAACCTTGGTGCTGCTGTGTAGAACCCCTTGTCCATTTTCTTCTGTGGCTCCTGGATTTGCTGCTTAGGAGACTTTCTCTGTCTCCTCCAGAGCCACCTCTGCAGCAGGCCCAGGAGAACAAGCCCTTCTTGAGCCTGCACAGTTTCAGACCTACTTCCTGCTGGAGCAAGTTGTGGGGCTCACGGTTTCTTTAGGACTTGGAAGGCCACAGGCTTTTATAGGCCAGGCATGGGATAATATATGTCCCTCAAAAACTAAATTGGCTTCTCATTGTTCACTTCCAGTCATTTTCAGCTCTCAACATCCAAGGATCCCTTCTGGGTCATGGTGTTTTAGTTAGTGGGCTCTAAATTACTTACTGATCTCTCTATCTGGCCCATCCCTCTCTCCCTTATGCTGGCAAGTACTAGGAGGCAACGTTCTTCACTTGGGTCTTTACAGATAGACTGACTCCTTGGGCTCCACAAGAATACTTAACTAGGAATTTTCACTGATGCATCGAGAGAGACTCTTAGCTTCCTCTTTCTGGGTGCAGAAGCCTTGAATTTTCCAGCTCCACAGGGCCCCAAATTATTGTTGATTTATTATTGTAAAATTTAGCGCTAACTGCCCTTAGTCAGCTGAAGCTGACCAATTCTGTCTTCCTCCTGTAGTAGCCCACTGTGGTTAAGAAGAGCAATGGCGGTCAGCATCAGCACTCTGCTTCCAACTACTTCTCCTGAGGCTACAAATTCAGGTGACACGGTCTGTGTTACACCTTACTGAAGTTTTAGCAAATGTTTTCACTACATTTTACAAGCGTTACCAGCTTTCTAGTCTTGAATAGTTATTTCTTTTCATCACCCTCCTCTTCTGGCTGCTAAGCCGATGAAAGACACAGTGTGGTTTTTCTTACAATAATGACTTATCTCTAGGTATCATCCTTTCCTTAGGTAAAGTACAGTCTAGGTTACTGTAACAAAGAGCAGACCCAAAAAACAGTGGCTCAAATAAGGTACAAGAACGACTTTTGTGGCATGACAGTCCCAGGGGTAGAGAAGTAGGCCAGTGTGGGTATTGACTGTCATACTAGTTAGTCATTATGGGATCCAAGTCATTGTCTTATGCCGTTTCCTGGAGTGATGTTCTCACCCACATGATAGAAGCTGACTGCTCACTATTATTATATATAGTCAACCAGCAAGAACAGAAATCTCAGAATTTGAACACGTCACTTCTGGTCACAGTGCTTTGCCTGTTCTTGGTACTGGCCACACCTAGCAGCAAGGAAGTCTGGGAAAGATAGTCTGTGGCTAAGTGAACATGTGACTGTGTAAAATTTGAGGATTCTGTTACTAAAGGAACAGTCTCCACCACTGGCATAAAATGAAAAGTTATCACCTACTTCCCATATCCATTCCACGATCCCGGTAATCACTGTTAATTTTCCACATATCTTCCCAAAGTTTGTGTGGAGACATGATACAAATCTACATTCTCCTCCCCCTTTTCATGTAAAAAGGTAACATGTTAGGAAGGTTTGTATCTCGTCTTTTTCACCCAGTGGTGTGGGGCATCACCTCACATCAGCACACTGAGAGGACTTTTGTTTTCTCAGTCATCTTATATGCCCTCTATAGAAGAGCAGTGCTGTATTTATTAAGTCCTTTACTGATGGGCATTTGGTTCTTTCCAGCCCATTGCTGATATAAATGATGCTGCCCTGAATACCATGAACAAGTATTATTTCACACATGAGTGGCTTATCTATACATTAAATTTCCAGAAATGAAATTGGGTACAAATTTGTAATTCTAATAAACATTGTCAAATTGTTTTCATAGAGGTCGAACCATTTTGCTGTTCCACAGTAATGCAGGAGAGTGCCTGCTTTATCACACTGCCAACACAAAAATAAAAGTTCTGGACTTTCGGCATTCTGATGGATAAAAAACAGCACATTAGTATACTTTCAATTGTCATTTTTATTGTAAGTGAAGTGAGCATCTTTGTATATATTCAAGTAATTTGCATTCCTGTTTTTACTAGCTGTTCCTAGACTTGGCTACATTCCGTTGTTCTTGTTGGCCGTTTCTCACTAATTTCTAGGAGTTTGATGTATAATAAGGAAATGTGTTCTTTGTGACATAAATTGAAAATTATTTCCTGCTTTGTCGTGTGTCTCTTAGTATTACTCTTTTGTTGCGTAGATGCTTTTCTTCTTTGAATTCATTAATCTTTTTATGGCTTTTAGATTTGGAGTCATAGCTAGAAAGATTTTCCAGCCTGGTGATTAAAGACAACCAGAGGTAACTGGAGAGAACAGGCTTGTGTGGGAGAGCAGGAACGGAGTAGGGTCTGGGCGGGCAGAAGGCTTGCCTGAGCAATGCCTTTGGTATGAATAAATTAGACTTGATTCTGCTGCACCTAATCTGTGTCTCATACTCATTCTGACTCCTGATTCCCCAGAACTATTTATAGTGCTTCCTCTATAACTCTTGCCTTCAGTGTCTCTCTAGAGAGGCCTTTCTAATGATAATTTCTTATTCATCCAAAGACAATGGATAACTGTTTCGTAGTTTAACAAATAGAAAAGAGAAGAGGGACTGGAAAAGAACAACAGGAACTGAAGACAAGTAATGATATTTATATTGTTGGACACTTTGCTTAGATTTTGATTCCGAGAAGGCAGCTATAAGATGACATTTTCAGAACAACAGGTATAATGCGAATGTTGACTGGGCGTTACTTTTTATTAAGACATTATTAAAAAGGTGAGCTAACGGCATGGTGGCTGTGTTATTTTTAAAATATACTATCAGTAAGTGATACATACCAAAGTGTACGATAACACATTATCCATGTGGAATGGTGTGGAATCTCCAAGGGAAAAAAGTTGTTAGTGATAGGGGACTGGGCGTGGATGTAACCACATGGATTGTTATTGAAGCTGAGTAATGGGCACGTGGGCCTCATTCTTCTTTTCTTTCTACTTTTTTGAATATGTTTGAAAACTTCCATAACAAAGAGTTTTGAAAAACTGAATGTAAAATTAACATATGCTACAGTTATTGTTGGGAACTTGAAAAATAGAAAACCTCAAAGGAAGGGGAGCATGATCTCAGGCATAAGTACTGGTAACACTATAATATATCCTTCTGGTCTTTTCCCCTTGAATAAATTATATAAATGACTTTTTTTTTTTTGGTGCTGAGGATCGAACTTGGGGAACTCTAACCACTGAGCTCAACTCCCAGCCCCTCTTACGGCTTTTTTTAAAAAAGGACTATTGACATCATTTAATATCTAAATTTTTTTTTTAATGCGGTATGTTAACCTTCCAGTGTATCTTCAGAGTCTTTAACATTGTTTTGGTGGTTTCACAACATGTCAACATATAGTTATACTATAACTTATTTAAATACTGTGCTTTGAGGTAGTTTTTTTTATTTTGCCACCGTAAGCATGAGCCTCCTTGTGGGTGATCGTTCACACCCATAAATAGCTCCTTCGACTGACCGCAAGCCTAGAAATGGAATCGCCGGGAGGATCAGGGTGTGTGCAGTGTATGCTCTGATACAGATTGTACTGTAGCCTAGAAGAGGCGGTGCTGTTTTCGCCCTGCAGCAGCAGCGTATGGGAATGCCTGTTTTTCTGCATTCGCAAAGCCAGAAGACAGACTTACTGAGACTAGTTGTGAATACACCAGACTGAGGAGGTGTAACTGTGGCACAGAGGCCTCTCTGGTTCTTGGATTGAGTGAGCTACCGCAGGGTGTGGTAGGGGAAGGCAGAGTCAGCTGCACTCGGCATGTGCACCGTCATGTGTGTCTGGGATTTGTCAGTGCAGGGACCGTGGCCTAAAGAGAACCCCAGTGTCTCTGGTCTTGGAGGAAGGTCCTTGCTCTGGCCCCAAAGCCTGTGGCTTCAGATCAGTAGCCTATCTTGAGCCAGTAATTAATAGTTTTTACAATGTCACATCTCTTGGACAGATTGCATAGGTGGCTTGGTGGTTTCTTAATCTATGCACCCTTACAGATAAGCACACCAGAAGGGTCTCCTTTTATATCATCTTAAAAACCAGCTTATCTTACAGCACTCTCAGCTTTCCTTCATTCCTTTTCGGTTTGCATTATTACTGTGGTTTGATGGTCTATCTTGTTTGTTGCAAAGTCTATAGCATGCTTACATTTTTTGAAGTCTTCATACAATGGTTGTTTAACAGTCACCTGGGAAGTGCCAAATTATATTTATGTCTCTGTTCATATTCTGTAGTTCATATTTTTGCCTTGTTCTCTCTGATCAGAGAAAGGGTCATGGAGTCCTGATGTTGGCTTGTTTAGTACATTTACTTCAGTGAGCTTTTCTATAGATTCTTGCTCCAAATATAGCGTTTAATGTAGTCAAACAGAAAAGATAATTGAGCAGCAAATCAGCAAACAGTAAACCTACAAAGTGAAAATGTATTAAACCAGTTACCCTTGATTCAGCCCTTTCAACACAGAAAATAGAGATTCTCAGTGCTGTTTTTTAGGGACAGTGGGTTGTAATGTAAACACCTTTGAAGTTATTGGCTGTGAATTTCTGTTTATCAAACTTCCATCCGTTTGACCCACATCCCAGAACAGGGTCTGAAATCTGTCGTCCCCTCAGAATCGCCAGACACGGCTTGGCCGCTGCGGATTTCCAAATGATCGTAAGAGCTCCCTACAGTCACTTATTATTACATCACTTGGCTACCTTCTTGTGCAAAGCCTAAAACAAAATGTTTAGGAACTCTGAAATGAGAGCGCTGTCTCCCAGAAAGGAACTTATTTTACCAGTCATTGAGGGGAGCGGGTTGCTGGGGATCAAGGGCCTCGCACCTGCTAGGCAAGCGCTCCAGCACTTGAGCTCAATCCCCAAGTCCTTACCAATCATTTAAAAAAATACAGTGATGTTAAGATCTTCTCTGTCTCTGTCTCTGTCTCTGTCTCTGTCTCTCTCTCTCTCTCTCTCTCTCTCTCTCTCTCTCTCTCTTTCTAATATAATTTTATATGAAAGCCTCTTGTCACTGGCTGAAGTCACTCTGGAGTGGAGGTGGTTGGAGAACACCTGGCTACTGGTTGGTCAATGACATCTTGATTCTGTACAGTTTGTGTTATATTTTAGAGTAAGGCACGTGGCAGGTTGCGGGGGGGGGTGACAGATACTTGCCTTCTGTTAAGCTGGTTCTGGGGCCCAGCATAATAAGGAATGCCTTTCCTTTGCTCAGAGAAGCCATATTTTGCTGCTTTTTCACCATTCTAGAGAATCGTAAAACACAAAGAAAATTCAAGTGGGCAAAAAGGGACTGGGGCTTTTTTATTTGCTGGAACTGCATAACAAAGTCCCAGAAAACGGTTGGCTTGGAACAACGTTTCTAGAGCTTAGAAGGCCAAAGCCGAGCGGAGGTGTCAGTGGGGTTGGTTCCCCTGAGGGCTGTGAGGAAGAATCTACCCCTGCTGCTGTCCTGGCTTCCAGTGTTGCTGGTGGTCTTCCTTGTTCTCGATTTGTAGGGGCATCGCCTCAGCCCCTGCCTTCATCATCCCTTTCTGGGTTTACTCCAGTGACCTCATTTTTAATTTGATTTCCTCTGTAAAGACTCTATCCAAATAAGGTGACGTTCTGAGGTACGGGGAGTTAGGATTCCACCTTTTTCTTTTTTTTTTTTTTGTGGTGGAGCAGAATTCAAGCTCTTGGCACCCTCGTTAATCTTCATACCTTGACTTGGAGGCAGGATTCTGCACTGTACAGGGAGGCAGGACTCAGTGCTGCCTTCTTGGTTCAGGGTCATCTGACAGGGCTCCTGGTCTATGCAGAGGACAGGACCGAGGTGGGAGGAGAAGACATTCTCCTGTGTTTCATTCCTTTCTTACTTGATGGGAAATTACGATCTCAGTGACCTCCAGTCGTAACTTCTTTATCAGTACACGTTTGAAGTACACAGTGTTTACATTCCTTGTGTGGCGTTGGCACCTGTACACATCTTCTTTCATCCCTTTTCCTTCTCTTCCCTCCATCTCTTGATCCCCTTCCAATTTGAGAAAGATCTGTGTCCCCACTTCCTATTATCTTTTATTTTGCTCTTTATTTATAATTAGAGTTTCACATATAAATCACACAATATTTAAGCTTGTGTGTCTGATTTATGTTCTTTAACGTTATAGTCTCAAGATAATCCATTTTCCTACAAACGCCTCAGTTTCTTTTTCTTTATGACACAGTACTCCATGATGTGTAACTACCACATTTTCTTTACCTTTCATCTGTTGATGGACATGCAGGACACTTCCAAGATTTAGCTGTTATGAATTGCGCTGCTATACACATGGGTGTGCGTGTGTCACTGTAATATGATGTCTTTTTCGGGGAGTGCTGGGGATTGAACTCAGGACCTTGTGCTTGCTAGGCAAGCGCTCTACCACTCAGCTAAATCCCCAGCCCCCTGTAATATGATGTCTTTAACTCTTTCAGGGAAGTATCTGATTTGGGACAGGAGGCGTAAGCTTCTCTCTGTTCTCTAACAACAAAAAGAGCAAGCAAGCACGAGTTCGACACCAAGAGCGGCAGTAAGCAGGGAATTTGTAGTCTTCCGAGTTATCCTTTCTCACAGAAAACAGCCACTTTCTGGGAAGTGACATATGATCTTTAGCATACCTTGCCCAAGAACAATAGACATTAGTCACAGCCTGCTAATTCTGTGCATTTCCCACGAGAAAAAGCATGACACACTTGGGGTAACGTGAAGGGTCTTCTGTAATGGAAAAGGAGGCTCCGAGACAGCCCCAGAATGCAGATCTTCTGATGAACCTACTGACCGTGGGTGGGGGACGAACTGCGGGGCTGCGGCCAGCACTGTTCTCACTGTGCGTGCACTGGGTGTGTGTGTTACGCAGGCACCAGCTGGAGACACCAGGACATTACTCACATCTGGCTGCATTCTATGAAGACAAGAAAGGGGTGCTCCATGTGGGACCCGGGAGAGGCAGCAGCCTGCCCCCTGTTTACTGGCTCCCTTCCATCCACCGCTACATGTATCCCGAGATGAAGGTGAGGTTGGCCTTACCCTTGCACGGTACTGGGCTTGTGTCTGCAACAGTAGTTGTAGATTGAGTTTTCATTAATAAGGGATTTCTTTTTTTTTTTTAGCTGCTCCAGAGGCATATCCTAGCTTTATTAAAGGGCCCGTGCCGCAGAATCAATATAAAAACACAAAAAGTCCCATCAGTTTAATAACAATAAAAAACCCCAAAAATGGAAAACTCAGGGGGCAAAGGAAAAGACCCCTAGGCCAGGGGCACGGGGAGCCCTGCTCATGGCACCAGGCCTGGCTGCAGGGTCCTCCGTTATTGCTGTTGCTACGAGGTCGAGGGGCAGCGATTGTCCTGTGGGAGCCACCATTCACCTGGGTCAGGGACCCTTACTTCTTCTGGGGTGTGCTCAGCTTCTGCATGCCCCGGATCTTGTCCAGCAGGCCAGAGATGAAGGCCTCAGTGGGTTTCTATCTGGGCTCGTGCCCAAAGCCTGCTGTTGATCAAACAGGGTTGTGACATAAGCATTTGGGTTTACTTAAAACATAAGATGAGTTGTCTTGAACAGTTTTCCTGCTAGACACTTCTGTAATCGTAGCGCACAACCATGTATCATAGGCTCATAGGCAGGCTGGTCGTGCTGGCCTCCTAGAAGGGGAAAGATGGATTTGATTCTGTTGATTGCTGCTGATGTTGTACATCCATACATGTAAACTAAAGATGGAGAGCTTGATGAACAGGTATGATGGTTATTATGTTTTTTACTTTCATTTTGTAGATTTTCTGTAGCACTGTGCTTTCGCTACCGGAATATGTTTGCTTCAAGTTAACAAAGCACCTGGCCAAGTGTTAGATGTTGGAGTGCTACAAAGGTCACTGAGAACATGAATCTTCTCTTTCTCTTCCTTCCTCTCCCCTGTGGCTGGTCATAAGATATTTCAGTGGAAACTTAGGGCTCCCCTGGCAGAGAAATAATGCATGACTCTAAGGGAGAGGGCATCTTGAAAGAGGAGTTGGGCTCTGAAGTTCGTATTTGGCTCAGTGGAAAGTGATTCCAGACCGAGGGGAAGCATGTGCAATAGTGAATGCTGCGGTCTGTCGCTTTCTGAGTGCCTTCCCTGAGGTAGGCATTGTGCTGGCTCTTTATACCTGTTGCAGCGCACTTAAAAAAATTTGTTTAGTCTTTGTTTTTCAGCTAAAGCAGTGGAGGCCTATAAAGCCTCAATGACTTGCTTCAGGCCATGTAGCAGTAAGAGATGGAGCCAGGATTCAAACACAGGATGTGTGCCAAGGCCAGCGCTCATCCCTCTCTGCCCTGCTTCAGTGTTGCTGCAGAGATGTGAGAAAAGGAAAGCACAAGACACATTCATGAGTCATTAATAACTCATTTAACTAAGTTTACATTTTAACGCTATCTCACCATAAGAGAAAAGACTGGAAAAATAGACTGGAAACAAATTGCAGGGAACCTTAAATACTAGACCATAGAATTTGAACCCTAGTAGGTAAACAGTTAGGGTCTTACTAGGAAAACAGAGACTATGTTAGTTATTTCAAGCTAATTCAGTATAAGGAATCAGTAATACAGGACTTGGGAGACCAAAGGAGCAAACAGGGACATGTATACCACCCTGTATTAGATATCTATTGCTGCATAACAAATCACACCAAGTTTGAAAGCTTAAAACAGTATGTGCTTATTGTGTCTCAGGTTCTGTGAGTCAGGAGTCCAGGCCTGGCTCAGCTGGGTGCTCTGCTTTGTCATCTCATCAGATTGCAGTCAAGGCATCAGCCAGGAAGTACCCACTTCCAAGCTCATTGGCAGGGTTAGGTTAAATGAAGGCCTCAGCACCCTACTGGTGGTTGGAGGCTGCCTCAGTTCTTAGCCATGTGGGTCTCTAATCTGCTTAAAAACTGGCAAGAGATCCAATACTGCTAACTAGATGGAAATCAGAATTTTTTGTAAGCTAATCTTGGAAGTAAGGCCTGCAACATAGCTGTATTATCTTGGTTAGAAGCAAGTTACTCAAGGGGAAGAGGAAAGTGCATGAGGTTGCAAACACCAAGCTGGTGGGTTACTGGGGCTCTCTTTAAGGCTGCCTGCCACACCCAGCACCAGGGCGGCAAAGGGGAAGAGGAGTTGTTATCAGCATCATGGGAGCTTGGACAGGGAAATTCTGCCAGCCCGCGCTCGGATCTGTGGGGCGGCACTGGGCTTCTGATGCTGGTGCCTTTCGGACATGGGTCAGCATGTGCTGAGAGGGCTGAGAAAAGCTGCAGGGTGAAGCCCTGAGTCCTCCCCTCTTGGAGCAACGCCAACAGAGGTGGAGTCTAAGGAGAACTTCTCCCTTCCTCCTGCCTTCCAGCCTGCAGCCATTGACTTCCATTGGAAGAATTGAACAGGCAGCCAATTGGAATGGGAGTGCAGGAAATGCAGTCTGCATATTTCTCAGCCCTGTGGTGTTGGCTAACAGATGATAAGAAATGGTCAGAGTGTGGTCCAGGCGATGCGGGGCTCATGCTGATCTGAAATTTGTCTGTCAGTCTGCTTCTTATTGGTTATTCTGAGCACAATTGCTTCTGGGTGTCTCCAAAACTAGAGGGAGGTGACCAGCGTCTGGCCAAGTGTTCCTGGATTTCAAATGTTCCTGAAGGCCAGGAAGGAGGGTCAGAGAAAGAAAAGGGAAATTGCCAAATTGCGTTTGCCCTGTTGAGGGCAGCTCATTAACATACTTGTGACATACTGGGAGAGGCGAGGGGAAAAGGTACTTGCATAGGTTGCATATACAAATGTGTATGGTCTTCTTTGTAATAATATGTCAACATAGTAAAATTAAAAGTACATGCTCCTTTTGTTTGTGATCTCACTCCTTGGGCTCTGTCCTGTAAGTACAAAACCACTAGAGCCACATGTGTTTTTAAGAATGTTTAACTCCACATCGTTCAGAGAGATAGAAAACTAGGATGCCCTTAGAGCAAGCAGCCATTGTGAATAATGAATTAGGGCATAAGAAGTTGACAGGGAAGGTCTGCCAGGTCATGCAGAAAATGAGATGATACGATCACACTTTAGTGTAATAATCCCAGTCTCAGGTATAGATAGATATAGGTACCTATGTGCATGAATAAACATGGAGAAACAAGAATGGATGTGTACTAGGTTATGAATGTGCATGCGGCCTGAGGGTGAAATAAAGTATGGAGTAGGGGAGGCCTGTGCTTACTTGTATGAAAACAGAAGGGGCCAGAAAAAAGTGACAGCTGTGGGAGCCACCTGAACTTCTGGCAGCTTATAGGAAGTGACATATTCCCTCCTAATCACCAGGCTTGTGTGTGTGGCAGTCCCTCTGCCAGAACACCATCCTGCAGGTTCATGCTTTCTGTTGAAGCTCCGATGTCCGGGAGGCATCCATCTTTCCAGAATGGAATCTGCTCCCTCCCCTGTGTCCCATAGCTCCTGTCCGTCCCCCTTGCTCTCACTAGACTTCTAATTGGCTGTTTATCTGTTTCTCTGAACCTGTTAACTACAGGAGGGCAGAGACTGAGTGGTTTTTGTTGTTGGAACTAGAATATAGAATACTTGCTGCTTTGGCACAAAGTAAGCACTTAAGAGGTACTTCTCGAATGAATGCATATGTTTTAGTCACTTTCCCCTCACTGGGACAAAATACTTGATGCCCACAACTTAAAGGAGAAGTTTATTTTGGCTCACAGTTTCAGGGGTTCAGTTCATGGTTGGCTGGCTCTAAGGCAGAAATGGCATGATGAAAGGGCCAGGGAGAGGAATGCTGCTCACCTTATGGAGCAGAGGAAGCAGAAAGAGAAGGGAAGGTCGAGGGAGGGAGGTGTACCTACCAAAGTCACTCCCACAGTGACAGAACTCTTCCAACCAGACCCCATTTAGCGGTTAACACATTTTCAGCTATGAACTTGTCAGTAGGTCAATCCACTGATGCATATAGAACCCCCATGATCCAATCACCCTTTCCAACATCCCTCCTCTGACACACATGAGATTTTAGGGGACATTTTAGATCTAAATGTAGCAGGCACATGCATCCATGAATGAACCTGTAAATGAGGTCAGAATTGACTAAGGAGCTATCATTTGGTGTAGGATGTCCAGGTCTAGGATACACTGGTCCTAACCCTGGCCCTGACCCTGCCAGGCCTTTGTGCACTACAACACATGTTAAGAGCTTGAAGATAGAAGAGGGAGGTGTGGAAGAGGGAGGCGTTGACTTGATCAGACTTGATGAACGATAGTGATTGGAGAATCTGACCAGACTTGTTCACTTGGTGACTCTCCTCCTGGTGATTTGGGATGTTGTGAGAGAGGAGTAGACAAAAGGAGATCACAGACAGGCATGCTCAGTGTTGGGCGGCCTTTCTCCTGGCACCAGGCAAGTGAATGGCATTGGTGCAGGGTCAGTGCCTTGAAGAGTGAAATGTCCTCTCGAGTGGTCCAGGTGCAGCTTCAGAGGGCTGAGGGCAGCCGTGGTCTGGACAGGCAGAGCTTGGAGACTGTCTCAGGGCTGGCTGCGCAGCCCCCCAGGCTTCCCTGTCATTAAACCCCACATGCAGCCTTCGTATGGCTGCTGCTTTTCCAGACTGTTCTTGCTGGTGTCCCTGGTAGATGAGCACTCTTATTAACTTCTGACACTTCAGCATGGACGTGGCCTTTTGAAATGCTTCCGAGGCAGCTGGTTTGAAGCTTCTGTTTTGGCAGTGAAATTACTGGTTACCATTTGTGGGCTCTTTCTAGCTGCTAAATATTTCCTGTTTTGTGTCAAGTGGTCATTCTAGTCATAGGTAGCGGTCTCCCCAGTTTATAGATGAGGAAAGCAAACTAGAAACTTGAGCTAACTTTCTCTTGGCCTCCCTGGTAGTAAATGGCAGGGCCAGGATAGGAATTCCTTGAGCTTATGCTCTTAACCCTGAGGGTCGCCCTCCTGGAAGGCAGCCTGGGGGTTGCCAGACTCTACAGTTGGCCTTGGCAGGAAGTTGGTTAGAGTCAGAGTGTGGCAGGGTTAGGCTGGGAGGCCCCGTGGGTCTTCCTTGCCTGTGATCACTGCCACTGCCTCACGTTGTGTGCAGAGGTCTTCGTTTATTTGGCTAATTCAAGACTGTTTACTCTTACTTTGTTATTTGCAGTGCTCAATAATGTGTCGGAAGTGAATTTTCTCACTGAGGCTGTCTCTTCAGATATAACATTAAAGTCAGCTTTTTTTCCTCTTTCTCCAAAGTAAAGTAGTTAGTTTCTTTTATAAACTCAGACTTCAGTGTACCACTGATCTTTTGCATTATAGAAAACCAGTTTAAAGATAAGACCATTAAAGTGACAAACATTTTGTACAGAAGTATCCATCCCTTAGTGTATCTCTTTGGTCGTACTTGGTATTTTCATTTTGTTTTTTGCTTTTTTTTTTTTTTTTTCCCTTTGGTTGGGGTATCAGTTCGGCACACACCTGCACTGGGTCTTTTTCACAATGATATTTCTAACAAGCTCTTCGCCCCCTTCCTGCCTCTCCTCGTCTCTTTCTGTACTTTCAGATCACACACCCAGCTGGCTGCATGTCTCAGTTTATTAAGTTCTTTGGAGAGCAGATCCTCATCCTCTGGAAATTTGCCTTACTCCGAAAGCGTATTTTGATATTTTCTCCTCCACCTGTGGGCGTTGTGTGCTATAGAGGTAAGGAGAAGCCACAGTCAGGCTCTTCCTAAGTTCCCAGAACAGAAATTGCTCCAAATCTTTCCTCCTTCACCAACTTTGGAAGAGTTTGGACCATATCAAGGAGATCAAGGATCTAAGACCAGCAGGGACCTGACTGGATCTGTATTTTAGAAGGGGGAGTCTGGGTGTGCAGCTAAGGGAAAAAGTGGACTGGGGACACATTGGTAGCTTGGTGAGAGATAGGTCAGGATTAAAGCAAAGAAGATGGATTCAGGACACATTTAAGAAGATAAGCTGGACATGGCTTGTGTGATTGGGTTGTGAAGGTTCTGAAGTATGAGGGGACACTGGAGAAGAATATGGATGATGGAGCCCGAAGGTGGGGTCCTGGCATTCCAGGGGAGCACAAAGCAGGGCCCTCCCAGCTTCTGTATTAGTCCACTTCCTGTTGCTGTAATAAAATGCCTGCAGCTGGGGAGTTCATAAAGAGAGCTTCTGGTGAGGACCTCATGGTGGAAGAGCAGAAGCAGGTCAGGGGAGAGAGGAAGTGCCTGGCTAGCTCTAGAACACCCTGCTGTGGAGATAGCTGACCTGCTGTGCTGAGAACTGCTTTCATCCCTTCACATAGGTGAAGCCCCTGTGGTCTAATTCCCTTGTAAGGGCCTCTCAGCATCATTATACAGGGAACCAAGCCTCAACATAAATTTTGGGGCAGACAGACCACACCCAAACCAGCTTCCTCGTAGACCAGCTGTGTAGAGAAGGCACTGACCGGCAGCCTCTCCTCTCACTTCCTCGGTCCCCACAGTGTACTGCTGCTGCTGCCTGGCCAATGTCTCACTACCTGGTATCGGGGGCACCATCCCCGAGTCCAAGCCCTTCTTCTACGTGAACGTGGCTGACATCGAGAGCCTGGAGGTAGAGGTGTCCTATGTGGCCTGTGAGTATGGGGCCCTCTGTCCTCCTGCCCCGTGTCTGAGCCCTTCTCCCAGACCTGGGCTCCAGAACTCCTCAACTCCTCGGCCCCTGTGGGGTCGGGCTAGCCCCTCACTGACCCCTCAGGTTCCTGCCCCCTTAGCCTCGGCTTCCGCAGGCACCACAGAGAAGATATTCGAGGAGAAGCAGGAGCTGTACGATGTCTACGTGGATAACCAGAACGTGAAGACCCACCACGACCACCTGCAGCCCCTGCTAAAGATCAACAGTGCCGACAGGGAGAAGTACCGGCGGCTCAACGAGCAGAGGTGGGGGCTGCATAGGGGCGCGGTCCAGACTCAGAGCGCCCACTTTCCTTGGGCCACCTCGGGGGTCTCCTCGAAGGCTGTCCCACTGCCCCTGCCCTCAGGCGGTGCGCATGCTGCCTGGGAGATGGAGATGAGGGCGCGCCAGGCTCCCTGCGTGGGCCCCAAAGGAGGGAGGCAGAGACGCAGTGTGATTTCTTTCAGCCAGGCTTTGGAGTCTCAAGTCCAGAGAGAGGCGGTTACACCAACTTCCAGAAACTCCCCGAGTGACCTTGTGCAGAGTTGTCTTTGAGTTCGGGGGTGGGGGTGCGTCCCCCACACATGTATGTTCTAACAGCTGTTTATTGGACACCTGTACCGTGAGGGTCACTGTGTTAGAAACCTGCTTCTGTGTTACTTTATCTCATGTAATTCTCAGTAATCTGGCTGTCCTGTGAGATAACTGGTACCATTGCCGTCCCCATTCAGCGGACGTTTAAGAAAGATCACTGAGGTTCCCGGGACAAAGCTGGCTGTAAACCCTGGGATTTGAGTCCACCCGTGCCCTTTGATTCTTTTGCTGTCCCCTCCCTCCCTGCCTCACCGTGGGGACCTGCCCTGGACGGTGCTGCTTCCGGTGAGGTGCAGCCCATTGCCGATCTCTGGACACTGCCAGGCCTGTGTCTGGGGTCTGTAGCCGCCCTCAGTCTGATGGTGGTCTCCCTCCCAACAGGCAGATGTTGCTGTACTCGCAGGAGGTTGAGGAAGACTACAACCCTTGTGAAGAGGACCTCTTTGTGCTGTGAGTTGGCCTGTGCAGGGGCTGGGGGCCTCCCTGAGGATCCCTTCAGCACCAACTGCTTTGGATGACCCTTGTCCCTCCCAAGTCACCCCCTCCGGTTCAGGGATGCCCTTTTTTTTTTTTTTAACCCCTCTGCAGTACCAGGGATTGAACCAGGGGCTTTGCACTGAGCTATATCCCCAGCCCTTTTGAATTTTTTGAGATAGGGGTCTTGCTAAGTTGCCCAGGCTGGGCTTGAACTTGCCATTCTGCTACCTCAGCCTGTCAGAGTGCTGGGATTACAGTCATGTACTGCTCTGCCCACGTAGGGTTGTCCTTTATTGCTGCCAAGAGCTGGGCTCCTTGCAGAGGCAACCTGAGGCCTAGAAAGCCTGTAGGGGGAACCCAGAAGAGTCAAGGAAAGAGGCAGGGGCAGGTCATTGAGCGAAAACGTGAGTCCACTGTGTGCTCTTGGGTGCGTAGGATGCCTACCACGTGGAAGCTCTGCTGTCCCTCGGGGCTGTCTCAGCATTGCTTCCTCCAAACAGAACAGTTCCTTGCACTGAGTGTTGTGGGATAGTCTAAGTTGAGTGGAATCGCTCCCCGAGGTCTGCTGGTCTGGGCAGCGCCCTGGGTGGGGCAGGGAGAGAGAGGACGGCACCAGGACCTTTGCACCTCACTGACTTCATTTGTAAGCAGCCACGTGAAACTGTCCTGAATACACGCAGAACTGTAACCGAGACAGTAACTAGGCTCCCAGCTTCCTGTCTGGTCCTTCTGGCCCACACGCTGGGATGGGTTGGGGGCAGATGCACTAGGGGCCAGTCCTGGTTTTGATGGGAAGCCATTGTGGACGTGGGCTGCTTCTCACAGCATCCTGTCTCATGCACACTGGCTGTGTAGACATGCAGGTGTCCAGGAACAGTGTAGAGCCACAGTCTCGTCATGGGTTGACACACCACACGCCTGAAATCCTGAGCTCCCACTGCCGCCTAGAGCACAGGTCACCTCTGCCATTCCAGGAGGGCTGAGCAGCATGACTCGGATAGTGCACGCCTGTCACACACTTGTGTGGCCCTGGGACTTTAAAACCTTGCTCCATGCATGACAGCTCCACCCCCAGAGTCATCAAAAACAGACACCCAGGGACACTGCAGGCCCTGCTGTCTCAGGGGCACGGCTGGCCTCCCTTTCTCCTTTGCCCTGCCTCCCAGACTGCTTGCTTCAGCGTAGCCCGTGCCTGCCCAGTCTGCCGGGCGCCCCTTCTGTGTGGACAGTGTCAGCCCCGGGCGGTCTGCAGGGCCGGGGAGCAGGGCATGGCCCCTTTTCTCTGGGGAGGCTCCTGGCCGAGCTTGGAGAGAGGTGCATTTCGGTTTCCCACTTGACCTCAGAACTGCATTACCAGGCTCTGTGATTTTAACTTTCTCCTCCCCTGATGACTGAGCAGGAGAAGAAAGCTGTGTATAGGGCCCTCTCCATGAGGCTGTGTTCAAACTACTAGCAAGCAGCTTCTTACAGGAAAACAAACTGTTGGTAGTCACACTGTCACACTCAGAGGTTTCTCCAGTCATTTTGTGCTTCATGCCAGATGGCTTCTTTGCTAGCCTTGTGCTTGCTATGCAAGCTCTCTAACCACTGAGATAAATCCCCAGCACCAGTAACCACTTTAATAACCACCTAACTTTACTGTTTCCTTCTTCTAAAAGATATTTTTGATCTATCTTTGAAGCCCTTCAAAGGAATATTAAACCAGGCGTGGTGGTACATGCGTGTAAATCTCGGCACTCTAGGAGGCTGAGGCAGGATCAAAAGATTGAGCCCAGCCTGGCCATCTTTAGTGAAATCCTGTCTCCAAACAAACCAATAGGGCTGGGGATGTAGCTAGGAAGCAGGGGGGCTAGGTCTTTTGCAAATAGGAAAGAGACCCAGGGAGACGGAAAGAAGGGGGAGGCAGAGGAGGGGAAGGGAAGTGAAAAGAAGTAAGATGCGTTATGCACATGTAGCAGCTGAATGTGATTATTATGGACTGCAAACATGGACTAATAACACTTTTCTTAAAATTTTTAAAAGTCCTGGGTTCAATCCCAGCTCTGGTGCGGGGCGGAGGGGGGAGATGTTAAACAAAACTGTATAGATTGGGTGTTCCCCGTGTGGTGAGCTTTGTCTTCCCTCCCCGCCCCTCCCGGTCTTGCATATGCAGGTTTTTCCTAGAGCAAAACAACCGGATATTTCAGACTTTGTTGGAGGTGTCTGCCAGTCAGGACAAAACTCTAACAGCAGAACATGCCCGCGGCATGGGCCTGGACCCGCAGGGGGACCGGAGCTTTCTTATGGACCTGCTGGAGGCCTACGGCATCGACGTCATGCTGGTCATTGACAACCCTTGCTGCCCGTAGGAAGTGACGTGGGACTGGCGAGCCGCTCCTGTGGGATGACAGCAGCCTGAAGAACACTCCGGGCCCCCGTCAGCCTGGTTTTTAATTGAGTTGACACAAAGGAAGATTGTTTATATTTTCCAACAAGTGTGATTTTTGCAATTTCCTTTCTTCCCCTTTTGTCTAGAGGTATGGCGAGATGGCCTTGGTTTTGCAGCCTGCTTTGGAAGCACACGGGCATCTACATAGTCTCCCAGAGCAGCTGGCTAGTCTGTCCCTAGGAGTGAGCCGATTCTGGAAACTTTGGGTGGACTGCCAGAAAGTCCGTCTTTGTCCCTTGGTGCATTCAGGAATAAGACTGTCTTGTGTGGCCTTAGATGTTCATCTGCCCAAAGGCAGAAACTAACCCAGATGACCTTTCAAGGTCATCAAGTTCAAGGAGTCAGTAGTCTTGGGATCAAATCCCTCTTCCTTCCTGTTCATTAGGGCAAGCCTGTGTCTTCACTTGAGAAGGGCATCCCTTGCCGAGAGGGACAAAAAGATGTTTCTGACACCACATGTGCGCTTCTCAAAGGCAGTGAATGGTGGCCATTCGTGTGACATTCTTCCTCTGAATTCCCTCCATTGGGAGGGGCTGGTGAGTTAGTAAGGGCCCTCATGGGCCCCACAGCGTGCAAGTGAATTCACTTCACAGTTTAGTAACCCGGGTATTTGCAGAGGGTAGTGCCATGGATGCTCAAGCAGGCTGTAGTCTCTCAACCCAGAGGAGGATTCCTTCCCTGCAGGCATTGACAGCAGGCCCAGAAGTCTAGCCAGGATCAGGTTGAGCTGGTTGACCCAGAGGCTAGAGTAAGATGTGGTAACAGGACTGTTCACCACGCGCAGCCCTCACACCGCCTTTGTGGCAGGCAACATTCCTTAGGTTAGTAGTTGGGTCCCAACAGATTTGTTAGAAAGTCTGGCAGTGCCTTCCCCCAAGAGAGTGGACGGAACCCCCGAGTGTCCCTAATGTTCCTACCTGCTTTCCAGGGAACTGTTTTTGCCTGGGATGGGTCCTGTAGTCACCTGCCGGTCCTCTTGAGCTGGGTTATTATTTGATGACTGGTGACCAGAGTCTGAAAGCCAGCTCTGTGAGCAGAGATTAGGTCCTTCTGCCGTGGTGGAGGATTCTGACCTGGGATCCTGGGTTATCATTAACAATCTCTTCCCTTCCTCTTTCCCACCTGGCTCTTGTTGTTGGATTAGTCATCAGTCTGTCTGTTCCCAAGGCAGGCTGATTACATTAGAGAAATAACCTTCGAATGAATGGGTCATATGTCCTACCTGACTTCTTTCAAGTTCTAGGCTTACTGCTTAATTCAGAAGCACTTTCACTGTGGCTCAGAATTCAAGAGTGAAGAAATTCACAAGTGTGGAAATGCAGAGACACTGATTAAGCAAGGTAGCACCTTCTCTGTAAATATATAAATAATTTTGCGTATCGAATTATAAATTGTACAACTAATATACTTAACTCCTCTGCAATGTGGGTTTAGCCATCATTCCAGTAATACGTGTTTACAAAAGAAAACACATTCGTGTTTAGGCGCTGAAGTTTCACTTTTTTTTTCCCTTTATGGGCAACTCTCTTCCGCCCTCCGAAGGCTGAGGAGGACTTGCTCACTTGGGTGGAGTAATGGATACTGGAGATGGTGCCCTAGGTTCAGGGTTTTCTAAGTTGGGGGTGGGTGGCTGGAGACAGGGTGAAAGGAAAGGCCTGATTCTCCTCGGGGACCCAGGCAGACCCTCTTTCTCTAGAGCCAGGAGGTTTGCTAGAACGACCCTGTTACTAAGCACTTCTGCCCTGGCGCCTTCTGCATGTGAACACTCATTTCCTGTGCTCTTCTGCCGTAAGTGCAGATGTGCTGATGTAATGAGAGCAAGGGGAGAAAGAGGTTCCCGGATTTCCCTTTAAACGGTGAGTCAGGGTTCGTGGGCACCTTTTAACCAGGCAGCTGTCTGTCTGGCACCTCCCTGCACCCTCCACACTTGTGCCGAGGGCTGGGAGGTGGGTGGCCCTGGAGGCAAATACACTGCCCACTGAGGCAGGGCCAGGTGTTAGGTCACAGAGCCTGGGCTCGGCTGCCCAGAAGCACCACTCAGTCCATCTCTGCTTGGCTGAACCACACGTGTTAGCCCTTCGCCAACCTTGGCCGCTGTTCATCATCCCGAGATGTCTGCCCGGGCCTGGAAGCCTCTGGCTCAGTGGTCGCCCTTTGAAGCCTCACTTAGTCCCAGGCCGTGGTCCCCACAGCAGAGTCCGCAGGCACAACCCAGCGTCACTTGCTGCCAGGTCCCATACGGGGTTGGTTTGTGAAGCGCGCGGCAGGAATCCCTGTGTAGTGATGGTGGAAGCTAGGAGGCCTGAGGACTTGTTCCTTTGTCACGCTCCAAACATTCGCTGAAAAGCCTTCTGCCTTTGTTGGGAAGAAGGTGGGCGAACATCCTTAACATCTGTTAACCCACAGGTAAATCATGTCCATTCTGTAGATCTGTGAGCTCGGTAGGGGCAGCCACTATCCTGACCGCTGACCTGTGGGAGCCCGGCTGGGGACCTGCGCTGTGGGTCCTTCTGCCCTCTGCCGGTGGCCCTCATCCCAACCTTGCCCGAGTGGGCTCAGCCCCGGGGCGCTGTGAGCCTGACCTTGTGCCACGCTGTGAACCGGGCTCTCACCTGGAACGCTTGCCAACCTGTGATGCGGGGCTGCCCACGCACCCCCGAGTCGGAGAAGACTCCTGGTGGCAAGAATCCTCGAGGGAACTGGCAGCCAGGATTTGTCAGTGTCCATCTTGAATATGACAAAGGCCTGTTGAAGTGGATGTTTTCAATTCTGTAGACGCAGCAGCTGGTAATACTCAGGCTTTGGGAGTCGTGGCCAGTTGTTGCCTGGCCATAGGGCTTTCTGCAGGAGCCAGAGCTTGTAGGGCTTATCTCCTGCCAGCCTGAAAAGTGCACACCAAATCGTTGCGTAGCTTCGCTTGGGCTTTGAACGAAGCCCTCCGTATGCCTGGCATGGACCCGTTCAGTTGTCCTCCCGGGGCTTGTGAGTCCTGTCAGTTTCGAGTACAGTGAGTTGGAAGGCCTCTGCCTCCCATGCCCGCCACCCATTCTGAGACCTCTTCTCCCATCTGGCCAGGGAGGGCAGCTGGATTCCATGCTGTGCGGATAGCAGTGATTAGTCCGAGAGTCACATCTGTAACCTCCAGCGCTGTCAGCCAGGCAGGAGAGGTCAAAGTAGCACCCAGGTGCAGATGGTGCCCGCTGCTGTGTGAAGATCCATTTACCGTGTAACTGCCCACGGCATTTCAGCTAGAAGATAGAAGGTACCTTAACCCACAGGTAAATCATGTCCATCCTGGCGGCCTTGAGGGGGAACTTGCTGTCTTGAGACATTTGGAAGTCCTTCCAACACAATAAAAAGTGAAATTACTCACTTTTCCACTGAGGCTTCAGGGAACCTTTTGTAAAGGGTGATAATGAATTAACCGTTTTGTAGCAGGACATTAACCTCCAAGAAGAGGCAGGGAGGTTAAGGACTGTATTTCCCTTTGAAACTGCACAGCCGAGGGAATGGACTGAGATGCTTTCTCATGGGCCAGCAGTAATCATGGCAGCGGGTGGATGAAAACAGTGACCTTGTCCTAGAGTGCAGAAGAGTCCTAAAATGGGCAGAAAAAGTAATATGGAGACCAAGAGCCCTTCCAAGGGCTTGCGTGTCCGGTAGGTTCCAGGCTGGTGGACTCGGAATCCCGGATGTCTGGCCCTCCCGTCTCCTCTCTGTTCCTCACAGCTACACCCTGGGTGAGGATCCCGAGACCCCTAGGCTCACCTTGCAGGCTCAGTCCCGTCTCTTCTCCTTTCAGGAAAACCCTGTTCTGATTCAGGTCGGGGAGGGGAGGAGCGAAGGGCTTCTTTTACTCCCGAGTCATGGACTTCTAATGCTGAGTTTTTATTGCTAATATACCTCTGTTCCCAGGAGCTCCTAGAGCACCAAGAGTGGTGGGAAAAGGCTAACTGTGAATCAAGTTAATTTTTTTTTCTTAGCAGAAATGGAAGTTTATTTTTATATTCATGTTACTATGTGATGAACTGAGTATGAAGATGTTGAAATGGAAGGAAACTTCAGAACTATAATTCTAGAAGAAACGGGCAATTTTGTAATTTGGTAGTGGCTGAGACCCTTACTATGTAATGTAAATGCTTTACTATGTAAATGTTTTAAAGAGTGAATAAGGACCCTGTTCAGTGTGATCTTCACAGCACTCCAGGAGATGACATGAGCCACGAAGGAGGACGTACTGCACGCCCAGTCTTAGGAGGGCTGTCGGACAGAGGAGGGTACATGTGATCAGTGACCATCAGACTCGGCCAGCCGGCAGGAGGCGGAGGTCATTTTATAACTGGCACTTTAATTCATTTTGGAGGCTGGAATTTAGAAGCAGGTAGGTAAGCTGCAAATGTATAAAGGGAAGAGGAATTTTCTAATACAGAGAAGTGAAAATGGATAAATAAATCCCTGCTTCCACCTTTTTAGAATTCTAGAATTTCAGTATAACGTGGAGTTTTAGAATAGTATGACCTAAATTCAGAAGGTTCATTTAATACTGTGGTAGATAGGTGTCGTTTCTGTGTGCTGTAGAATGCCTGTGTAGATTAATGAGGAACTGATCTTGCTTTCTAAGGACAGTTGGGGGACGGGGGGTACGATAGGCCATTATAAATGGACCAGAGATGATACTTCCACACAGTTAACTGAGTCCACTGATTGCAAACAGATTTAACATTCAAGTGAAAACTCCTTTCTTTGGGTAAATCAAGCAAAGATAAAGTACAGAAAAAAATGTTAAGGGAGAGTCTGCGTCTAGCAGGCCTGTGGTGGCCCCCAGGAGGACGCACTCCAGACACTGCTGCTCAGCAGCCTGCACGGGGACTTCACGGAGGACACAGAGCCAAATTCATTTACCTAAAGGTTGTGGAGTAAATTTTTGTATAGATCTGGGATATAAACCTTTCCTGAAAAAGAAATCCTGGTAACCGTGGAAAACCTGTTTCCCTGGTTTTTCCAGGTCAGGATCAGTATAGCTTCCTTGCCGCCTTAAATGTAAAAACTCTATTTTGTGTAATCCTCCAGCCTGAGAATTACAGCAATAAGAGAAATTGAATCTTTTATTTCAAGTTTTTACCTCACGTGATGAATCAGAAAGATGGTTCCTAAATTTAGCCCTGCATACTACCACAGACAGGGGTGTGGTTCTGTTTTCACTGGTGACATAGTGGCCTGAAAAAAGCTGGGGTTAATCCTGAGATTAAATGTTTCTTGACCCGATTTTGTTCTGTGGTACAGATAACATCTGTGTATGTCATATCTGTATATATCTGAACCAAGTTGTGTGCAGAGATTGATATATTTACAGAAAACAATTTTTACAATTAAAGTTCCCATTTTAACATGAACCTGTGTGCCGTGACCCTGGGCCTAGCCAAGAACATGGGCTGCAGTAGGAAGGCAGGATGGCCACAGTGTGGGGCTGGCGCTGCCTTCCTGCACAGCAGTGATGGAGGGATCCGCCCAGGAGCAGCTGCCTGCCCTTCTGGAGCCTGCAGTCTGGACAAGCACCATCCAGGTACCGGAAACCAAGGTTGAGAATCACACGCCATCCAGACGAGCCAGGGCTGTGCAGCCTCAATCACATCAGGCAGCTTCTAGAAAAAGCCCTTTTGTTTCACAAAATCTCTTACCAAGTTTATGGAGACTATATATGCATATATAGTCTAAGCTTTTTTCCATTTTTAACCTGTTGGAGAGTTAATTATTTAAACCAGCGTGGAGTCGGTTGTTACCACTGCCGGCTCTCAAACCAAATTGCAAAGCCAGCTTCCTCCTCCCTGAGCTACGTGACCATGTACTTCCTGGTTGAGGGCAGCTGAGAGCACTGATGTGACTGTCGCATGTGTAGAGCACCGGCACTTAGAAACTGACTGCAGCAAAGGAAAAAGTTTTGTGTGAACTATTTCATAGAATGTACTTTCAGGAGGAATCATCACAGCCTCTGGGTGAAGTGATCTGCCAAAACGTTTGTACTAAAAAGAGGATCCAGTTCTCCTTTGCCCAGTTCCGCCTTCGGCATGGCTGACAAGCTGGCTTCTGTGTGGGCACCGAATGGAGGGCAAAGCAAGTCAGTGAGGAAGCCAGGTCTACACAGGAAGTAGCCTGAGTCAAAGCAAAAATTGAAACAGGACCTATTTATATTTAAAGGTGAGAAAAAATTTTAATGTGGATTAAATGATCTTTCCTGGCCACATCATTTTGGTTAGAAAGACAGTGCTCAGGGAAGAAGGCGGATTCTGCACTGGACCCGCTTGCAGTCACAGAGCCACATGCGATTTATTTTTTTATAGGACAGTGTCCTCTTGCCTTCCATGGGAGGCATGGACTAGGTGGTCCCTTTACTGATGTTTGGACTCGCCTATTATTTTTTTGCTAAAGCAGAGCTTCTAACACCACCTCAACAGTTAAACCTTATTTTTTGCCATGTTCATGCATGGGCTTTGTGTAGCTGGTACATAATCCATTAAAACACTCATCTTCTCTCTGCAGAGGACATGTGGGTAGAGGTAGCCTGCCTTTAGATGACTCACTCTTCCTCCGCACTTTGCCCTTTACAAAGAGAAAGGCACGTGTCCTGTCCACCTTCGATGATGCAAGGCCCTCCAGAGGGTAAGAACCAAGGAAAATGTCAGTGGCAGTACTGAAATTAAGTGATGCTAATGGAAGATCCAATCAAGTTGTTAGTTGAAAATTACTAACTTTTGATGATAGAACATTAACTGAAAAGGAATTCAAAGAACTATATGACTTTGTCAGAATGCTTTCTCTTCCGATTTATTTATGTGCTCACAACTGTAAAGAAAAGGAATATACTCGATGTTGATCCCCAATCTCATATAACATACATTCAGTAAATGAACTAGTTAGGATAAAGAACATATTAATAACATGTTTTTATCAATTATATATCAATAATTACGATAACATTCAGTATCAAAAAATGTGAAGCATAAAAATAGATTCTAGTCTTTTGCTGAAAAGCAGTACGGAAATACACTCACAGGGAGAAAAAATAATTTACAATTTTTGACTACTAAAGAACCAGTTCATTTATTTTTATAAATGAATGAGGGGCGTCAAATTGCCATGGCATTTAAATTATACTGGCTATGTTAAGAGTGATGTAACAGTTTTTTTTTAAAAACATCAATATTTACCTGACACTAGAAAGTACATACTTTGGCAACTATCTGACTTCCCATGAAAGGTGTGGACACTGATGTGAGGGGGACACATGATTTTTTCAGAAAAAACATAGGCAAATACTTAAGGTTGAGGGACCATTCACAGATCCCCCTGGGGAGAGTCCTAGGCCCCAGGTTAGTTTTTGACATGCATCCCACTCAGAGGGTTCTCATGCACACCAATACTGACAGCACTACTACCAAAAAAAAAAAAAACCACTTGATAATATTTTAGCTCTGGCTGAAGAAAACCACACATTTGCTTTTGGATAGAGGACAAAACTGGAACAAGAGCTAGGCCAGAACCGGAGCTCAGAGTAGCAGCACGCAGGAAAGAGTCCAGGCAGGGGCGGAGGAGCCTGGAAGGCCCTAGGACAGTCACAGCACAGTGGGACCGGGGGGGGGGGGGGGGGCCCCCCCCGGCCCC